>QEPC01008313.1:664834-730013 GCA_003113815.1 Sphenodon punctatus
ATATATATATATATAATGCACATATATACACACACACTATATATATATTGTAGGTCCATAATAGGTATATTTAGTACATGAATTTTATGTGTGTGTATATCTATATACAAATATATTTATATACACATACTATATTGTATCTGTATAATATATATATATATATATAATTATTACATGTGTGTGTGTCTACTTCTATCTATGGATAAACACATATATCTATACCAAGACACACATAGGCACCTTCTAACCAGATTATCACATATTTTTAACAGTAGGTCAGAATTTGGACCCCAACTACTTGTCCATGTCTGTCTAATTCCAGTGCTGCCACTAAGCCTGTCACCAAAATGCTTCAAAGTTTGTCCTTAATTGGTTTCATTTTTGCCTCATAAATGATTCACCAGCCTGATGGTGCTTCAGGAGAGGGCTGTGACAGAGTGTCGTTTGGAAGCATCTCGCCTCCCCTACGCACCTACTCTGCCAACACGACAAAATAGGACAGTTCGCAGGAAGTCAGGAAATGGCTGACGCGGCGCAGTGCGGTCGGGGAAAGCAGGCGTTCAAGGCTATCAGGGGAAACATCTGATCAGCTCGCTGTAGCTTTCCTTTCAGGCCCCTGCTGTGCCCTGGGAACCCCGTGGGCACAGCCCTTAGGCAATGCAAGAGTGCCAGAGATTTTCTGAAGCACCTCACACAGGAGTTTCATGAGATGTAGCCCCTACACAAGGGCCAAATTCTCAACTGGGGCAAGCTGGTGTTGCTTCAATTACGCTGTGGTGATTAACACCGGGTGAGCATCGGGCCCACATATCAATTTCTTTGCCGCAGCTCCTTCCGCTGCTGAGACAGATTCCAACCCTTGCCACCAGGCAAACCATTCAACCGCTTCTGGGGGAAAGCCCAGCAGATTTTTAATACCACAAAAAAGTCACAGCATGGCAAGCACAGCACCAAAAGTTTTAAACACACAAAACAAAGCAGCGTATCCAGCCAAAAGGAGCATGGGGAGGCAGAAGTGAATCACCCCAAATGGAGTCTGGGTAAGATCTTGTATTCTTCCCTTCCTGGTAGGGTTGCCACCTATGTATATTTTTCCAGGCCACTTTATGAAGGATACATGTTGCAGGGCCTGCAACATGCATTTTTCATAAGTGGCCTGGGAAAATATACCTAAGGTGGCAACACTACTTCCTGGGCTCATCATGGGTGCATGGTGAACTCCCATTCATGCTACGAAAATAACGTACACTGATGCAAGAGTTGCTGGGATCAACATGCCATCTCCAAATGTCCTCAATCACCTTCTCTCATTCTTAATTTGTTCTTCAGTAGTGCCCAGATAAACACAATACAAACACACACTCCTTGCTCCAAAGAGATTACAGCCTAAATTAAGGTGTGTCAAATGAGCAGACAAAGGGTGTTTTTAAACAAGAGTGGTGGGAGGGGGTTCGTGGCTACTGAGTGGGACGGGTGCACGTGCCCAAGTAAGGGAAGTGGATGGGGAGGGCTTCACAAGGGCAGCTCCCGGCATGGCTGCCCTGTCCACTCCAGATTTTTCAGGAGTGCTCCATGCGGGGCCCGGGTGGCCGGTGCATGGGTCACGGGAGTGCGCCTCCCCACACACCAACTTCAACCAAGCAGTTGGATGTGTGGTTGGTGGGGGGGCCATGCGTGGATGTGTCTCGTTTAAAAACACCCAAAGTGAGGGCAAGGGAGGAGGAGGAGGAGGAGATGTGTTTAGAAGCTCTACGTTAGCCTTTCACTGCAAGCTCAGTGCTGATGGTGTGTGAATGATGCAAACTGTCCCCCACGTCCCCCACAGTGGGAGGCTGGTCTCACCCATGACCCATTCCAAAGACACAGCATGGGAATTTCAAATGGCCTAAGGCAGGGCTATCCAACCTCTTGGCCATCATATGTTATTTCTAGTGCAAAGCTAGCCTAACCCTATTCAAACTTATCAACACAGGCAGCAAGTTTAAGCATGCGGAATTATTTGGAGCCGTCATTGCGTGATGTCATTCTGGAAATTCATATTTTACTTAGAAAATACAGATATTTCACAAAATCAGATTTGAAGGCTTCATGCTGGATGGAACCCTGGCGTGAGCTGGACTTAAGCCTACAGGTCACCAGTTGGACAGCCCAAGCATAAGGGAATAAGGCAGCCGATACGCACTGACTGTCAGGGACACTCAGCTCCCCATCCTCCTTTGAAAAACTTAATGGAGTGCTGTGAGGTGGAGCCAGGCAGGGTTAGAACCGTCATGATGGACACTGACCGGAAGAGCTGAATAGGCTACAGAAGGACCTGAAGAGGGAAATTATGCCGACATCTGAGAACAGCTCAGCAAATCAGAGCTTATATAAACCCTCGTCAGAACAAATATTTCTGTCCAATTCACTGGATTCATTTTGGTTCCGATGCAACAGATTAATGCCCACTATTGGCTTTCCACTTGGTTGGACATCTGTTTTGGATCTTTCATTCTGGTTATTTCATTGTGCTGGTCCAGTTATTTCCGTATTTCAGTTCCTTCATTTCGGTGCTATCAGGCCAACGCACATGTGCAACAACCCAAACAAAGTAACCGAAATTAGTGAAATAACCATAATACCGAAGCAAACGAGGAACAAAATTAAACCAAAACTAAATCACCAAATATGCGGATATATGAATAATTGTTTTGCATGCAGATATTCAGAGGACTACCCAAAAAGGAGAATAAGTCTGAATAATAAATCCACTATCTTTTTCATCCCTACAACAAATCCACAGGTTTCCCCCCTGTGGCCATTATGGACATGCTCCACTTTGCCAATATCTACAAGGTCCTGTGTATAAAGAAAGGAAGTGGCTAGGGTCCAGTGAAACTGCATTAGGCATCATAAGACCCAAGAGCTGCTTTAGAAAATGCTAGAGTTTAATTTTCTGTTGGCCAGGCAAAACTGGTCAGTTCCAGGGACTGGAGCACAGAGCTTTCCCACTGTAGGTCACTAGTTACAATACTTTGATCTGGTTGAACCTCATCACCTCTGTTGGCTGTTCTTTGGCCTTTGTGAAGCGCTTTGGTGGGACAGTATCCAGGCCCTAGTGGACAAGTGGGAGCACCACTAAATTAAATAACATCAATAATAGCTGGCCTTCTTGGTAGTAACCAGAGTGCTCTCTCCACATTAAGGGCCATCAGCAGGATGAAGCCGTATCTACATTGTGCCTAATCCTGGATACAGGCCCTTTTCACACAGACACTCTAACACTGATAAAATGGGTATTACATTTTTATTTATACATGTTGCAGGGCTGCAGGTGTGCTCTATGGGTGCCCTGCAACATGTATAATAAAATGTAACACTATTTTATCAGCGTTTAAGAGTGTCTGTGTGGCAAGGGCCATAGTCTCCAGGCATCAATCTGACTCCTTTCACCAGCATCAACTTCACTTAGTCAAATTAAAACAAAGTTATAAGAAAACAAGGCCACAAACCTTACAATGTTACCCAAGTTGGAGCAAGACAACAGTCAACCTCACATCCTTCCCCCTGGCCATGTAATCAAGATAAACCACAAAGGCACGAACAGCAGAAAACCCCAGAGTTAATGGGAAAGCCTTGTCAGGAAGGAAGTGAAAAATGCAACAAGATGGACACGGAGGGCGACAATGTTCCACAGCCCAAAGTCATGACCCTCACCAAAAAGACACTGCCTCAGTCCTCTTATAGCTACCTCATCCTTGGGGCAGTTTCAGTTATTCCAGTCTCATAGGAAAGTGGTGTGTTTGATAGTCCCTAAGGCAATCACAATCTATAGTCTTTAAGAGTTCAAAGGTGCCCTGCAAAGCAAAAAAGAGTGAATCTCTTATTCCTCCATCTGAGCACTAGAGTCTCTGTGGATGACGGGTGAATTAGAGAGATTCAAAAACTAAGGCCATTTTTAGACGTGCGTGGCGGCGCCCGCGCTTGTTTTCCAAAAGACCCGGCAGTCCGTTTTACACATGACGACGCCACCGAATACGCGCATGCGCGGTCGATGCGCATCCATTTCCGGCCGCGTATGACTGGCCTCGATCGCCGACCCAGTCAGTTCGCGGCCGGAAATGGATGCGCATCGCCCGCGCATGCGCATATTCGGCGGCAGCGTCACGTAAAAAACAGACTGCCGGGTCTTTTGGAAAACAAGCGCAGGCGCCGCCGCACATGTCTAAAAACGGCCTAAGAAGGAAGGAAGTTTATTCAGACTATTTATCAATTACTTTACTATTTGGTTTGTTTCCAGTAACATGTATTTAACTCAAACACCTGACAAACAGTTATGAGGAAAGCCCTCTGAGTGAAAACTTTAACAGCCCTTCTCCTGATCCCCTAAGTCTGGATCCTCCATGAAGGCCTCCAGCAGAAGGAAAGAGTTCAAGTCATGGCACTCCAAAAACCACAGATGTGGTGGCTGAGTGAGTAAGTCCTGCTTGGTTTCACACTGGATGGCCTGCCTCCAGTCCACCCAGCTGTGAATGGGCATCCACTGGGTTGGGGAAGTCAAAAGCAATTGGATGTAGTGCTGGTCACATCACTCCTATGTGTACCATGGGTGGCCCACAAAAAATGATGCGCCTTAAACCGTAACAGCCCAATGGGCTACATGGCTTGGCTTTGCCATTACAAAAACACTGATGAAGCCTTCCAGAGCCTTTCTACACACTATAAAGCCACAAAGGAAGGCCCAGATCTATCTTTTTCTTCTCTTTATAAGGCCAGTTTAAACAACAGCAACGTGACCTTGAGTTGAACAGACAGCCTGATGATCCAAAACAAACTGAGAGCAAGGGGGCTTCCCCCTGGACTCAGCTGCCAGTACAGCCCATGGAGTCCAGGACCCAGGCAGAGAATGCTGACTCTCCCTAACAAAGACTCTGCGAACAGTTCCACAACCGCTGCAAGCAGTTCTCCATGGCATCTCCGCCTGGAGAGCATTAATATTGCCCTTTGGCTCTCTGCATCTGATCCTCATTAGTGCCAGCCCTTTGACCACCTGACCTTCACTTTTTAGAGAGACCCTACTGTGTCAACGTAGCCCCCGAGTGCAAGTTGTATAAAATAATAATAATAATAATAATCATCCCCACCTCAGTAGAACTGATTCCATGCATTTGTCCCTGTAATGAACAGGGCGTGACCTTTTGAGGCCGGGCTGTTCGTTACTGTAGCCCTGCCCCTTTACAGGGGTATAAGAAGGCAGCCAGCAAAAGCTACATTCAGTCTGGGTCTGGCTGTGAATGGAGTCAGAACTCTAGGCTAGAGCAGCCACTCATTGCTGTCCAGGATCCTAATCACAAGGGGCCTTGACTGAAGGGCAGTAGCCCAGACTAGGGGAAGGACAGGAGCCCAAAGGAGAGGTACAGGAACCCCACCCCAGGGAGGAAAGTTTAAGCCTGGGTGAGGAGAGGGGTTACCTCTGTACTGCAAAGCGGTGACAAGACAGTCTACTTGTAAATGCACTGGTGAAGGACAATAAAGGGTGTTCAACTATAACTGGACCATCTGGTGTCTGCTGGACTCTGCTGAGCTGGTGCCAAAGCCCCGGTCCTGCCAGGAGGTAGCCTAGGCAATGGAGTATGCATCACAATCCCCTCTGCTGGAAACACTTTATTTTGGAAGCGGTAATAAATAAGCCCCCACTACTCCTCCCATGCACAGTTAGCAACTCCAACATTGTGATATTCTGCTAGTGCAGGGCTGGGGAGCCTTCCCACACAGGGGCCGGATCCCCACTCTTACAGGGTTCTGCTGGTCAGAGCATCATATAGGGGGAGGAATGGGGCAAGTGTGATTCCTATGCAGGCAACATGACCCCCTATTCAGGGGGCTATGCTGCATACATAAGAGGAGGTGACGATGAATACTAGGGGGTGTGGCTGGCAGCCCGGAAGCGCTCCAAGGCTGTCCAGCAGCTGGCGGGCTGCCAGCAGGCCATCAAGCGCAGCTCCCAGGCCACCGTTAGTGGGATTGTGGGGGCGCCTCCAGGGGCTATTTGACCGTGGGCCAGAGGTTCCCACCCTTGTGCTAGTCCATGAGAAATGGGATAAACCTAGCCAGGGTCAAAAGAAGAACCAGTCCTGGATACAGGCTAGTGTCACTTGAAATAGCTTGGGAGCCCTTTTTAGTGGATTCTCCGCTGTTCTACATTTTGAAGCTGCCAGAATCCAGCCAGTAAAAGCTTTGTGCGCACACAGTTAGGTCCTGCCTGTTGTTTCAGACTCTATCACATCGGGGGCAGGGGGGGCTTCATCATTTTGTTCTCGTCACCTTCAGCGCAAATATTCCCAACCGTGTCTAGTTTATCTTCACTGCGAGAGAGCGGGAAATGGCAATGTCTGTACCTGAGAGAGAAGAAACCGGATTCAACACTAGAGTCAAAATGGATAGTGGGTTTGTTCCACATGGGTATTATTTGCATTTGGGGGCTAGCTCTGCAGGCATCTGGATAATAGCCAGGACTGTGGTCCTTTTCAAATGGGCCGTGGTGGGTCGAGGTGGGTGCGCACCCGTTCCCAGAGGTGCACACCCATCTCCACCCACCTCCATGCACAGAGCAACCGGCAGTGGAGCCCGTTGCTCCATGCATGGGTGATGGGTGGAGCACGGGAGGGCACACGCACCCCCACCCACCCACCAGGTACCCACCCATCCCCCTCCCCCCCCCGCGCCGGCTGCTGCGTTCACATGGGTGCCCCCCCACCACCACACACATGTGCAGGCATGGGGGCGGCGCCCATGTGAAAAGGCGCTAGAATGGGTAGTGGTGTATCAACGGGGGGGTGTATTCCATTTGATTTTGATTTTTTTCTAGTTCAGTTTTTCAGTCATTTCGGTACCTGTTACATCATTTTCAGCAACTGTGAAAGTGTGATAGTATAAATATTGCCAAAATGATGTCACTGAAAATAAGCACACGCAAAAAAAAACCAAACAAAAACCCCCAAAATAACCAAACCAGACACTCAATGGAACGTAAGCAGATATTGGTTATTACCCCAACCTACCACTATTTCGGGCATATTCAACGAGCAGACCCGGTTTTGCAGGTCCTCACTTCTACTCTATCCCTATCCAGTACTTCTTTCCCAAACCTCTAACCGCTAAAGGAACAGGAGCTGTGTGTTTTTGCAACACCAGGCTCATCAGCTCAGCTGAAGCATCACAAACCCGGGTGAAGCACAATAGGTAGGGTAGCCAGATATGCAAATTGATAGGGGGCACTTATGAGAAATCCAGGTTGTAGGGCTGCACTGACTCCAGTGCAATAGGTCAGTATTGTTACAGGCAGGGAAACTGAGGCCCAGCCTAGAGCAGCTCCATGGCATATGCACAGTTCCAGAACAAGCCAATGGCTGTCAAGAATTCCTCCTTCCCAGCCTTGTTCTCTAACCACCAGATTATGCTCCCTCCACATGTGATTAAGACACTGGTAACCATCCTGATTCAGAGGTGCTTTTCCAAGCCTCTGCAGCCTTTTCAGGTTTGCCCAGAGTGAATCAGGGCACTGACTACTCCCCTCTGCAACCAAGTGGGAGAATGCACCTAGAAACAGAGTGTCCTCTCAGCCATACACAGCTCCTCTCTCCAGGCAGGGACGGCAGGCTCATTAGTTCTTGTCAGCACTTTGCCAGGTTCCAGGCATACTCAGAGGAGGTGACCGAGTGCTCTGCATCCCTTAGGGTTCCCAGTCCCCTCCAGTCAGAAAGCAACTCTGCCCCTGGGCAGATGACGAACAGGTGCTCTCTCAGCACTTTGAGCAGCCTTAGGAGCGACAGCAGAATCAAGCCAGACCGCAGCATGGGGTGCTAGGATGCTCCAGACCTATTGGAAAACGCATCTCAACGGGATTGCTGATGTCCAGAGCAAGGCTCACACTCCCCTTTATTCCAAAAGCGCTGTGCCCTGCGTCGCCGCTGACACCAGGGCAGAGAGAATGTCAAGTGGGCACTGACCTGGGCACCAGAACGCTGGGGTTCTAATCCCATCCCTGATACTATTGTTTATTCAAATGTATATGCCGCCCTTCCCCCAGGCTCTCAACTAATTATGAAACCAACCCCAGGCATCACACTTTCCCCATTTAAACCTATACGCTTTTCCCAAGCAGCACCCAGTGCCTGCCACGGGGCCCTGATCCCAGCTACTTATTTTGCTCTGCTGTTAAGCGACTGTGCAAGGTGCTGGGCAGCAGAGAATCGAGCCTATTCTCGGCAGCCACGGAGAGAGTGACACCCAGCAGCCATACACAACCCTCACTGGACAGTCCTATCCAATTCAAAAGAAATGGACAGTTGTTAACACCGATCTCCACAAACTCCTGGGGAGGGAAGCCAGGCCAGAATTTCCACTCCCCACCCCATTCCCAATAGGAAAACTGGAAGAGGGCAAATGACACCCCCAAGGCCACAGGGTTAGTCATTGTCGGAGATGAGATTAGCACTCAGGCACTCGATTACCCATTTCCATGTCGCTGAGGCCCTTTTCAAACAGGCCGCTGTGCGTGGGGGGATGGGTGGGCGGTGCATGGGGGTGTGCTCCCATGGGACTCCCACACATCTCCACGCATGGAGCAACCGGCATTGGTGCCCGTTGCTCCACGCGTGGGTGATGGGTAGAGGTGGGTGGAGCAGGGGAGCACACAAGCACCCTCACCCACCGCCTGCAGTGTTCCCATGGGCAACCACCCATCCCCCCCCCGGCCACGGCGTTTGTATGGGCACCCCCACCGGGGGTGGGTGGGTCAGCACTCATGTGAAAAAGGCCTGAGAGAGGGCCAGGAGAAGGAGGAGTGAGATGGTCCATACTAATGAGGCTGGGAAGGAGAAATTTAGCTTGCAGGCCATGAAGCCCAGACCCCAGGATGTTCCACTGAACCTGGATGCAATGGGCCCAAAAAATGCATCTACAACACACAAAGCAACCACAGCTACGCACACAGATTGTACAAGCTCCCACTTGGACACACTGTTGCACCCTAGATTCTGGAGAAGGCGTGGATTGATGTCAACCTCGCCATGCTTTTCGGTGTTTGCAGTGTCCTGAATGTATACTTGCCTGTCAGTTTTGGGGGCTGCCAGTGGATTCAGACAAAAGCCGAATGCCAAGGGTGCTCTCCCCAGTGTGTTGGCAGATTGGCATGCTGGCATTTAGCTGCCAGTCAGCATTATGTCTCTTTGGGTTGAGTGTAGGTGTGAAATGACTGTCAGTCTGCTTCACGAGCGTGCAAGGAAACTGCTTTCCCCCACTGGAGAAACCCCTCGCTGTGTTTTTGTAACTCACCATCTCAGCTGCATCCTCCCCCCCCTCCCCGCGCCCACCCATGTAAGCACGCCCTCACTTTGGGGACATTTCAGCTGCCTCTCTTGAAAGTACGTTACCAAGACACAGTAATGGTCGATTTTGCTCAGATAGGCAATCTCGACAGACTTGATGCACCCAACATGAAAGCTAATGTCTTCTGATTATCAGATCGTCTGGAACATGAACATTATGACAAAGCCCAACCTTCAGAGTGAAAGGACTCACTGTGAAGGCCCAATGTGTCAGAACAGCATTCAGCCACCAGCTAAGACATCCCTGGATGTCATTGTGAACTCACCTTGGCAAAAGCTCCTTCAGCACGACCTCCACCGGATTCTCCCCTCCCCACCCTGCCCTTTGCTTTTTCCCTTCCCCAGAGGCCAGGCCATGGTCTCCTGTGTTTTCTTCTCCACATCACCTGCTCCTGTGGTCATCTCTCTGTTGATGACCTCTCCAACCTGGGGCCAGGTTCCCCCCCGCCTCCCCACTTCCCTACCACACACCCTGCTCTCATCTCCTTCCTCCAACATCATTGATAATGCCACTCTGCTCCCCATCACTCACGCTTCTTTCTGAATATTCAGGCTCTTCCTCTCCCTGCAGGCCGCATCCCTGCCTCTCCTGCCACTACTGCCAAAATTCTGGTTCACACCATATTTCCCCAAGGACACCGTAGCCATTGCCTTCTGTGTCCCCCTCTCTGCTTCCTTTTCTTCCACCTTTATGCACGCGCACCTGTCCAATGCTCCCCACCTAAACTAGTCATCTTTTCCTGGCTCTGGCCATGTTCCCAGCACCCCCTCCTCTCTTCACAAGCTCCCACCATCCTTAAGAACTACCATACTGGGTCAGACCCCTGATCCATATAACCCAGTGTCCTCCTCTAGCAGTAGACAACATCATTAGAACAGGAAGTCCTGTCTTCCTCAGCCAAAACGCCGCCATCCCTGTTCCCAGATATGGAGTCCTTATAAAACTCAGTCTCTTCCTTCGCACTTTAAAGGCTCTGCCTGGTCCGCCCTGGCCTAAATCCTGACTTTCCTCTATCTCCTTCTTTTCTTTTTCCTTGCTCTTTGTCATCTCCACAGTTGATGGTTTCCTGACAATAAATTGACTCTTATTGCTTCTGTTTATTTTCTCCCTTTCTTCGAAAGCTTGGATGCACTGGGTTTGTCCACCTGAGATCAGAAGTTCCTTGGACCAGGGACTATGTCGTTTTAAAAAGGCCTGTGAAGCCCTATGCAAAGCTCTGGGGCCGCAGAGAAGCATTACAAGCTTGTCCATATGCACATAGCATTGGTATGTGGGGTGCTGTGACACCCTCTGTAACCCATCCAGTTACACCTCAAGCACCACTGTGTAAGTTTACCAGCCCTGAACTACCACCCCCCAGCTTGGACGAACCAACTATGGCCCTTTTCGCAAGGACGCCCCCACCCCCTCGCCCACGTGTGCAGGCGGGTGGGCGGTGGTATCTGTGGGATCGCCGCAGCAGGTGGGGGGGGAATGCGTGTGCGTTCCCACGCTCCACCCACCTCCACTGATCCCCCACGCACGGAGCAATGGGCGCCAATGATAGATGCTCCATGCGTGGAGGTGGGTGGGCATCCATGGGATGGGACGCCTATGCACCTCTCACCGGCCGCCTCCACCTATCCCCCCACGGATTCCTCACTCTCCATGGCCCATTCTTCCATTGCCTTTTCTGCTGAGTTAGCCAATGAGGAAGCCAGTCGGTAACCCAAGGATGGCCAGCTTTGTTCATATGCACCTGTCCACCGAGATCATCATGATCTCAGTGGACAGGTGCACATGCACAAAACTAGCTATCCCTGGGTTACCAATTGGCTTCCCATTTCGCACCACTGGGTAGTCACAGTTCTTGTGATCGAACACACACATTTTCAGTTTCTGCAGGCCTTATGTTTGCTCTACTCTGAGGAAAATCAAGTCAGCTACATCCTTACTAGGCTTTATAATAACATCTTTACGCACATCCTAAAACATGGGCCACTTCAACTGTGCAACCTCACGAAGTCCAAATCCCCTCACCTTTCTAGACGTGCCCAAGCCCCATAAAGTTTGGGAGGGCAGATCTGCTTTGCTGCCTGCTAGGCACTGGAATCATCAACAAAACGCTCGCTTGCCTCATACTCAGTCTTGGACTCCTACATTACTGCTGCCTCTGCAGCAATTCTCACCTGTGATTTGTGGGCTAACAACGTTTGAAGCTTTCTGGCTCCACTTCCTGCACCTATTCCCATAAAACAGGAGGCCATTCAGAAAACATAATAAAACACTTGCCCATGCCAACCAACCTCCCAACAGTAAAACTTGTCATCATCCCTGGATGCGTCTGGCATAAGGACATAAGGAATCAGACCAATGGTCCACCAAGCCCTATATCTTGCAGTGGTCTGCTCTAGATGCCATAGTTAAGGAGTGATCTCTCCTTTAACATTCACTCCCAACTCTCCTCTGTCCTTGTTCTCACTCTCTCTTCCACTCCAGGGACGTCTAGCTTTTGCTGTCATAAGAAGTGCCATGCTGGGTCAGACCAATGATCCATAGAGCCCAGTATCCTGCCTCCAACAGGTCACCTCAGGGAAGTGCACATCAGGTCATAATGAACTGATGTTCACTCCCAGCTCCCAACAGCCAACGGTTGTGTTCGCTGACCTACTTGACTAATAGCCATTTATGGACCTATCCTCCAAGAACTTTTCCAGTCCCTGTTTAAATCCAGTTATGCTACTGGCCTTCACAACATCCTCTGTCAACATGTTCCACAAGTTAACTGTACACCGAGTGAAAAAGTAGTTCCTTTTGTTTGTTTTATATCTTCCAGTTAATTTCATGAAGTGTCCCCTGGTTCTAGTACTACGTGAAAGGGTAAATGTTGTCATGCTAAGAGTTGATTTTCCTCTTGATTGCACCTGTGAAAATCAGGTTTCTCTCCACTGACATACACAGAGTTACATTAAATAAAACTCTAGCTCAAACTCCACCCCTTCTGCACTGCCTACCTCCCATTGCTCTGCCAACCGAACAATCCAGAGCCACAACAATTTCAGGGCACATAGGGAGGGACAGGGGCACATTCATAAAGCTGAGAAGCTGCAGGTGCACCTGCTTAGTTTAGTCACAAGGGAAGAGGGGAATCCTGAAGGATGAGAGTATAAGGAGAAGCGTAGGAACAATCTGTTGAGGTGGGAAGTTAAGGAAGGCCTGGCAGAAGGAGTAGGTTTTTAGGAAGGATTTGACGGTCTCAGGGGCGGAAGGAGAGCACATGTATTTAGGGAGTGAGTTCCAAGCATAGGGGGGAGCATGGAGTAGTATTCAGTGTTCTTATCCTTTCAACTCCTCATTTTGCAAGGATAAATAAATACGTTGAATGCTGCGAATAGCTCAGATACAATGGCGGAGCTTCACAAATTATGAGTAGGGACACCAAGTGGGGTCATGCCATTTCTGGATGGGGTTACTCTGCATTGTCTTGTTGCTATCTGGGGGTCACAGAATTAGATTCAAGTCTCAAACCAGGGTCACACGGGCGAAAAGGCCAGGAGCCGCTGCGCTATGGCATCTGATGCATGGCAGGAGGTGAAGAAGGGCCTGCATTTGACAACTGTGCCATTGCAGCGCATTGGGTGCTCGCACTAGGATAATGTCGCCTTTTCCATATGGGCATCTCATTCATACTCTGTGCTTCAATAGCTTCCCCCCAACAGCTCACTCTACATGTTTATTACCTTTCAATAATGAATGGGAGCAAGAATGTGTTCGACAAGATGATGCTGATGCACCCAAGGCCATGCACTCCCTTTGTTCCAATGTGCAATGTGTTGGCGGCTTGTGAAACGCATTGCAGAGCCCCACAGACACTGCCCAATAAAGGGAGTGAGCCTGGGCGGGGGGGGGGGGATGGCATTATCTGATGAATATTCAATGTGCAGCTGAAACTCCAGGTCCCCAGCTAATCCTTAAAGATCTTTACTCCGTGGGGAATATCGGGCAACGTTTACAGGATACGGGAGCACGGGAGCTCAGAATGGAAAAGGCCGTATTAGAGAGAGAGAGCCCACCCTCTGCCAGGGCAGGACAGACGGCCCCAAAGAGAGGGGTTTATTTATTTATTTATTTTTCTTCCCCAAATGTTCGCATTCCCGTTAGCGGTTTCCCAGCATTCTTTGTTGAGTTAAGCATCCTTTTCAGATTAGCCGCGAAGGCCCTGGACTTTCAGCTGAGTGTCAGTTATTCGTAGGATTAGGCTAGTCGCAATTACTAAGACATTCGATGCTGGCACAGGTGAGGAAACGACAGTTCCACCATTTCCATTTTAAAAAGGGGATCGGGGGGGGCGGAGGGGGGGAACGGCGTATGGGCTTTGTGCACTTTTACAGAGCTTCGTGCCTTGTACCTTCTGCTGCTCTTCTCCCCATTCTGCTCCCTCAAGGAGACAGCTTTGCTTTGTTTGTTGCTAGTGCACAACTACAGGGGGGCAGGGAAAAGAACCCTTTAAAAGAGGAAAATGGAAACATAAGATTTGACCGGGAAACTTGGGGGCGGGGGTCTGGTCCTAAACTCTTCATTTTGAAACAAAAGATTCCTTGACTAGATCTCCCTTTCAGATCATTTAAGACCCCAACTCTCCTCCCACTCAACAGCAGACTTTTGATTAACTTCAAACAGAACCGAACCAAGCCCACAACACAGAAACGCTAATAATAATCAGGATCTCCGTGGAGCAGAGGACCCCAACCAATGGACACAACCTCCTGCCGCAGGTTGGCAGGAGCACCCCAAAAATGCTGCTTATCACAGCCAAGTATCACACTAACATGGCAAGAATAATATTGTAGTTAGAATGAATAATTCAGTAAGCCAAATAACAGCCACTTCATTTTGTCTTCTGTTTACACACAAGGGTTTTTTGTTGTTGTAACATTCAGGTTAAACGTGTGGCTCGGAGGTGTATATTGGTAATAATCGGCTTTCTCCGCTTTCTGAATGTGTCCCTGTCTCTCCCTCCTTGTCCTTCCTAGATTCTAAGTCCCTCAAGGCAGGGAGCTGTCTCTAATTTAATGATTGTTCAGTGCCACATACATTGCTGGTGGCATCTAAATACTTATAATAATAATCCTCCAATAACTTATCCAATCCTTTTTTAAACCCAGCCATGCTACTGGCCTTGGTCACATCCTCTGGCAATAAGTTCCACGACTTAATAGTGTGGTGAGTGAAAAAGTACTTTCTTTTACTTGTTTTAAATCTGCTGCCAGTTTATTTCATTGAGTGTCTCCTAGTTCTCACACTATTAGAGAGGGTAAATATAACAACTCCCTATTTACTTGTTCCACTCCACTCATGATTTTATAAACTTTGATCATATCCCCTTCTCAGTTAATATATCCCCTCTAAGTTCCCCCTCATATCCCCGCTCACTTCTTATGTTCTTAATATGTTCTAGGGGGGTGGTGAAAAAATTCAGTTCAGTTGGTCTCACTGTCTGGGTACCACCCTGCATCCGTACAGTGGCTGGCAAGCAGAGAATTCATGTCATGTGTTCCTTGATTTCTCTTCCTACTCCTGACCCTCATCATACTCATCTCTCTCTCTCTCTCGGATTCAGCTCCACCTCCCGCCCTTCCCAAAACAACACAACAATTAACTGCCAGCTCTGAGAACCCATCTCATTTTTAATCTTCCCAGTGCATCAGTGTGGAAAACTTTGCTGTTTTGTCTTAATCTTTACCTGAGGTCATAGTTGCTAATCCTTTCCCTAATCCCACCACCACTACCAAATGCCGCCACAAAATAAAAGACCTCATCCTGCTCGGTCCAGAGCACCTACCAAGAGGTACCAGGAGCCCTGAATTACTTACTAAAGGCAGCGAGAGCCGAGAGAATTCAGCACCTCACAGGATAGAGCCTGAAAAGTCCAACAGGTGGGGAAAATAAAAAAGGAGTCCGGGATACATCAAAGGAAGCATGGACGCAGAGCTGTTTCTAGTCTCCAGGCTGGAACAATTTCCCCCCACCCAGGTGGTTTTAAGCATTTTGAAAGGATTTTGTTAACCACACAAAATCTGAGCAAGCGTGTGCAGAGGGTTTCACCAGAAAATCTGCACGTGGGGAACTGAAAGAAGACTCTACGGCTCGTATCCCCCTTTGCGAAGGTCAGGTAAACGCTTAAGATCACACGTTTTCAACATATAGAATGAAAATAAGTGAACGGTAAAAAACTAAAATCTGCTCCTTCAAAAGGGGGAGCGTGAAACTCACAAAGGCCTATTCAATTGTAGCAGCCACCTATCCAGGCACATACACCCAACATGTCAGACGTCACCCTGGCACCAATGAAAGCACCCTGGAGTGAATTCTCTCAGGCTGTTGTGACACCTGAACTGCTGTACTATGTGGTTACACCATGAGACAGCACTTGAAAAATCCCTCCAAATGACAGCCGTTCAGACATCACAACAGTCTTGCAGAAACCACCCCATGGGGACTTTTATTATTATTAATTATTATTATTATTATCATTTATTTCTATAGCACTCTCAATGTTCAAAGTGCTTTAGAATCCATCTCTGTTTTGCCCTCACCACAACTATGCACAGTAAGTCATATTATTCCCACTGTACAGATGGGGAACTGAGTTTGAGAGATAGTGATCTGCCCAAAGTAAGACGGGCCTTGAATTCCAAGGTCTCCCAGGTCCAAGGCCAACAACTTATCCACAAGGGTACACTGCAGAGGCTTTCTGCAGCTGCCAGCAGGACATCTGCCAGCAACCCAAGCCAATCCAGGCAACCCCCTTGTGTATTCACCAATGCACTATTCAGTCCCGTCTGAAAGGAACCCAGCAAGGGGATGGCCACCTCTCTCTATTGAGAGTCCATTCCGCAGTCTAAGACAGGGGTGGTCCATGGTCCTTTTGTAGCTCCCACCACCCGAGGCCTCCCCCGCCCCTATGGGCTGCATGCACCGTAGGCCACCAGCAGCTCACCAGCCACCAAAACACTTCCAGGCTAATGCTGCCTACGTAGGCATCCGTGCTTCATCCTCTGCAGGACACTCCAACCGGTGAAGCGCCGCAGAGGCATGGTTCCATCCCCGGCCAGGCAAAGGTTCCCCAACCCTGGTCTAAGAGGCCTCAGTGCTAGGAAATGTTTCCTGATGTGCAGCGTGAACATTTACTGCCTCCATTTAACCTTCTACTCCTAGGGTGGAATCAGACATGCACGTAACTAGGCTTTAACACCGCTTAACATTTCTTATACACATATTGCAGGGCTGTATTGGTGCCCTATGCAGCTCTGCAACATGCATAAGAAATATTAAAGCAGTGTTAAAGTGGAGTGACGGTGCATGTTGTTTTCACTCCTAGTTCTGCCCTTTTCTTCCACCTTAATTCCTCTCCCCATTCAGGTTTAATGTACACCCTGCACCTACCCACAGACGGTTAGCATCTCCTCCTCTACCTAAGCAAGCTGCAGCTTTTCTGCCCTGTGGTCACTCCTTCGTGCTGTATCTCCCCCTTGTTAAAGATCAGACACAAGTCTTGCTCCCTTGCTTTCCTTGTGAGATATTCAAAACTCTGTGCAATAGAACAGAACTGCCAGTACAGATTCCTGAACAGTTCCCTGTCATGCACATGTCAAGCTCCAGGTCTTATTAATTTCCATGTATCACTCAAATGCATTTGTAAAAACTGGTGTTATGGTGTGTATTACTGTAGGGCCTAGAGAAACCCCATCTGAGATCAGAGCTCCCCAAGGTAGATACTATCCAAGCACCAAGTCAGAAATGGCCCCAATTCATACAGCTCACAATCTAAGCAGACGAAGGTCAACAGGAAGGAAGTAATATTCCTAGTTTACAGACAGGGAATGAAGCACAGAGAGACTTCCCCAAGGTCACACAAGAAATCTGTGCCAAAGCAGGGAACTGAACCCAGTCACCCAATTCCTAGCCCAGTACCCTCCAGAGGACTAGAACAGCCCCTAAATCTTTGCATACGGGGAAAAACTCCCAACATTTCTGACTTGAAAATATTCACAATTGTTTTTTGTTGTTCTGCCATTATTTTATTTCCAAAAGCCGCTTTTTGTTTTGTTTGTTTGGGGGTTGTTTTTTTGGGGGGGAGGGGGTTGGTTCTTGTTTTGTTTTGTTTTGTTTTGTTTTTGCTCTATCTTCAAGCTTGCACCAACTAACAGTTTCACAGAAAATAAAAAAATTAAAATTCAGACACCCAAAATCTAGCAAAGGGGCAGGAAAAAAAAGTCACAATTGAATTAACAGAGTTAAACTGGAAATGTTCCATCTTTAAAAGGAATCAGAAATATTGACCGATTCAAAAAGTATCTCCATGGCGAAAGTACCCCAACAAAGATATCTAGCCTGATCCTAAACTCCATTCACTGTGCCGAAGGATGCGCCTGCAATGCGCGCACAGAGTCTGTGTGTGCACTTTGTGTATACAAGATGCGCACATCTTCCACAAGTTTTAAATTGGGCACATCAAATATATTTTCAACAAGAGAAAAGAATCCAGCGCAACCAGTTTGACCCAGAACCACTCTTCACCCCAGCATGAGCCTGAGATTGCAATCCTAAAACCCACTGTTTATTTTTTTATTCTATGATTATATTGTGCCAGTCATGGGCCTGGTGCTGAACAGCAGATTAGGGACACGTCCTTGTCCTGAGGGGCTTACAATTTAGGATGGACAGAGGAGAGGACACAAGGGGAAGAGCAACTTTAGAGTAAATGGCTTCAGGATTGTGCTTAGGAACTTTCTTATTATTATTATTATTATTAAACATTTATAAAGCGCCAGTAACAACCTGGCGCTGTACAGAACATACAATCAGCTGTGGTCCCTGCCTGTGGCTTACAATCTAAAAGACAAGGAGGGGGAGACAAGGAGAGGGGACAGCGGGAGAGACATGGGAGAAGACAAACAAACATTCAGGCAGATGCGAAGGCTCAGGTGCGTTTACTTGGCTTGGTTACAAGGTGGTCGGTAGCAGCAGTCAGCAGAGGAGGGCTGACAGTAAGAGCAAGGGGGAAGACTAGAGGGCATTGGGAAAGGCAGCATGGAAAAGGTGGGTCTTGAGGAGGGATTTGAAGGAGCGGAGGGAGGAGGCAAGGCGGACGTCGGCAGGGAGGGAGTTCCAGGCATGCGGAGCAGCGAGGGAGAAGGGACGAAGGCGGTTGGGCGAGCAGGAGAAACGAGGGAGAGCGAGGGAGGGGACAGAGGAAGAGCGGAGAGCGCGCGCAGGAGCGCGTAGGGCAATTAGGTCCGAGAGGTAAGGGGGAGCTTGGTCATGGAGCGATTTGAACGTAAGAACCAGGAGTTTGAACAGGATACGTTCAGGAAGGGGGAGCCAGTGAAGGGAGAGGAGGAGAGGCGTTACATGGTCGAAGTTGAGAAACGTACACTGGTACGTTTCTCAACTTCCATTCAAAGACATCACCAAGGCAGCTCCAAGATGCCTGTCCATATCCATCCCTCCAGCCCAACTACTCTATGATCTTTGATGGCGGAAGGGGCGCCCCTAGTTTTTTCACTGACACGCAAGAGGCACGCCATAGTAGCGTGTTAACGTGCTAAAGATGACCATGCATGAGAACTTGGGAGAACAGAGTCATGCAGTGAAAGTACAGTCTAGTGCGGGGGTGGGGGACCTCAGGTCTAGGGCCCCAAATGCAGCGGGTGTGTCGTTTTTGTGTGGCCCCTATTCAGTTCGTACTCCCAAACACGAACCAAAAAAACCTGAGCTCAGAGTTAAGTGAGCAGTGAGGGGGGCATGCACACGAGGATAGAAGACAAATCCATGGCATAGATCCATGGTCCGCATCCTGCTCTTCAAGAGCACACCCCCTTTAAGCACTCTGTCCCCACCGTCTAGGAGGCCCTCAGAGCTTGTACTCATTTTCAAAGCGGCCTCTGGGAGGGGAACGGTTCCCCACCCTGGGTCTAGTGGTTAGAAACGGAACTGGGTGCAAGGTGGTTGGAACTTGCCACTGGAAAGGGTGTAACTACAATAGGGACAGGCAGTGGCGGTGCAGCTGTAATGGGGCCCACAAGCCTTGGGGACCCAAACTCCCTGATGCAGCTACATGCCGGGGACGGCATTTGTTCTTCTGCAGCAGGGCCCATTCCAGCCTAGCTACGGCCCGGGCCAGCGGCCACTGACTCACCATGAGACCCTGGCAAATCCCATCTCATCTCCAAGACTCAGCTTCCTCATTCAGGAAACACTGGGGACAGTGGATCCCTACCTCGCCGGCCCTGACGCGAGGCTTAAGGAGTAGATTTATACAGGGCAGTTAGGTGCCCAAATCCCATTGACAGCTAGAGGGAAATGAGTGCTACCTGCTATTTTGTGTCGCTGAAAAATTATTAATTATTATTATTATTATAAGCACTTATATAGCGCCAGCAATGTACCTGGCACTTTACAAAGAGTAAGAGAGACACGGTCCCTGCCCGAGAGCTTACCGTCTAAAGACAGGGGGAGGGAGGGGAGACAGGGAAGGGGCAACAGAGGGAGAGACAAGGGATGCGACATTCATGAGGATGCGAGAACTCGGGTACCGGTTCTTGGCTTGGTTTCAGTAAATTGGGAGTTTGCAGAGAACAGGTGGGGGATAAACCTGGGTGGGGATGCTTAGCAGGAGTTAGGAAGGGCGGAGCGGAAGAGGTGGGTTTTGAGGAGGGGCTTGAAGGTGTGGAGGGTGAATGCTCATGGACTGCTCCATACTCATCAGAGCAAAGGGGGGGCTGTCTTCCCCCACCTTGGGGGTGCAGATGAGAGAGTCTCCTTCACTGTGAGGGTCTGAGGATACACGGGCTAAGGGTAGGCAGAGGGTTAGGCTGTCTGAAGTCCTGCAGAGAGGCAGGACTTCCACACTGCCGCTGCAAAGGGGCCTCTATGATCCCAATGTAAACCCCCTCCATAGCACCCAGCAGAACTGGACATGAGGCAACAGAGAGCAATAGCCTCACGCACGCACACACCCTGCCCTACAGGAGGCCTAACACCTCAGGCACCAAGCCCTTGGGAGCTGCTGCCACAGAGAGCCCCTCCACCTCACCCCACAGCCCGTTCCAGCCCAGACTTTGTTAGATGCAATGGAAAAGAAATCTACATTGTGCAAACAAAATCATTTTGTCAGTCCCTGAACAGGTCAGTGTGGCGCTACCTACCAGGCAAGGTCGAGGCAGTGGATCGAGCCTGGCTAGGATTTGGAAGCTGTCCTTACTCATTAAATGTGTCAGGGTCACAAGGGTCACTGCTGCAAGGTTCCCAACAGGAGTCTGAGATGCAGGGATTCCAGCTGACATCCTGGCCTCGTCGCTCTCCGGTTACAACCCACAAGGGCGCCAACCTCCAACTTTCCAGAATCACAAACCAGACCCCGAACAATCAAAAGAGTGGCTTAAAAATCATGAGATTTTCTTTTAAAACAAACAAACGAAAAAAACCCAATAATACACTCTGAATTGTTTTATTCATGTCCTTGTTTCTGAACCCACAGAGACAGAAGTCTGCTCAGGTTGGATTTTCTAGCGTGGCCAAAGCATGGCCCCGCCCCGTGGAGCGCCACGGCACAATGGAACATGCCTCGGTTGGAGGTAGAAGAGGAAAGCCTACGAACCACCCCGGTCCCTGGCACCTTATCCCTCTTCCAACTTAACTCCACTGTCAAGAGAGGGGAGGGCATGGTGGAGCGACATCATGGTAGGTAGGTACACACTTCCAGCAGATCAACTAAGCCTGCCCTGAACCCAACTGAGCTGGGTGAAGTCTGAAACCAACCTGACTTGACCCTGGTGCTATTAGACTGTGTCCCATTGGTTCTGGGTGCACTGCAGGGCTAGAGTGAGGGGGGGGTGTTAAACAGACATGTTGGGAGGGCGGTTCTGTGTGTGCCGCATGGAGCGCCAACGCACATCCAGTGAGTGGGGACGGGGGGCAGAATTTAAACAGGTTGGGATGGTTGTGCGCTGGCTGTGCACCTCTACTTCCTGCTCGCGCACGAAGCATCCTGGATTTTCCCCTGATGCTCCATGTGTGGATATGAGTACACGGGTCATGGGAGCACGCACCCAGCCCTTCAGATGGGTGGACCTGAGTGAGTGAGTGAGTGAAAGAAAGAAAGATTGATTTTAAATTTTATTGCAATATTTTTAATCACTATAAAATCCTGAGATCATGAGGTTTTGGGACCCTGACCTGGACACTCCCAAACCAGCCTCTGTCCTCTCCTAGACATAGAATTTTCTAAGAGGGAACAAATAGTAAATAAGACACTATTTTGAGGACATTATTATATAAAGAGCCATGGATTTCCGGCTCGGTAGGGCCCAGAAGGCTTACCAGGTCTCTGGAGTGGCTAGCCCCTGCGTGTGGATGGAGCTCACCAGCTGAAGGAAGGGGAGCCATGCGCACAATGAGTACTCTATTTTATCGACTGATGCGTAAAGTCCCGTAGAGATGGTGGGAGTGGGTGTGCGGCCAGTGCCCTGGGCGGCTGGAACTGGCACACGAGCCTTTTAAAAGCCTATCCAGTTGCTGTTGTTTCTTCCTTGCTTCTGCTTTAAATAGCCTCTTCGGCTGAGCCAAGAACAGCTCGTTCAACAGACTCCAATTCCCCCTCCTTCCCACTCCAGCTTGCTCTTTGGGGTGTGCCTCAGAAGGGGCCATTAGCATTGGAGCAAGCAGAGAGTGGTTAAGCAGAGAGCAAATGTGCTCTTCCAGCTTCCTGGATCCTGCCAGCAATGCAAGCTCAACAGGGGCAGGAGAGCTCCAAGCATGATGCAGCTGGTTAGCTCATAACCTGCCCCCATCACACAATAGCACATGGCTGGAGAGGATAGTGATGGAGGGATGATATTTGCATCTCAGACCCCTTATGCCGAGGTATCCAAGTGGGCTGTAAGCATTCATTCCAGGCTGGGCCTTGGCATGGAAACCAGAATTGTGGGCAAAATTGTAGTGCTAGATTCACAACCCCAGAGACAAGAGATTGGGTAGTACGAGCTTTCCACCGTGGGTGTTTTCAGATGGAGAGCAGCTCCGCTTCTGTTCCGCTTCACCCCCAGACAGACCGTCTGTCTAAACGCGGCCCACCAGATGTTGAAGCGGAGCAGAAGCGAAGCAGGCTCCAGAACATCCTGAAACGCTGGTGATGGAGTGGGCCAGCAAAGTGGAGCAGCAGTCCATCTAATGCGTGGCCCACACTGCTGCTCTGCTTCTGCCCAGCTGTTGCCCCAAGAAACACCGTAGCGCTGCAGGCAATCTAGCCCACAACTCTATGGCGGGGGCAGACGTCACATGGGCAGACTGAGGAAACTGCCAGGTCTGTTTAAACCTGACCTAGGTAGGGCTGGATGCAGGCAGACGCAGGGGTGCACTTCCAGAGCAGCTCCGGGGATGGCCAGCCCCACATCCGTCTGAAAATACCCAATGAGAACGGACAAGGTCGGTCAATCAGTACAGCCCGGTAGTCTTGGATCTCTACTAAGTCAATTCATCAGAGGCATAGCTAGGTTGGAATGGGCCCTGCCGCAAAAGATGGAATCCCCCACCCTCCAAACTCCCCTCCCAGCAGAAGACGACACAGGGTGTTTTTAGACAGACCCCCGGTTGCGCTCCGGGGGAACCACCCCCAGGTCTGCTCCAGCAGCGGCAGCACGACCCCACTGCTGCACACCGCAGTCCACCCGCACCCCTGTCCCCCACACCGCAGAGCTGCAGGTGGGCAGGCAGCCGCTCTAGACTGCCGCCCGCAGCTCTATGGTGATTGCTGGGGCAACCTGCAGCTGGGAGAAAAGCTGCTCTTGCCCCCCCCCCCAAAAAAAAAAAAAGCTCTGGGTTCGAGAGGCCTGTTCCGCTCATGGTGCCCTGGGGTGTTCCAGACCACCACGAGTGGAGCAGACCCAGAACTAGCAGCACCTGCTCCACCTCACCCCAGGGTGGCCCGCCTCTCCACGAACGAGCCAGCCGGAGGTGGGGCTGAGCACAAGCGGAGCCGGCGTCCATCTAAAAAACACCCACAGTTGCCTCAAGGAGCATGGGGCAGTCAGGGTTATGGGTCCCACTGCAGCTGCACCACCTACTGTTGCACAGCTACACCCTTGCCGTTCTCGTTGGCGGCATGGTTTCGCCTGCCCTGATAGCTGCATCTCAAACAAGCCACCAACCAAGCAGCCACTGTGTGTGAATAACTTTCACCCACTCCTGACTGAGAAGGGACACAAACTAATGATGCCATGGTAACGACAACCGATTGGCTAACTGGTGACCAGTTCCCTGAGACCACAAGGGCTACAAGCCCTGGAATAAATGGCCTAGAACACAACAAATCCGCCACTGCCTGCCAACAATCCTGCCCCCCCCCCCATCAGAGATGAAGCCAAGAGGCAGAAAGGAACAGCGGGTGCCCTCGCCCTAAATATTACCTGCTACCCCTTCTGATACTCCTCCCCCACCCCGGAAAAGCAGAACAGCTTCATACAACGTGTCAAACCCTTGTACCTCCAACAATAACCCTGGCCACTTTTCGCGCACCCCCCCCAAACTAATTCTTCTAGCCTAGCCCTACTAGGGTGGCCATACCTCCCCTATAAAAGAGGGCACTTATGGAAAATACATGGTGCAGGGCTGCATTGGTTCCAGTGCAGCCCTGCACCGTGTATTTTTCATAAGCATCCTCTTTTAAAGGGAGGGGTATGGCCACCCTACCCTGCCCCCCATTGACATGCTGGTATAGGACAGACATGCAAGAGTCCTGGCTCCCAGGCCATGAGTTTCCGTGGTGTTAAAGGAAACATTTCCTGGGCTAGGAAATGCACAAAGAGGGCTCGTGCTGTTCCATCGAATGGTCAGCCAAGGAGTAACTAGTTTGCACATTAACTTCCTTCAAACCACAGCGTCTGGGGTAATGGAACAGAGACGATCAGGAGAATCCAAACAGCCAGCCTTAGTGGGGATAGATGGGGCAGGCCCTGTGGTGTGTGGGGGCCCCACAGAACATGCTTCCCCGGGAACCTCAGGAATAGTGGTAGCTGGGTGCAGGGGCGTCTGCACCCCCCTCAGGAGTGGCGATGGTAGGGAGATACCGGAGGAGGCCCTGTCCACCTGCCTGGGCCCCTGCCACTTATAAGGTCTGTCCCGATGGGAATGAAAGGACTATGGCCTCCCCCTGGATACACTTCAAAATTTGCCTGCCCCGAATGGAAGGCAAGGCCCACACAGGACCACTGGACAATGCCCAAGGATTTACCTTCTTTCTCAGAGGGCTGGGAGGCACAGCCCCCATATCTTGGTCTTCATGGAGCAGTAGGTGTGTCTTGTGCTGCCGACAGCAGACACAATTTCTAGAAAAAGCATGGCAATAAGCACAGCCATGGCTAGAAGCCTGGTCCTGAACACAGACCTCGACCAATGGAGCTGAACACCCCTCACTAACCCATTCCATGTCATCTCCGCCAGTGAAACACAGGAGGGTGGCAGCATCATCCATTTTTACATAGGGGTGGGGAACCTTTTCCCTCTTAGGGGCCATTTTGAAAATTAGCCGCACAGTAGCTGTGGGCAGGAACGCTTAAGGGGTGCACTCAGGGTGGGAGAAGGAAGAGGAGGGTCCAGATCATGGAGCTGTGCCATCTGCCATGGACACATCGCCTCTCCTTACTGTATACCCTTGAGGGGCGTCTTTAGACATAACAAAGATCGAGTGTCAAAACCCCTAAGCACGTGTTTGGCCATTGTGTGTAAGCACTAGGGGTGGGACTATCAGTATCAGATTAATCCGATAATACCAATAATTGTCGGTATCGGAATATCGGATTTTTAACATTGCCCACTGAAGTCAATGGCCGCAATGTTAAAGATCCAAGAAAATCGGCAATGTTAAAAATCCGATATTCCAATACCGATAAATCCGATATCCAATAATCCCCCTGAAGTTCCACCCCTAGTATGCACCAATAACAATCCCAACACCAATTTGGCCACCCGTTGAACACGCGATGCGAACACCATTGCATCACAAGGACAATTTGCGTGTTCCGGCTGAACACCTGGCCAACGTGGTATCTAATGATATCGCGTGGCGTGTTAGCAGGTACAACACGGGGAACGAGGCGGCAGCACTTGGTGTGCGGAGATCGGGTGGCGAGCAAAACACCAATTTGCCTCAAGATGGGCTGTGTGTCTAAGCGGCACCACAGGATGAACACAGGGCCAAACCGGTGTTCGTATCAAGGTCAAAGCACACATTCAAACACCCGTTGACGTTGTGTCTAAAGATACCCCTCATCTCTGCTTTCTTCCCCGAGCTCACTCTTTCAGTGCTTGGGAGACTGGAACTGGGTCTAGTGGGCAGATTCAGAGATTGGAAAGGAGCCAAACAGAAACAAGCCATGGGGGCTGCATTTGGCCCCAGGCCTGAGATGCTCTACCCCTGTTGTACATTCACATGCACACACGCACACAAAACTGTGGGACTATCAGCCCTACCAACAGGAAAAATAGACCTTGTCTCCAAACACAAGGCCACGCAGAAAGAGTGTGGGGTTCTTGGGGGGGCAGTTGGGTTGCCACACGCCCCAGGCAGGCATATTTCATCCCCTGGTTGTATAAGAGGACATGGAAATCTCACACCAGAATAGAAGAGAAAGGTGACTGGGTCCAACTCAGAGGACGTTTATGAAAAATACATAGTGCAGGGCTGCACTGGTTCCAGTGCCGCCTTGCACCATGTATTGGGATCCGTCACTCGGAAGGGTGAGAAGGCAGGGCTCCAGAACGATAATGCAGCTCCCCAGGGGTCTAAGAAAGATCTGGGAATCCAGACCTGCCAGCCTCGACGACAGCAGGGGAGAGACTTACTCACTAAATAGACCTTAAGCACATAAGCCATTTTAGGATCAGGAAAAGACCATCCAGGACCACATGCCAGCCCTTTGTCTGCTTCACCTTTATCCCCAACTCCCTGCCTTGTCGCAGAAGACCCCAATACTTTCAGATCCTTAGCTGGCATAAATACACCTAGAACCCTAAATACTAGATGAGCATTTGATGCCATTTCTCTTGCACCCAATCAAGACTTGTCACATCGCCCCTGCGCTTAAAAAGCATAGGCTACTCTCCCTCTGCCGATGCTCTCAGCTGGCTCCTCCTTCCCTGATTTGAAGGCTTATGGTCCGGATCTCCCTGATCCCAGCTACTCTAGTGGTACAGTCAAACAAATGGAGGTTCCTCTGGATTTACACCGCAGGAACCAACAGCAGGCTAAAGCCCTACATCTCAAATTTCTGTTGTTTGGAAAAACATATTACTGAAGTAAGTATATGCCACTGACTCTAACAGGTGGAACAAAGGAAGGAGAGTGTCCTTTCCCACTGAAATTAGTTGGAAGTTCTGGAATCTTTCCATGCACCTTAGGTTTTTTTACACCTTACATCATCCCTGCCACGTTAAAAATTTCCTGGCTGTGGGGCATTACTCAGACCCAGCCTACAAGACCTCTAATGAGAACGTTACCCAGTAGCACTGTTCTTTTATTCAACATCCGAAACCCTCCTGGTAACAACTTACGTCTCCCAGCTGTCAGTTTCCTCCTGCTGTTTCCTACGTTTCTTCCCCCACCAAAAAAACCCAAAACAAAACAAAAAAAGCCCTGGATATTTTTCCCAGTCAGCACAAGGAAGAACCCCATAGAGGAACGATAATTTAATTAACCAATTCATAAAAGGACGAGTATGTCTAACAAATCGGGATGAAATTTTTCAAAGCGGCAACAAAGAGCATTGATGATAGAAGCCGTGGACATCAGAAAAGCTTTCTGATACAGCACCACACAAAAGACTAATCTACAAGGTCAGCAAGTGTGGGATAGAGGGTGAGCTACTTGAGTGGATAAAGAGCTGGCTTGGGAATCAAAGACAGAGGGTCCTTGTGAACACTAATAGTTTGGGAAGGAGGGAGGCAAGTATTGGAGCATCACAACGCTCAGCATTAGGGGCAATTTTTTGTGCTCACTCTGCCAATTACCTGGTGGAAGTACAGTGCAGCAGGGGACAGCATTTGCTGAGGACACGGACACAAGGCAGGCAGTGATTTTCGAGAAGCCCAAAGAGGATCATGGGCCAGTAGACAACTTGATTCTGCAATTCACTGTCAAGAAATGAAGGGCAGTGAAGCTGGAATGAAAGGCAAGGAACAGCAATACACCTTTTGCTGCAGGAAATAGAGCAGAGGAAAGAAAGAGCAGGAGGGGAGGAGGGGAAACGGCAGAGCCCCTTCTGCACTGTGAAAACATTCCTCCTAGGGCATCTCCAAAAAGTGGAGACAGTAGCACTCAAATTACCCTGGCTAGCAGGACCCGAACACTGTGACAGTCACGAATTCTACGCACTCTATGTGGGGCTACCTTTGGTGAAGGTTTGGTCCCATGGGGACGGGTCGCTGTGAGCACGTTACACCGGCGCTCCGCGCTCTGCACTGGCTGCCGATAGTCTTCCGACCCCAATTCAAGGTGTTGGTATTGACCTATAAAGCCCTATATGGTCTAGGTCCCACCTATCTGTGGGACTGCCTCACGCTCCGTGTCCTGGCTCGACCCCTGCTGTCTGCCAGGAGCACCCTTCTCGATGTCCCCCGGGTGGTCCAGGGGGCTACAATGGAGAGGGCGTTCTCAGTAGCTGCGCCTAGGCTGTGGAACTCTGTTCTGCGGAGGCCCGGGTGGACCCGGACCTCACCTCGTTTTGACGTCAGCGCAAGACCTGGCTATTCCGCCGGACTTTTGGTGAGGGAGATGGGTAGGGCGAGTGGGGTAGGGAGGTAAGGTTTGTATATTTTATGCTATCCCCCTTTTGATTGTTTTATTATATATGTTCTTTTTATGATTTTTAGTGATATTTTAAATTATATTATGTTTGTAAGATGCCTCGAGCTGCATGAGCAGGAGAGGCAGGGTAAAAATAATGTAAATAAATAAATAATAAATTTCTCTGTGCCTCGCTTCTTCTGAAAAATGGGTATTATAAGCGGGGCCCTTGTGTATTTGTCTGCTTTTTTTTCCAAATTCTGCAATCCAGATTCTGCAAGCAGGATAAATGATGCAAATTAACCAAATCCTGCAGATTATGTAAACTTTGAATGCAAATAATTTCCCAGCATACCATGCCGCTCATTTTGAACATCTCATACCTTTAAAAAGATTGCACAAAATCCTACATGGACCTAGGAGATGGGGCTCTTCCCTTGGGGGGCTGAGCTGCATCTCTTCTGCTGTGGCACAGGGCCTCATACCCAGAATCTATACAAACAGCCAACGGTGCCAGCTTCCTACTGGCTAGCTCATAGTGCTGTCATCCCTTTGGCTAGACCCCAGTGCTCCCCACTCACTAATTCTGCAGGAGCCGAGGCAATTTCTACAACAATTTGGCCAAAAGCAAAATTTCATGAAAATGGCTGCGATCACAGCTGCAAAGGATTCATGGGGCCTTTGATTATAAGTCCTGATTTAACTCTCTCTCTCCTGTCACCACAAATATACATATGCAGCAGGGGAACAAACAGTCTGAATCCACAACTGGATAAGGAGGGACTAGCAGGGTCACTTGTTGGTTGGGGGAACTGGGAGGAAGTTCCACCACTGACTTCCTGGTTTCAGCTCACTCCACATTTGAAGAAGGAAGAGCCATTCCTTCAGTGGGACTTGGGGACTGGTAGCAGGCCACCTTATCAACTCCGTATTGCTGAGACTTAGGCAGCTAGCTGGCCAGGGAGAGGTAGAAAGAGGCATGAAGGGAGACACATGTAGGCATAGGGTGAAAACAGACATGACGCTAACCACCCTTGGTGGTTATTTATGCATGTTGCAGGGCTGTATTGGTGCCCTATGCAGCCCTGAAACATGCATAAATGACCACCAAGGGTGGTTCAAGGGTGGTTAGCGTCATGTCTGTTTTCACTCATAGAACTTGTGCCACCCACAAAGTCCAAAAGTGTTGGATGCAGAGCTAGGGCACAGGCACAGGAAGCAGAGGCAACTTTAGGCAGAGGTGACATAGGTCATCATCTAGGTTGCGGTGGCCAAAGGGGCCCCACAGCTGCTGTCAAATAAAATATTTTAAAAATAATAGCGCGCACGCACACACACACACACACACACCCCAAGCCATGCCTCCCTCATACTCACTCTTGGGGAGAGTGGGAACTCATTCTCCCCTTCTCCTTCCTGACCACAAAGAGCTAAAACAGGAACCACTCTCCACTTTCTAAGACCCTCTGATGACCCTCAGCCGCTGCGACATTGTGGCTCAGCTCGGGAGAAGGAAGAGGACAGAGCCAGGGCTTACCTCCTGGCCAATCAGAAGTGAATTTAGCCCTGCTTAGTCTCTTCCCATGGAAGGAAGGGGGAGCAGGAGTGGGCAGAAATAAACTCAAATTTCAGCTCCAGCAGCTCAGCCTTAATTGGCTGAGCATGGAAGGAAAGCTTTAGAGTTGAGTGCTAACTGGAGGATATTCCCCTTCTGTACCCTGAGTTGAAGGATTCACTGCAATGGGAGATCAGAAGAACTGAGAACAACACTCACTGCATTCTCCCGTGGGTGCACCGACAGGACGCTCCCACGGAAATCTGTTTCTAAAGAGATTAGACACCAAATGCCACAGCTAATAGCTAACTGCAGTTACAAACCCACCCAGTCCACCAACCACAATAGACCAGATTTTCTTAAAAACAACAGTGCACAACTTGCACCCGCATTTGCTGCAAATGGGCACGCAAACGACCAGAGACAGCACTTTGTGTATGCAGTTCTCCAATTTGCATGCACGATTGCTATCCCTGGACATGCATGCAGTTTAAAAAGCAGGCCCAGTGTCTGAGTTCATTTCATGCTGTACGTGTAGTGTACAAACACGCACAGACAGGGGGGTGGAATAAACAATGGTATTGAAAGAAAGTCCCAGGAAACTTGTCTTGCGCATGGTAAGGAGCCAAACAGAGAGACCATATTTGGAATGCTTTGCATACTTCTGGTCATCAGATTAGGGAGATGAAGAAGGTAAACCAGAGGGCAACCAGAACGCTACCCGGAGCCAGCAATCTGCAGTAATTCACAGAGGTTACAGTAACTAGGTCAAAAGTCTCCAGAAAGGAAGAACAAACCGTCTCTACTGGGGAACAGCAACATAGGAGAAGCCTGATTCGACTCCCAATATCACCAATCAGACAAGTCTGGAAAGATTGAAGAGAGGTTTGAGAACACAGCAGGCTTCTCTCCACTGACCCTAATTGACTACTGTAAGTAAGAACTCCGATGGGTTGTGGAAGGAGATATTGCAAGATAGAGGCCTCGAGAGATGGCCAAGAACGATGGGAACCAATAGAGACGTTCCCAATGGTTTTCTGCCTCTCCCCCAGGACTCCCTACGATAAGGCCACAATCCGAGGAACAGAGAAACTGAAGTAACTACTCTGATTTAATTAAACCAAATACTCCACCTCAGTGGCATTCAGGCAAACAGTGTAAACTGAAGTAGTACTGCAGCAATCTCTCTCCCCCCTCCAGCTGAGAATTAATGATTACTGAATCGTGAGTCACCACCCTCATACTGACAAGTAGTATTCACACAGTTACTTTGAAATACAAACTGAAGGGGAGTAGGTACTCCTAATTTTTTGTGAGCACATGCTTCTCTTCCGACTCCTGAATAATGTCAGTTTAGCGCTCTGTTTGTGCGAATGCTTCAGGAGCAAAACCGAAGTAAGGCACAACTACATCAAAGTAACTGTCCGAACGTGGCCTCAGGCTGCTTTTATACCCACTCTCGTGATTTTTCAAAATCCCGCAAGGTGGGATTATACGTGACGATGGACGAGATCACGCGCATTCAAGGGGGTCGCGCGTTGTTTGCCGACCGCGAACTAAATACCTCACTCATCGAGGTATTTAGTTCACGGTCGGCAAACGACGCACGACCCCCTTGAATGCGCGTGGTCACGTCCATCGTCACGTATAATCCCACCTTGCGGGATTTCGAAAAATCGCGCAAGCGGGTCATGCAACTGCGACCTGCTCATATAAAAGCACCCTTAGTTACATCCAGGCAACTACTTCACTTTGGTAGCGTTCACACTGCAACTAAACGGAACTAGTTATTCCTCAGTCCCCCCCAACGGTCAAGGCGCCAACAGATAGATACAAAGTGAAATAACAAAGGGTGTATTCAGATGCGATGCGACCCCACACGGCCACCCAGCAGCCACAGAGCCAACCTCCCGTCGGAAGGTGGAACGGTCAGATGCACGCTCCCTTGAGCCAAGGAGCACCCACTCATGGCCAGGCATGGAGCCATGCCAGGAAATCCAGAGTGCTCCATGCGAGGCCAGCCAAATGTATAGAGGTCACTTCCACGGTCACAGCAGTCAAACTGGAAGCCGCCCATTTGAATCGCTCCCCATACACTCCACTTGCATAGGTGCTCGGCCACGGACCACAACACCCCTCCCCCCCCCCAATCGCTTTGCTCGTTTGAAAACACCAAAAGTTGTTTTATGTAAACGTATTCATACAATAGCTTCTTCTAAATAAAAGTGATGGGGAGTGTATACTCCTCTTCCTCTTCCTCACTTACTTTGAAGTAGTATTCGGTTTGTGTGAATGCTCCTTAAGTAAATACGAAGTAAAATATACTTCAAAGCATCTGCTCATTGGAACATGGACTAAGAAAGAGACACCGTAGCAAAAATGGATTTGCTTTCCTTTGTCTTGAAATTTCTAACAGTCACTATAGACACACAGGAAAGCACACAAGAAAGCAGTACGTTTGGAGACAGCTCTTCAACTGATGTCATCCAATGTATCAACAACACTAAAATCAATGCAGTGATGATCAGCACCATAAAAACTATCCCTTAAAACTTCTTCCAAGGCAAGTACAAAGGTAAGTAAATGGGATTTATAATCAAGCTATGTTGCCTCAAACACAAGGTCAAAATGTAATATGGGAGTCAATGGGCATTTTTACACACACCTTAAAGTTCCAGATTTTTCAATCTTCGGGGTTTACAAGCCCACAAGTAAGTTCCGGATGCATTTTTCTCACACACACTGCCCTGAGGCAGCCTAAATTAGCCGCAGCTGTAGACGTGAGGGGCTGCCATGGAAACCAAATGACCACAGCTACCTGGAGCAAAGCAGTTTACCAGGAGAATTTTTTACACACAAAAGTTCTGGGAGAAGTTCTACGCAGAAGTTCAACGCAGAAGTTCAAAAAGCCAGATGTTTAAGATCTGGGTGAGTGGTTTAGACACACAGAAAGTTCAGGATGTAACATCAAACATGCAGGAGAAATGTGTGTGTAAAAACACCCATTGTCTAGCAAAACCAAGGCCAACCACAAGTTAGCAGGCATCCAAGCTACTCTTTGGGCACACGTATCAGTGCAGTAGGGATACAGGATGGCAGTAAACAAGAAAAACTGCAGAGAGAGAAAGCCAAGAGAGGACTATGTAAGCTTTCTCACACACCTTAGTGGCAGTAATGGAAGGTAAACATCTAGAACATTGGTTCTGAAATAAGGGGAGGCTTCCATGAGGGGCACTGTGTACCCTGGAGGCTTAGAAAATGAGGAACAAATTACCACACACATCATAACTACATATAATTAGGGGTGCAGTTACCAAGCCCTTAGCTCTGGGCCAGAATGGCAGCAGTCGGGCCTAGTTCTACAAAAATGAATTCTGGTTGGTATTGCAGCCAATCAAAATTCATGTTCCTGACGCGGGCCAGCTGGTGCCATTTTGGGGGAAAATGGCAAGCCACTGGCCTAGTGCATCCTGTGAGCATCATAAATACAAATGTTCATTAGCAACCCAGACCACCCAAAGCAACAAACATTAGAGATCAGGGATGCAATGGGACTGCAAGACAAAAATAATCCCAAAAAAGGAGGTTTAAGGGGGGAAATGGGACATCTGGTGTGTTTACAAGGGAGAGAAATAACACAGAACTGGAAAAGGATGATGGAGCACACTCAGAAGAGAAATCCCCAGAGGAGGTCAACAGCTGAAGTGGAGACAAACAGGTGATGGGTGCTAAATGCCAAGGATCTGTAAAAGGAAAGAAATCAACATCATTCAAGGCACGGGGGAGTGTTCAGGGAGAGCGACCGAGAACTGCACTAAAGGAGGTGTGGAGACTGGAGCCCAAATTTAGAGGAAAGGAAGCTGAAACACTGAAAATCAAGCTAGCCTGGAATACAGAGCGGCATAAGAGGGGATCAGTGAAGCCAGACAGGATTTAAAGGCCCAAATTAAAAATCCGTACAGCCACCATCACCACTGATGCAAAACCCTGCCTGATCAGTAGGTGGCCATAGGAGTGTCGTGCCGATAGGAGGATTTCTGATGCGACTCCAAAGCAAGGAAACAAATCAGCCATGACCTCATCTCGGATGCAGTGGACATTGTGCCTCCTTGGTCTAGGACCAAACGGCACTACCATGCACTGAGCTCAGTTCTGCTTTTAGTTAAACCAGAGGCATATCTAGGTTGGAACAGGTCCAAGTGCAGAAGACTAAAGGGGGCCCCCCAGCCTCCATGCCAGCAGCAGGTAGGGTGACCATTGGTTCTGTTTTATACAGGACAGTCCTGGTTTTGAAGGGTTTCTTGTCCTTTATTTACACATTTTGTCCTGTATTTTCCCCATGCTGCCAGTGCTGCCACTTTCATCCCCCGGAAATCATGATCTTATGAACAGCAGCATCAGCAGCCTGTGGACTCGGAGGTGAGCCAGCGGTCCCAGCCCTGAGGGGGGAGCGCTAGGGTTACCACAGCATCCCGGATAGGCCCACTTGTTTGATCCGCCCAACTCTATCCAGGTGGATTTTTAAAATATGCATCCATGGCTGGGATTTTGCCGGTACCGTTGCATCCCCTTCCCCACCCCTCGCCCAGTGCTTGTTGCTCAGCCCTAGATGGGGGGCGGGGAGGAGCCTTGAGCCTCCGACTTTTAGTGGGCCATGGGTTACCACCTATGCCACTTTGTAAGGAACAGTTATGAAAAATGCATGCTGCAGGGCCTATGGCACCAATGCAGGCCCTGCAACATGTATTTTTCATAACTGTTCCTTACAAATTTGCATAGCTGACCACCTGTTCCGTACAAATTTTCATAGGTGACCACCCTAAGTGGGCCAGGAAATCCCAACATTTTGGAACACAGTTTTGGCTTCCTGCCAAACTTCAAATTCTTCCTGAAAATCTACCTTTTCCTCACCCCCAATAGATTGCTCATTTATGCTTCTCATACTATCTCACCCCCCTCCCCTTCAGGATCCCAATCCTCTCTTGTAACGCCTGCAACCTCTCAGCTTCATGAATGTATCCCTGGCCCTCCCTATCTGCCTTCTCCTTGTTGCCCCTCCCCTTTGTCCATCCTGGATTGTAAGCCCCCTGAGCTGTCCCCTAGCGGGACCTGTCTCTAAGGCTGTTTTTAGACGAGCGCGGCGGCGCCTGTGCTCGTTTTCCAAAAGAACCGGCAGCCCGTTTTACACGTGGCGCCGCTGCCAAATATGCGCATGCGCGGGCGATGCGTATCCATTTCCGGCCGCGTATGACTGGCCTCGATAGCCGACCCGGTCAGTTCGCCGACCCGGTGGCCACTGTTCAGCACCAGGCACATTGCTGGAGGTATATAAATATTAAATGTATTTATTTATTTATTTGAAAGAGCAGCACTGATCTGAAACAGGATCCTGTAAGCACAGCATTATGAGTTCCTACGTTCATGCCTCACTGGTTCTGATCAAATTTGTTCACTTTGAAAAATATGCAGGGGAGCTGTAAATATCCTCCTGGCAAATTCAGCTTGGGAGCTGAGAATCAAGCTGGGCGCCTTTTATTACTCCAGTAGTAATAAAAGGTTCTGCAGCCCAAAATGCCGTCAGCAACACCTGTGAAACCTTTTTGTCTCACTTATGAGCAGGGACCCGAGTTGACTGCGTTGCTGCAATTTGCAGTGATTTTTGCAGAATCAGCCAATCCTCTCAGAATCCTCGCAGAATCTGCCAATCCTGACCATGACCCGAGGGTAACTAGGCCCCTGGGAGATGAATTGTGGGTGGGTGGGGTCTGAAGGCCCTATGTTTGCGTGAGGGAGGTGCTGAAATTCCAGAGGATTTGAGTTGTGTTTGATTAGCAAAGTTGTGATTCAATGTCACACCTATTGCAAATTTGCTTCCCAGCATGCATAGTTATGCAAACCAAGTTAATTGTGCAAATTAATGCTCGCGGTGAATTTGCAGAATTTGGCTTCACTGGTTGCAGAATTTAAGATTTTTTGGTGCAGTCAACTCGGGTCCCTGCTTATGAGTAAAAACAGACCCATAGGTGGCCTACTGTGGCCCACCTTGGGCCACAGTCCACCAGCACGTCTGGTTTGGTGCCACCAGATGCTAGCTTGGGACTGCCCCTGGGCAGGTAGGTGACTAGCCCAGGCTGTATCTCCAAGTCACAGCCCAGGCTACGGGCCGGCCATGCAGGCCAACACAAGCCAGCATGTCTGTTCTGGCCTGCCTTGCCTGCCATGGGTCACGGGGCCACCATGGCTGTCTGTCATGACAGGGCGCTGGGAGTGGGGCCAGCCACCCACCCATTTGCGGAGCTCCCAGCCCTACCCAGGGCATGCAGGTGGGAGGATGGCTCTCTGGCCACAGACCGGTTCGTCTGGTGCCTCAACATGGCCCGGGCCATGTCAGCTGTAGTTTCACTGGCCCGGCCAGGGTGCCACCGCATGCCATGCATCCATTTTTACCCTTTGTGTCCATGGTAGCTCCTGTGCTTTTGCCTGGTGCCGGAGGGTTGCAGGGGTATAAACGAGGGGCAGAATTTGACCAGTAAACAGAGTATGATTATAGGCGATGACACCCAAAAAAGAAAGCACCAGTTTGGCTTGGAACCCAGGGAGAGTCCATGCAGCTGGCAGGCAGGGACAATAGGGGTACGTTGGCCATCGAATCAGCAAGGTGTTAAACTTGGCAGCTTAGGGTGCCATTCCTGCAGCGTCCCTTTTCAAACAGGAGCCACGCCTGAAGCCTTTGTGTAAATGATCATGGATTGTCAAATCAGGGGAGCTGGGAGGAGCAGGTTATGTCACCAATACGTCGAGTACAAGGGCTGCCCACTGAACTACTCTGCTCCTCAACAGAATGCAGATTTCTCAGCAGCTGGCTGAGCGTGTGGAGCTGCCACCACCATTACGGAGGGTTGGCTTCGCAGGCCAACGGAGAAAAGCCCCTCCCTCAGCAGGTTTGCCACCTCTCTACACAGTTTGACCCCGAGACTCCCTTCAGCTAAAATGAGAGTCTTAGGGGCAAACTGTCCCCTCTCACATACAGAGAGGCTGGCTCTACACAGTATGTTAACCCTGGGGGGAAAATCAACCCCATGGTGCTCATTACAGTGTCATCTCATGGTGGAGCAATAGGAGCAGATGTTCATGCCGCTCTGTGTTTATGCCGCCACGCCGCTGTGGATTCTGACCAACAGGGGGAGAACATCAGGTGGCAGCATAAATGGGCGGAGCCTGAACGCCCCAATTGTGAAAACGACAAGGCAAAGCTCCCCATTTGTGAAACTGTCAAACACAAAATCCAGCTGCTAAAACTGGCCCCTCTGCTGAACCGGACAGGCCTGAAGCCCCACTGGTGAACACGTTGAGTCTGTGTCATGTTTTTGGCTGCTCAGCAGTTCTGCTGAGGAATTCACTGGATCTGTTCCAGGGAACAAATCTCTTGTGAAGCCACGTTCACTCCATGGGTTGCTCCAGACCCTATCCAAACATAACGCCTGCCTCCGTGTTAGGCAGCCGGAATGGTGGCCAGCATTACTTGTACACACCCACTCACACAGGGCAATCATCACACTACTGTTAGTTATCCAAGAAGGATTACACTTTCAAAGCAAGGGGAAGTATAAAAAAACAAAGCTGTATGATGGGAAGGGGCCGGCTTACCCCACTGTGCACACACAGAGCCAGGTGAGAAGGTTTACAGACCATATGATATGTGATACGACTGAGGAAGAATTATTCAGGAAGGTGCCCTGGCGGAGAGATAATGGCCCCATGTGACACAGGAGAAAATAGCTTACAGCAACTACAAATCACAAGTTTACCTGAGTAATCATATTCAGACACACAGATCTGGATTTTGAGCTCGCTCGTATCAGTGCAAATGCAGAGTATCCTTATAGGAGAACAGCGTTACGCTGGGGTGAGTGTGGGCAGAACTGTGCTCCTTGCTTATCTCTAGCTAAATTACTGTGGCAGGTCAATCACTCGCAGGCAGATCCAAACATAAGGGCTTCCCTTTTCTTTTATTCCACTGCTCTACAAATTTGTGACCTTAAAATCCTTTTATTCGTATAATAACAGGCTGCCATGGACATGGATATGGCTTGTCACAAAAGACTTTGCGATGCCACGCTCTTGTTTCCAAAACTTAAGGGGAGGCCAATCTGGGAAGAGAATTCCTTTCACTTGCAAAGCGCAGTTCCTGTGTTTGTGGAAAGCTTTCACGGTGCTAGCCCCAGCTGCCTGTCCCCAGCAGCCCCACGTCCTGAGAGAAGAAGCCTTTAAAAATGTGGGCCTGATACACACACACCTCACCGGAAGCCAAGGATGCAACTCTCAGAGGGGGGTAACTTCAGAGTTGATGTGCAAATTACCCATCAGGAAGGGGATACGAATGGGCTTGAAAGCTCCCTTAACACTTTCTTGTCTGAGATTTAAACCCAGCAGCCTGAAGGAAAAGTACATGCACTGCCCTACTCCCAAAGCCATACCTATTTCATTTACATGGCTACATCTTCCCTAAGAACGAATCAACGTTTCCCCCACAAACCAAATCACTCCCGTGTTGTTCTCTCTCGTCCACACATGCACGCCAATAAACAAAATCCCACCCTCCCCTTAGCGTAGGCGAGGAGAACCCTTTTCCACCCCGCCAGGGGCCACACTGAAAATGAGTAGGTTCCAAGAGCTGCATAGAAGCTGGGGGCAGGTGTGCTTAAGGTGCTCATTCATGAAGAAGAGAGTCCAGATCATCTGTGCCACGACTCGGTCCCCTCTCCTTGCGCGCATGTCCCTCATCTCTGCTCCCTTATCCTGAGCTCAGTCTTTCAGTGATTAGGGGTAGGAAATGGATCCGGGGGGCAGATCCAGGAAATGGAGCCAAATAAAAACTAGCTGCAGGCCACATTTGCACACACACACACACACACACACACACACCCAAGGTTCTCCACCCCTGCCTTAAAGCAATAAATTCTCAGCTCTCTCTCCTGCTCTACTGATAAATCCTGGCCCCTCACGCTTTATATGGCCCCACAGGCTGCCTATGGCCTTCCAGAAACGCCCCACATCTGCCACTCTGGTCCTTGTTCCCCTTTCCCTCTAGAAAAGCAAGAGATGTTCCAGGTTTATTGCCCCATTCTGCTTCTTTGAGCCAGAGTGGCCCTGATCTCTCTGGTTCTCTTCTCCCCTCCCACAAAGGATCAGCAGCTGCCTGGCTCCCTGTTTCTCCCCAAGGAAGCAGCAGGAGGCCCACTCATCCCACTTGCTCAAGCAAAAATATCTATTAAGCCTGTATGAAAGGGGTGTAGTCAGAAAAGCAACCAACAGAGGGGTGAACTACAGCATCTACCAGTCCTGTGGGGTGTGCACCAAGCCCCTCCTTCCCTCACAGCCTATTCAATGTATTCTCATCCCTCTATCTTCCATGCCTTCAACAGTTCACTTCATTCCTTTCTTCTTCACCTTCCCCCTCCCTCACTCTGTCTTCTGCTATAAATAATGGAAAAAGAAATAGAGGTGCCACCTATTACTCTGATCCCTGATTGATTGATTGATTGATTGATTGATTGATCAGATTTAGAGCACACCCTATCCTGAGGGCTCTGATCAGGTTACAGCACATAAAAACACATAATATTAAATATAAAGCACCAGAAAAATAGATTAGGAGTATAAAACACCCCTAACCTCCACCCACCCCCCAAACAAAACCTATCCCTGTCTACCAGATGCCTGACCAAATAAAAAGGTCTTACATTGCCTCCAGAAGGCACTCAGAATCAGGCTTTGGCAACTGTCCAGGGGAAGTTCCAAAGCTGTGAGGCAGTCATGGAAAATGCCTCTCTGTGGGCCTTAGCTGTACGCACACAGCAAAATGATGGAACTAGAAGGTTGGTCTTAAGAATTGCAGTGCAATAAAGGGAGGGGAGGGAGGAGGTGGTCCTTCAGCTATGTAGAGCCCAAGCCCAGTGCCGGTCACTTTCTTCTCCCTATTTATTTTGTAAGATCTTTGGGGCAGGGACCATTTTTCATCATGTGTTTGTACAGCACCTCACACAATGAGGCCTGATCCTCACTAAGGCCTCTGAGCATTACCTGATTGCAGGTAATGCTCAACCTCCTCTTAAAGGAGGGGTTGATGATGTAGTGAGTTGCAACAGAGCGGAGAGTCACTATCCAAACAGGCTTATCAAACAAGAGTTTATGCATCAGAGTTTCCCAGAGCAAGAGTCAGCTAGGTTTTCAAAACACCAGAAAAAAAGAAGCAAAGAGAAATTTAATTTCTGTCCCTGCTAAGGCCCATCAATTTCAAAGAAAGTCAGGATTGCCCCCAATATCTGTGCCACTTTGGGGGACTGAAGCACCAGAAAGGCCCCCTTCTCCTTCCTGAAAGTTGAAGTTGAGGCAGGGGGGTGGGGGGGGAAACCTTCAGCCCTATATTCTTGTTGAGCAACAGAGCATGAGTAACTGATGGAGGCTTTTCGTGGTCTGGTGAGTTTAAGCTATGAGCTGAAAGTTTAACTATTAATACACTTAATCAAGGGGTCGCTCCTGTGCTCAAGGTTTGTACAAACACATTCACCATTACAGCAAAGGCAGTTAGAGAGGGAGATACCAGAGCAGGGCAGCATGCAGCCACTACAAAACAAGCCACCTGGCCAGCACAACCCTCCTGAGGAGGTGACCGGTGAATCTCCTGGTGTGGAGGCAGGAGGGGGCTGGCTCCAGCCTGCTCATTGTGAGGCTGAATGGGGCCATTAAAGCGCGTGATGGAGTGGCAGCCAGACAAAACGTGGAAACGTACACCAGTGCACTGGCAGGAAATTCAGAGCCTTCCAAGCGCAGAAGGCATCTGAATAGCAAAGCTAGCCAAGTGCCGCAGGAGGGGACGCGTCACTGGGGCTCACACACAGCCGGATGTGGGGTTGCCCCCCAGCACATAGCAGGGTTGTCACAGCGCAGATACAACCCCCGAAGCAGCCATTTTGCCTGCCCTAGATGTTTAATTTTAAATCTATGAGAAAGGGCTGAGCCCACCTGGCTTCCCCCAGGGGTCCACGGAGACTCAACTGGGAGAAAAAAAACTCCATGCTGCCACCACCACCACGGATCCAGAGTAACAACCTCAGCTGATGTAAATCAGGATAGCGTCACTTAAAGCAATAGAACTGCCCCGACAAAGTGGCGAAAACTTCCATGGAATTCTCTGGGCCATATTCAGGGTAGGTATAAATGATGAGGAAGTGGTGTAACCAAACGCCAAGGGCTAGGTCAGACGAACACACACTTTGATGCCATCACACCTTAAATCGCTTTCATTTCTGATTTGATTTCATGTCAAGAGCTCTAAACCAAAGTTACTCAGTAGGAAACGAAGTATGTACTCCTGAAAAAGAAGTAAATACAAAGTAACGATAGTGTGAACAATTTCAGTTTTCGGATGACTGTTTTATGCCATGTCCATTGTGGAGAGATTGCGGCAAAACTGCATTGATGGACGCTGCAGTGAAAATGGAACAGAAGTGGAGTAGTTCCTTCACTTTGGGCTGGGTTCTGACCAATAGAGGGAAACGGAAATAACTCCTTTGATTTAATTAAAACAAGGCCGCTTTTAGATGAGCAGGTCGCAATCGTGTGACGCGCTCACGTGATCTTTCAAAATCCCGCAAGGCAGGATTAGACATGACGCATTGCACGTTCAAGGCGGCCGTGCGTTGTTTAAAGACCGTGAACTAAAAATACCTCACACATCTAGGTATTTAGTTTGCGGTCTTTAACTTACGTGCGACCACCTTGAACGTGCGACGCGTCACGTCTAATCCTGCCTTGCGGGATTTTGAAAAATCAGGTGAACGGGTTACGCGACTGCGACCTGCTCGTCTAAAAGCGGCCCAAAGTACTCCACTTCAACAGCATTCAAACAAACCGTGTAAACCGAAGTACTATTGCATCAATTTCCCCCCAAGCAGAGAGATCACTGCACCATGGTTGCTACCCTCACACTGATAAATGTTCACATACACCGTTACTTCAAAATCGAAACCAAGGGGCAGTATGCACTCCGGATTTTTCAGGAGCATATACTCCTCATCCTACTCCTGAATAGCACTGATCTAGCACTCTGTGCAGACACTTCAGAAGTAAAATAGAAGGCCTACTGCACTGAATTAACTATTCCTCAGAATGTGGCTTCAATTCAATCAGAGTAGTTTCTTCGGTTTAACTCTGTTCATCGAAACGTGCCCCAAGTTACCATTCCATGGGTCTGCAAAATGGGTGCAGCCTATCAGCCGTGCAGGGATGAGAAACAGGGTGCAGCTGGTAGCAGGTTCCGATAAAGGAAAGGAAAGCACAGCCCCACCCCATCTCATGGACACCAGCCGCTTGTACGTCACTGGAAAAAACTTAAAGGAGCCCAGAATGTGGTCCACAATCAGGGCCATTGGGGTTGCCATATATGCAAATGTTTCCTGGACGCTTTTGAAGAATGCATGTTGTAGGGCCTACATTGGGTATGTCCACTAACTGCCCCACCAGTGCAGAGCACACTGCTTCCCACCCCTCCCCACACATGCATATTGTAGCTTAGTGGATCTACACTTGGTGCCTGGAGCTTGTCCCCTCCATCAGTGCAACTCCCCTGGATTTAGTGCAATTAGGGCCGGCCTTACTGCAGGGTGACCTAGGGCGACCGCCCCAGGACCTGCTATTTTCTCGACTTCCAGGGGGCCTTGCGTTGACCCCCGTTTTCGCCAAGCCAGGGTGCAGGGCCCTCCCTCTCTCCCAGCAGGGCCCCAAACGTGATCACCTCTAGGGGCCGGTGGAGGATGACTCCAGGGGCGGGGCCGCAGAGGAGGGTGTGGGACCACCAGGAGCATCGCATTTTATCTTTGCCCTTGGCCCCTCATATTCTAAGGCCGTCCCTGAGTGCAATTTCTCCTGATCTACCTGTCCCCGGGGCATGAGAGCAGAGTCAGGCCCACCCTCCCAGTCACACTGCAGCACCATGAGTATGGTCCACTAGGTCGTTTCAGCTCCTGAGTTGCACTGTTAGGCGGCAGCCTGGTGGTTACACTTGATCCATGCAAATCAAGAAGCATGCCGTCATGGTCACTGGGGTCAGAACAGTGTAAAGCTGACCTGATTGGAGAATCAGGTCCCCTCCACTTTTCTCATGCAAGTTATTAACTAGCTTATTACTCAGTCACAGGGTGCCTATTTCCACCAGGTAGCCTTGCATGAAAACTGAAGAGGCTTGAGAGAGCAAGACTCTCAAACTGTTATAGGCCCAAAACACGTAACTTCTCATTTTACACCATCAGAAAATTCTTTCCTGAGGTTTTAAATTCACATGGACACCCAAATACTCGTATTGCTAAAGCAAGCCCTCCTACAAGGACCATGTTTGCAACAAAGCACACAGGAAATATCTCCAGAGCCTATCCCAGTACGCTTGAATCTGCTCCCCCACTGGTATAAATCAAGAGTAACCTACTCCGTAAAGGCAATGCATTTACAACTGATGGAACTAAGAGAGTTTGCAACGCAATGATGTCACACTTTTCAATTCACCTCAATAACTGTTACTACCTCTTTTACACATGTGAAGCTAAAAAAAAAAATGGGTGGATCTCATCTGGTGTAAAACAGCACCACTGAGGTTGAATCAGTTTACACCAGCAGACGGTTGGCCCAGCATGCTGTCGGTAGAGCTAAGAAGTGAAATGACCAGAAAATTACATTCTTCCTTATGATTGAGAAAGAAAATTTCCCAGTCAGTCTCCTGTGCCACATGCTCCTAAACCACTGGCCCGGAGGAGACTCCCCCTACCCCCCCAGCAGAAATGGAAGGAGCAGGAAACGCCACGACAGCAGCTCCGGCTGGGTGGGAAATGGTTCGGTTCCTGCTCTTTAACAATTGAAGAACAGGAAAGTTAACATTTTGCATGGTTTCACCGGGTTTTAAAAGCTCAGCCCAATATTGCTTTCCAGGTTAAAAAAACCTGGGTCTTGGTTTCAGAAAAGCCACAAAACCTTGTTGAAAATAGATGTTTCCCATTCAGATTTTTAAAAAACCATTTTCTTTTATCAACTTTTTTAAAAAAAAAAAAATTTAAAATTAAAAATTCTTGAGGATAAAAGATTTTGACAAGGGGTGTTTTTAACAAGTGCCTCCCCACCCATTATCCACCAATCACCCACCCACCATGCATGTTGCGGGGCTGCATACGGCGCCAATGGGCCCTGCAACCTGCATGATGGGTGGGTGGAGTGGTTAATGGGTGGGGAGGTGCTTGTCGAAGAAAACACCCAGCCACCCTCCAGACTAGGGGTGGGGAACCGAGATAAGGGCTAAATGTACTCCATGGCTACTTTTTATTTGGCCCCTTTCTAGTTCCTGAGTCTGACCCTTGGATCTACTTCCTATCCTCAAGTACTAAAAGACTGAGAGAGGTCAAGAGAAGGGAGCAGAGACGAGGGCACGCACGCAAGGAGATGGGACCGATCCGGGGCCCGGATCCACTATCTGGACCTTCCTCTTGCTGAGCACGCCCCTCAAGCGCCCGCACGCTTGGGCTGTCTTTAGACATAACACTGTTCGGCGTTCTGTAGCGCAGCGTCCTACCGTTACAGTGTTTAGAGAGACCGCCAACACAGTGTCCACCCCAAACACTGATTAAACTGTCAAGACCTGGCAGTTGTTCACTTCCAGTGTTTGGGGTGAACACTGTGTTGACGGTCTGTCTAATCACTGTAACGGTGGGACACTGTGTTACAGAACGCTGAACAGACACCCTTAGGGGTTGCCACCTTTTGCCCTTTGACCCTGAGACTCCCAGAGGCTAAAATGGGATTCTCGGGGTCAAACTGCAAAAGGTGGCAACCCTCCCTGCACCCCCCACTTTCAGAGCTTGTGAAAAGCTTCCCCACCCCTGCTTTAGACTTTTGTTGGAGGGAGGGGCCGAGATTACCGGCCAACCAATAAGGTGGGCGCAGAGTGGACTCCCCAAAACCTAGCCGCTGGGGGGTCTGAGGAATTGAGTGACATTTGCCCGCTAGCACCACCTGGCACAGATACGAAGGGGGAGAGCCTGGCCCGGCCTTCTGTGAGAGAAGCAGATGAGGGTAGGTAAATCTCCATCACAGACCTGCCTAGCTGATCTTCCCTAGCAAGGGCATAAAAAAGGGCTCCCGGGCACATGGGCGAGGCCCTGGTTACTGGAAGCCTCGGCCTTCCAACTCCCAGAGTGTCCTCCCCCTAGAGACAGAGGGGCCAGGCCACTCATGGTGAGGTGATCCCAGCCCAAGCAGCTTGTGGTGGGTGTGTCTGTCTGTCTGTCTTTCTCTCTCGTTGCCTCTTTCTGCTGCCGGGCACTGCCTGCCACCACCCCACCCCACCGGGGAGCTCCTCCCCTATCCTGGCTCTCGGGTCCCCCTCACTTTGCTGCTGCCTCCAGCCCCCCCACTGCTCCCCCTCCATTGGAGGACCAGAAACAGTGGCAGTGTGGTAGCAGCAGAGGCAGGAGGAAGCCTCCCCCATCTGGGAAAATCCAGGGGGGTCTCCTACCTGCCCCCCTCATTATTCCTCTGCCCCTTAATCCCCCCTCCTACAGCTGTATGAGCCAATAACGGCGGTATCCTTTAGCAAGGACACTCAAGCAGACTCTTTTCAAAGATGCACCTACCGAGGCTACCTCAGTCGGCTCATTTCCGTTTTGACTGCCCTGGGCTCCGGTGGCTGGCTAGAGTGTCGCCGCAGCTTCCCACTGCACAGGGATTACGGACGCAACTGTGCATTAGCATACTTGGGCACAGCAGTACCTGGGTCAATGGAGTTGAACCTGCATGGGGCCAAGTCAGGCGCTGCATCTCTTTGCTTGCCAGATCCATACCACTAAGTACATGTTGGCTCAGGGCCTCCAGCAGTACATCTCTGGCAATAACCTCCAAATACCGTGGGTGTTTCGGTTCAAAAAGCCTGTGGTTGCAAGAAGCCTCTTGCAGGTAAACAGTCTGCAAAACCACGATCCTTCTCATATTCAGTAACCTCTGTGTGCTTCAAATGCCTTTGTTTAGCCCAACGCCGGCAAACACACAAGACTCTTCCTTTACTATCTGTCTAATCCAGAGTAAGCATTCAGGTTTTGCAATATGCACTTTGCATCAGCCGTAAGTAAACACAGCTCCCAGACAAGTTCATTCAAAGAGTTTCATTCACATTGCGCAGCACAACTTTCAAACCCTTACTACGTCAATTTCATTTGTCCAGCACTTTGAACTGTCATTTTCTCGTAAGGTACTTAGCCAGGTTTTATGTGGAGATGAAGTGCATTGCCTTAGAACTTCAAATACACAGACGGACGTGTCCAGTCCTACCAGCAAAAACTTGTAGGCGGCTCTTTTGTTAGTTTACTTTTATTATCAGCTCTGGTGGGTTAACCCCCACGTAGCCTCAAGGAGGTCAGGCTGCTGTGTCCGTAAGGCCGATAAAACACACCCACAGAACAGCATTTCCTTGGATTGCTGTTGCAAAACGATGCCATTCCTGTAACAAGAGTATATATGGCACCAACAGCTCTCAGTCCCAGAAGGCAGCACTGCTAAAATGTCATGGTAAATTCATGCTTGGCAGGTGGGGGATCGGCTGCCTTTCCTCACTGTTTCAGTCCTTGCCAGGGTGGACAGAAGCCATGCAAAATGACACTTCTCAAGGCTTTCATATTCAGACAGCACAATATAAGAATCCATTTGTACATGACACTGCACTAAGAGATCTCATCAGTTTCAGGAGTTATTATACCTAAAGGAAACACCATGCACAATCTTTTAAGAAACCAATAAAATTAAAATGTGGAGGGAAGGCTGTTTTCCATGCCTGACCGTAGCGTGCTTTACAAACCCCTCCTAAAGGCACAAATCTGGCTTCTCAGCCTTCCATCTCAATGGCTCGTGCTTCTATCAAAATGTGATGTCTCAAAGCCAAGCTCTCTAACGACTGCAACGTACAAAAACTCAACCAAAGACACAGTTCCAGTGGATCAAGCAGAAAGCAAGAAAATGCAGGCTGAACCCTTTGTTAGCCCCAGTTCCCTAGGTACCTTGGGACCACATGGAAGACCACCCAGTGTTTGGGGAATCCTCCAGGACACAGAAGGGATAAGCGAGCATGGAGTTAACAATGAAATCACAGACTGAGCTCTGAATTTCCTGGCTTGGGTGGCTTTAAATTGGACCCTACACAATTACTTTCAGCAGCTTCTTGTAGTGAAGTAGCCTAGCCATCAGGCTGAATCTTCAGTTCCAAGTGCAAGGAGTGCATTTGAAAAGCATCCCATTCTGGGATAGAAATGTCAGGTAAAGGAGCTTAACAATCCTCCTTTCCCCGCATGCACAGTTACCCACTCTGGGCTGGTGGATCCCTGCTTGCATGTACCAGGGTTAAGCTCCCAAGTATCTTTACAGGAGGATCCATTGCACTTGTGGCTGGAAATTTGGGTTTCAAGATTTCTTCCAGCAATTTAAGATCATTTTGTTTAAAAGCATCATGGCAAAGGCTAAAGGCCTTTCCTCAGGAGCCTGAAAAACCCTTCACATGCCAAGGGAACAACTCAAGGGCCACTGCCATTTCGAACCTATGCCTGCTCCCATAGGGGTCAATAGCTAAACCTCCAATGTCTGCTCCCCTTGATATTTCATGTGCCTTGGTGGATAAGAACCACACTCTTCATTCTACTTCATTTGGTCTTACATTTGGAGTCACCAAACTCCACCCCACCCCACCCCAAAAAATAATGATTTTGTAGCCTAGTATCCTAGGGAAAGAAGACTTATGTCAAAGGCGGGGAATATTTTTCCTCCCAGGGGCCACTTTGAAAATGAGTACAACCTCCGATGGCTGCACAGAAGTTGAGGATGGGAGTGTTTATAGGGTGCACTCTAGGAAAGAAGGGCCCAGATCATGGATTTATACCATGGATCTGTCTCCTATCCTTGTGTACATGTCCTCGTCTCTGCTCCCTTGGAGCTCATATGGGGTGTCTCCAGGCGCGACTGAGCTCACATGGGGTGTCTCCAGGCAAGCCAGGGAGGAGAGGCAGCAGACTTATCCCAACTGGGGTAAGGCTGGCCAGGGCCCTTCTGCCCACCACACAGTGACCTCTGCAGCAAGTCTGTGAGCGACAGGCACTGGCACCCATGGCGGGTGGCCACATCATGGCCGGAGGCGGGGTTTTGTCCAGCCAGGAGACAGAACAGGGCGGGGTCAGGTGCGTGCTCATCTGGCCATGGTGGTGGCTCCGACAGGGACCAGTCCACTCAGTTTCCCCGCAACCATGTGGCCGGCTCCTCGCACATGCCCCACTATGTAGCAGTGACCACTGCCTGCCACAGAGCCGCTTGTATGGAGACACCCTCCATTTTTCAGTGCTTGGGAACAGGAACTGGATCCAGGGACCAGATCCAGGAACTGAAAAGGGGACACATAAAAACTAGCCATGGGCTGCATTTGGCCCCTGGACCAGAGGTCCCACACCCCTGACTTATGGGATCACTGTGTGTGTGTGTGCGCGCGTGTGTGCGCACGTGTGTGTGCATGTGTGTGTGTGCGCACGTGTGTGCGCACGTGTGTGCGCGTGTGTGTGCACGTGTATCCTTAATAACTTTGGATCCCATATGCCTATTTTAACCAAATTTGATAGAACTGAAGGCCCGGGGGGGGAAATAAAGACCCAAAATTTCAAAACAATAGATGCACTTAAAAGGGAGATTCCTCCTTTGTAGCACTGCCCCCCTCCCTTAGGAAACCAGCACTGGATCTACAGCACTGTTTCTTTTAAATGTGACACATCCTAAATACCTCAGATCCCGCCGCTCTTTACTCCCAAGAGTAGCGCTCTCTCCCATCAACTCCACAGTAGGAGTAGAGGTTGCGGGAGTAGGGTCACACCAAGCCAAACGCTGCACACAGGAGGTCCCCTTATCACAGTCTGTGTGTACAGCTTTGTTTATGCTTCGGACCCAGAGTAAGCCCCACATTCTGTTTTGCCTTTTTTTTTCTTTTTTTTCCCTACAAATCGATCATTTGAGCAAAGAATGAAACGACCCAAACCAAACAAGAGCAGAAAGGGCATTTTTCGGGGTAGGCTACTACAGCCTTAAACAGGTATTGAAGCGCTGGGCCTTTAAAGGGCTCACTAATATCTTGCTATGATTGAGCTGAGTTTGGTATAATAATGGCAAATACCGTAATCATTCACAAAACACACTGTAGCTCTCCGCTTCTCGAGTGCACCGCGGCTTGGTATTAGATATATTACACATTGTACACAGCAATCGTCTGCTTCCATTTAATCTTTTATTCCTAGTGCGTTCGGGTGCTCACACATCAAACGCAAGGGGGGGGGAGTGGAGCTGCGAGAGAGCACGAAGTGCATATTACAGAACCAAAGAGAAAAGGGGGGGGGGGGGAATTACTTTAAAAAACAAAAACTTAAGTTACTTGTTACACATGGCTCCTTTACGCTCAGCTGTTCCCATGTGCTACTGCCAAGCTTGGAAAGCAAAACAAATCCAACTGAAAAGAATCGATCCGTGACATGCAACGCTGCCTTAAAAAAAAAAAATCAGATATAAAGGAAACAGCTGGGGGACTGGGTTGGGTTTTCATGAAAACAAAACACCAACAACAACTCTGAAAAGTGCCAATAAGTGATCAAAACAGGGCTCCCGGATCCCACAAATAAGAAACCACCCTCTCATCTTTCTGATCTCAAGCCCCACTTTTCACATTTAAAATAAAAAATAAAAGACACAGCTGGGAGCTGGTTGGGTTGTTTTTTTTAATACTCCGAAAAGTGCAACTAAGTGAGCCAAATAACACCCTCTGATTTATTTATTTTTTAAAAAAATCTCCAGAAATCACATTGACCCCCCACATAAAAGCCATCAATAGGCGGAAACTCCCCCCCACATCTCAAACCTCACTTTCCCCATTTATTTCACAAATCCAGCCTAAACCAAACAAATAGCCATCACCTCCCGCGGCTCCCATCCTCCCCTGCTTTCCGCCAGTCCCTGAGACTCTGCATGGCAACTTTGAGGCAGGGAGGCAAGGGGAGGGCGAGGCGGAATGGGGCTGCTTGTTTGCTGAACCGCCAAGCAAGCCCCTGGAAAAAAAAATAAAAAAAATCAGGGTTACTAGGAATTGCTGACAGCCCCTGAGCCGCAGTGGCGCTAGCGGGCGGCGCTCTAATCCGCTGCTCGCACAAGCAAAAGGGTCAGCTAGAGAGAGCAGCCTCCAACGCCTGCTGCTTTCAGACACCATTGTAACCTGGGAAACAAACCAGTGATTAGATCTGAGGAGGGAGGGAAGGAGCAGGAGGGGAAGGCGGTGGGTTCCTGATCAATAATGCAATGTCCTGGGATAGAGGGGAGGGGGGGGGGGGAGAGTCCTGCCTGCCTCTCTCTCCTTTGCAACAATCCAGCATTTGAAATTGACATTTGCCATCGAATCCACTCCCCCTCCCTCCCCCGCTTTCTAATTTCGCTCCCGGGGGGGGGGGGGAGCAAAGGGGGCGTGGGGGAAAGGAGAGGCGATTTAAATATTTCAAACAAAACTTTGCTCATTAAACAAGCCCCCGTCCTCTTCTTCCTCCTCCCCAGCCCCACATCGAGAATAACAAACGGTAATAATAAGCGATCTGTGAACTTACATGACTCCGGGAGGCAGAGAGAGAGAAAGAGAGAGAGAGAGAAGAGGGAAGCGGCCACTTTTCTTCCCTGTGCCTTTTAAATTAGGAATCTGTGTCCTTCCCCCACCCAGCACCAAAAGAGACACAGGAGCCTGCAAGAATCGGGGAGAGGAGATTAGTTCTTGGGGGGGGGGGTAGAAGGGAAAAGCTGGCTCTTTTACACGGGGATTTGGGGTACTTTAGAAGAAAAGTGCGACTAGGTGCATGCATGCTACGCACCCCGTTTCTCCTGGGGTCCCTCGCTCTCTCCCTCCTGCCCCCAAGATTCTGCTGCCACTGGGAGCTCATGGAAGGAAACTCCGCGAACCAGATCAGCGCATCATTCCCCCCACCCCCTCCTTCAAATACCCCTTCTCTTTTTGTCTAGACCCACTGATCTGAGACGAGCATGTCTGCAGCACCTCTCCATCCGGAGGGGGCAAGGCGGAAGGGATGTTTGGGGGGGGGGGAAGGGAAGCATGGGTCTGATCTGCCCCCTCCCAGCCCCCAGTGCCACCGATCAGCACCTGAACAGACGGGAAATTACAGGGCAAACTTTTTCCCGAGACTTTTCCCCCAACTCCCTTGCCGCCCGTGAATGCATCTGCATATTTAGCAAACACAAGAGGCCTTTTCAGTTCTCGTGCACCTACCAGAGGAAGAGCGATCCCGGAGCGGAGAGAGCAGGAGCAGCGGCGGCAGCAAAGGGGGAGGAAGGAGGAGGAGGAGAAGGGAGGGATGGGAGCTGCAGCCGCCGCCACCACTCCGGGCAGTCTGTGTGTGAGAGAGTGTGTGTGTGTGTGTGTGTGTGTGTGTGCGTGTGCGCGCTGTCGCCCGCCGGATTAAAGATCCAAATCTAGAGCATGCACATACACACACACACACAATTCAACACCTGCCCCAAAATGTCTCTTTGCAAAATAAAGAGGGGCTTGTGTTTTTTGTCTCCCCACCCGGGTAAAGGGGCTGCAGAGCCCAGCTCAGAGGGTCGCATGCATTAGGGCGGGAAAGGGGGGCTCACAATAGGCAATCGCCCCCCCCCCCAACAAACAGAAGTGGGAAAACAGGAGGATCCCCCTCCTCCGAAGCCGGCAATCGTCTCCTTCCCCCGATTCCCCGCAAACCCACCTCTACATCCCTCCTCGCTCGGGAAGTACACAGACAGGCGAACCACATTGCATAGGGCTGCTTGCTGCTGCTGCTGCCCGGGGGCTGCCGGCAAAACCCGGACCGGACTGGCCCCTGCGCTGGTGATCTCGTACTCTCGTGCTGCCCACTGCCGCCGCCTCCTCTGCCATCGCCGCTCGCTCGCCCTTTTTTTTTTTTTTTCCTTTTTGCATGCTGATCGCAGCCTTCCCTCTCCCCAAATTGAGCTCCCGAGGCTCATTCCGGCGCAACTCTCTCTGCCGAGAACCCTCCACCTCGTGCCGTTTGCCTGGATAGCAGATTTTGTTGCTGTTGTTGTTGTCATCACTTGTATCATTATTATTGTTGCTATTATTCTCTGATTAATTCGATTCCCGCCGCTGCATCCTATTAGCTTCCAATCCGAACACCCGCTACAGCACCCCTCTCCTTCCCATTCACTCCTCTCCTTTTTTCTTCTCTCTTTCCTTTTCCACCAATTCCCCCCTATTCTGAATGGCAACTTTTAAACTTTATTACAGTCCTTCCCCTTTAAAAACAATAAAAGCAAAACCCAAAGTGAGATGCAAAACTTTCCCGTGCAAATGGTATAGCAGGCTAAGCTGGCACGAGGCTGTTTGCATCTGAAAGATATTTGAGACTCACTGGGTGTTTGGAATTATTCTGCAGGGCTGCCCAGGCACAACTGTCCTTTGTGGGGCTAATCTGGAATTTCAGACTCTTTCCTGGCTAGGCGAGGCTAGGCAGCCAGAGAATTACAGCATATCACCTGATTCATTGTGAGGATTTCTAATACACAAACCTAGATTTTCCGGTAGCATGCTTTGTTTAGAGAAGTAAATATTTCAACAGTGCATGCGTATGAGGATTGCTGAACTTTTGAAGATACTTTTTATACTAACAGTGGGCAGACAGGGATGTGTGAGAGAGATGGTGTCACCTTTCACAACTGATCTTGCACTCAGGTGTGCCTATTCTGTGGGATTTCATTCCCATAGCAAATTGGGTATGCTATGTTGAATGTATTATTAATAAGTGGTGTGTAGGTAGCATCATTCACCACTGTAATGCAATATGCTTCTTATCCTACTTCCACTGGACTCAGATAATACTTTCTGAAAATAGTTACCTAGCAGGTGGCAGAGGAAACCATTGTGTTACCTGAAGAAGTGCTAGTGTGTATTTTTACAGCAGTTGTGCTTTACAGTGGAAAACTGTTGCCTTATTCACTGAGAAAGTAACCAGCAAGGTGAACTAGAGATTATTTGTTCCGACAAAAGAGGCCAGGAATGTGTAGCATGGATGTAAATTTGGGCTAAAATTTGTGGGGAATGCTGACCACATAAGCCCCGCTCTCATAACTCTGGAAATGTAGGGGGAGAAAATCCCCCCACTGCAATTATGCCAATTTGCATCCTTCCCTGGGAGGTTTGCTCGAGATCACACCTACACATCTTCCAGAGGTAGCGTCAAACATTTTTATTTGAAAAAGCATTTGGTGGACGGGAATAGGGATTGGGGGGGGGGGAAATGGGGGGAGGGGGAGTTTTTATTGTTTGAATTTTATTGCTATTTATTCATTATAAGTCGCCCATAGTCTCTACAGGAAGAGCAGTATATAAATATGAATGAATGAATGAATGAATGAATAACCCAAGCCCATTGTGGGGGGGTGTGCATGCGCACATGTACATGTTATTGTTTTATTGATTTATTTATTTCCTTTCTGTTTTTTGTCTGCCCCCTCCTGCCACAGCAGCTTGGGGTGGTTCACAGCATCTTTAAAAAACATTAATAAATTAATATATTATATTATATAAATAACACTTTAATAATAAACCATTACAAATGTCAATCTAAAACAGTATTAAACATCCCCCAAGGTGGAGATAAAAACCCTCCCCTCCCAACCTGCCCCCCATCTCCCTCGCCGAAAGCCTGACAGAACAGCCAGGTCTTATACTGTCTTTGGAAGGAGGGGAGGTCTGGGGCCAGGCGGACCTCCGTTGGGAGGGAGCTCCACAGCCACGGTGCGGCCACCAAGAACGCCCCCCTCATCGTCGCCGCCCGAGATACCCGAGGGACTCCGAGGAAGGCACCCCAGCCGACATAGCCAGGCTGTGGTGGGACCAAGCTCATGTTCCAATTCTGGGCCCTCCTAAGGGCAAGGGGCCAGAGTCTCAAGGGTGGGGAGCAGGGTTGACCCAGCTCGGGGAAGAGGGGACGGCAGAACACTCCACCACCGCCGCCACCCCCATTCACTCTGAAAACCTCCTGCTTGCCTTTGCAAGCAACCTGAGCATTGCTAGGAAATTTTCAGAGTGGGTGCTGGCTCTGCTCCTTCTCCCTCTGAAAATCTCTTAGCGGTGCTCAGGCCACTCACAAAGGGCGTGTGTGTGTGTGTGCGTACAGGGCCCTCACTCCATGGTAGCTACGCCTCAGGTTATTATATCCTTTAATAGTATATTTCTGTCTCCATAGTCATGCACTGTTTAGCTTATGATAAGGTTTGGGGTTTGCTCACAGCATCATGTGACTCTGGGTGCTTTCCGATGTTACAGAATGCGCCTAATTTGCCTTTGGGGAAAACTCTGGGAGGCCAGTCAGGCAAGGCTTTTGTCACATGGGAAAGCTAACCCCCATGGCTTTGGTGGCAATCACGCGGGCCCGGAATGCAGAGCTGGACTTACTGGCTCTACAACCCCTGCATGATTGCCGCCAAAGCCGCACAGGTTAGCTTTCCCACATGACTCCTGGAGTTTTCCCCAGAGGCAAAACGGGTGCATTTTATAATGTTGTCAAGCGTCCTTAGGGTGTTTTTAAACGAGACACCGCCACACATGGACACTCCCCAACCATCCACATGGGGGCGGTCTCGTTTGAATACAGGCGCACGGGGGGGCGCACTCTCGTGACCCACACACCACCCACCTGTCCACACATGGGACGCTCCAGGAAAAACTGGAGTGCCCCGTGCTGTGCGTGGGGCCGCTTGTTTGAAGAGCTCCCCACACACAGCACCCATGCACCTGCCCGACGATCATGGACTGATCATGGATGCCCCATCTCGTTTAAAAACACCCTTAGTCTCAGTCACAACAAAACCGGGGAAAGAGTGTCTGCTGTCTCAGGCCACCTGCCAACAAACATAAGTAAAGTGAAGTAACTACTTTGATGAATTCATTCAATTAAATCAAAGTAATTACTCCACTTCAGTAGTGTTCGGACAAACAGTGCAAATTAAAGTAACTACTTTGATTTAATTAAATTGTACTAACTACTCCCCTTAGGTCGTGTTCAGACGAATAGTGTAATTTGAAGTAGCACTGCATCATTTCCCACCCTAGCTGAGATGTAATGATCACTAAACTGAGGTCACTACCCTCACATTGATAAGTGTTCACACAAACAGTTACTTCAAAATACAAACTGAAGGAGAGTATGTACTCTTGATTTTTCAGAGTACACACTTCTCTTCCTTCTCCTGAATAACTTCAGTTTAGTGCTCTCCTTATGTGAATGCTTCAGGAATAAGCAGATTGTGCCAGATGTAAGGCACAAGTACACTGAATTAACTGTTTGTCAGAACGTGACTTTAGATAAATAACATAATAATACTACATTAATACCTTGCTATCATGCAGTATTTATTTGGGAGTCATGCCTAACCCCATGTTATAACTGAATTTGTGTTATAACAAGAATGTTTAAATCTTGTGATTTTGGATACACTGAGTGGTTGCACTGCAGTTTTAACTGAAAACCAAAGTGTACTGCATTTTGGATGACACATGTTGGGAGCCATATCTGATACTGTATTATAACTGATTTTGTGCTATAATGACTGCTCCATAGTTCTGGGATTCCCTTCTCCCAGAGACTTATCAGAGCCCAAGACTGAGCATTTTTCAGAGGCAATGTACGACCTTTTTATTCAAACATGGGTTTGGCAGGCTGGGATAGGGGTGAGGAGGCTGGGATAGGAAATTTTAAATTGATTTTATGTTTGTACATTTTATATATCTTTATCTATTATAACCTGCCCTGACCCCTAGGGGAAATGTGGGATATCAATCAATCAATCAATCAATCAATTAATAATGATGTTGTACTGTATATAGCATTATTCATCGGTAGATCAGAAAGTGCTGAGCAAGCACCATTAGCCCATGGACAGTGTATAGTTTTTAATCAGTTCTAGCATTTTCTGCCCTTGGTGATTACTTGGGGGAAATCATTTATATTGAGCATAACACCAAGCATCTTCTGCAAAGAACGTCAAAGAATGCTGGGAAATGCACTCACTTCGAGACAAAAGTGGGTTATATAGCTCTGATGCTTTTCCCACTAATTTCAGCAGTCATGCCATAATTGGATCCACACAGCCAAAAGAAAGAAAGAAAGAAAGAAAGAAAGAAAGAAAGAAAAAGTTCAGCAACTCAGTTCCTAGATTCTAAACTGATTGGACCTTCTCTCCTTCCATGTCACTCACCAGCGCCACAGTCTGAGCACACAGTGAGTAACTGTTACTTTTATGACTGTGTCGCTCCTACTTCCCTCATTTTGTGTCCTGTTTGTGTGTCTGGTGCCTCAAAAGCCGGAGAAGGGCCTGGGAACATGCTCCTGAGAGCTAAGAGTAGAATAATTTGAAATGTCTCCACGCTGGCATCCTTTGACTTTCCATGTTCTGCTGCATCCGAGTCACCCTCGGCTGTATTTTAGGTCAAAAGGCCATGTGACCTTCTCTCAGCAAATTTGTAGCCAGTCAATAATTGCTGGTGCCAGAAACTATTGACTGCCTAGGAGGGCAATAGTGCAAAAACTCTTTTCAGTCACATGACCCTGTGTCAGCCAATTGTATTAGACAGGGGAAACAAAGGGAGTAATAAATATGCCCTATATAATCTGGGGATCATGTAAGTGGCCAGATGTGAACTCCTTCCTGAGTCCATATAGCAATGTAAAAAAGAAAGGCTATCGTTGCTTTAACACCTCTGGAAATCAAGCTTTAAGTGTCTCAAGGTGGACACCAAAAAAAATCAAGGCCCCCTCACAAACCACTGGTCATTTTTGAAGCCTTAGGCCCACAAGTGACTTAAGCAAGGTCAAAGGTAAGGTCGTTGGCCCAGCTGGGAACAGGTAGGTTGCCTGACTCCCAGTCGCATGATCAATCCATTACACTAGGGCTGCCCCACAAAATCACTTTCGAATCCCACATGCTGAGGCTGTGCAGACAGGCCATCAAGGACACCTACTGAAATACCCGATGGAGGCCCGCCTGGCCCCAGACCTCCCCTCTTTCCGAAGACAGTGTAAGACCTGACTCTTCTGCCGGGCCTTTGGAGAGGGAGACGGGTCGGGTGCGGTAGGTTAAGGGGGGGTGGGATTGGTGCTGCCCTTTTAGTGTATTTTTAGTATATTTTTAGTATTTTTAATGAATTTAAAATTGTGAATTGTTGACTGTGTGTGTGAGCCACCCCGAGCTGCTCTGTGAGCAGGAGGGTTGCAGGATGAAATAAATAAATAAATAAATAAATAATATTAGCACAGAGACAATAAGGCTTTTCATTTGCTATGGGTATTTGATCGAGTCTTTCACACGTTCAGGCTGACTCGGGAGTGGGAGTTCGCTATTAACATGATTTCCTCTACTGCTTTCTCTTTAGTCAGCAGCACCCTGACTTTGCCAAGAGGAGAAGCTCAGGTCTCCAGTGAGATTCAGGCACGTCAGATCCTCAGGCTCCTTTGCCAACTGCAGGCATCAGTAGCACTGTAGGGAGCTGGGAAAGCAGATCTCCATCCCCCAATGACTCCAGGTCACACTGAAATAAAGGGCTATTGCGTGCCCAGAGGATGTAAATAAAAAACAATGCATAACAATATGCAACAGTTAGTGCCTGATACTCATCTGACTTCCCCTGGGTTTTCACCAGTTTAACCTCATTGAGTGACTCCAGGGTAAATGAGATCAGGCTCAAAATTGAGCCCTATGAGTTAAACTCTGTCTTTGTCTTTGATGATAGCTGTTACAATGGGGGTGCTATAAAGCCCTTGTGTTCAGCCCCTGCTCATTCAGCACAAACATCAGCCTAAGGGGTAGTGGAGGTAGGGAGTCTGGATAACAGAGTAATGGGGAATGTATAGAAAAGCTGATCATGTCTTGATGGATGTAACTATTGAACACGATCAGTCCTGTATAAAAACAGCCAAGCCCACCCATCACTTCACTGCATCTCACTGATAGAATCAAAATGTATAGGAAAATGAAGTAATTATTACTCCATTCCAGTATACCCAAAGATCACCCAGCTCTCTTCCCCTATTTTTCCAAGGCCAGCAAACCTTTGCTAGCACTGCCCATAAGCAGCCATATGGGTGGGAAGAATAACAGAATAATATCTTAAAGAACACCTCGTCCCCTACATTCCTTTGTGATTCCTAAAGTCAGCTTCGAGAGCCCTCTTGCATCACTGTGCCAAGTCCATACAACCCGGGTATGCAGAGAGGTCTTCTCGGTGTCTGCTCCATGGCTCTGGAACTCCCAGCCCCAGGAGGTTCGCCTAAGCCCACACCTGGGCATGATGTGAGACATATCACTGAGCTGCCATTGGGCAGGAGGGACGGTATATAAATGTTGGGGAAATATATATATATCTATTTAGCCAAGTCTTTAGCGGGGGGGAGATAGATTTGGGGAGCGGTTTTAATGAGAATTTTGTCTAGTTTATCTTTTTTCAAGGGTTTTTGTTTTGGTATATTTTATATATGAACCTGTTTTTATATATATTTATATACTAACCGGTCTGAGGCCCTTTTCAAACGGGCACAGGTGCGTGGGGGCATGGGTGGGTGAGCAGTGTGTGGAGATGCATTCCCATGAAGCCCTCCCACCCATCGCCATGTATGGAGCATCCGGCATTGGCACCCGTTGCTCTGTGCGTGGGTGATGGGTGGAGGTGGGTGTTATACGGGAGCGCACACGCACGCCCACGGCGTTCCAACGGACGTTCACCCGTCCCCACCCCCCGCGCCCGCTGCGGTGTTCAAATGGACACCCCCACCAGCATATGTGGGCGAGGGAGGGAGCGTCCTTTTGAAACGTGCCGTAGACTTTGGGGCAGGTTAAAAATCCAAATAAATAAAGTTATATCTGGGGTAAACAGGACAACTATTTTTGGACAATTATTTTGGTACTGGTGAGATCTTGTTTCTCTCTGGGCCAGCTGGTTCAAAGCTAGACAGTGGGTGTTACCAGACAAAATGCTAGCCACCCACTTGAGCATTAAACAGGCATTCACCCATTACATCTGTTTGTGCTGTTAGGTTGTGATCCCAGAAAGTCTCGTCACAGAGAGCATGTAACTGCTATTTGCACCTACTCACTGTTATTTCAAGATAAGCCAGCTGCCCCACTTTTGCTTTATTAACTTCTTATTTTATTTTGCAAAAATGAATAACTTTGAGTTTTTAGGTATGTAACAAATGTCCAAATGGCAAAAATATTGAAGTATGAAATGAAAATTAATTAGTTACAACATTTTTTTAAAAATCACACAAGTCATTTTTTTAAAGTTAACCATCTATCATCGATGAGTCGGGGCTTAAATTTCAGCCAAAACCAATAGGGTTTTTAGTATTTTTGTGTCGTTTCCTTTAATGAGTGTTCATATTCAGTCTCACCCCTCCTCCCACCATCACAATCTCAAAGAGATCTTTGAATTAGGTTAGCTGACAAATAAACCTAGTCATCACCCAGTTGCTAGTTCTACTAGTTCCAATTAGGTTGTGTAATCATTAGGGGTGGGACTCTGGGCAAAATTACAATTTCGGTTACTTTCGGTTTTGGTTCTCGTGTATTTCGATTCTCGTATCGGTATCGGTTGTATCGGATCTTTTGCACTGATTTTTTAATTGGATTTTTAACATTGCGGTTTTCCCATTGAAGTCAATGGGGACAAACTGCAATGTTAAAAATCCAATACAAAAATCATTGTAAAAGATTCAATACAACTGATACCGAAAAAGAACTGAAATTTCAGATTAATCCAAAATGGCCATTATCGGGTACTTTTGGTTCTTTCTGAAACCGAAAGTCTCATCCCTAGTTAATCACCCTGTGTATGTGTGTGCATTCCTAATAACGTTTGATTCTTCGAGCCAATTTCAACCAACAATGGTTGAGGGAGAAAAGGCCCAAAGGTAAGCAAGGACCAAAACTTTCATAACATTAGATGTACTTGGAGGGTAGATAGGACTTATTTTGTAGCTCAAAAATCCCATTGATTTCCACTGAGTATTGTCTTTTTAGGAAACCAGGCTTCAATAGCTTAGGAGTTTGCTACGTGGAACTGCTTGTTTTTTGTTTTCTTTTATTTTCTTGTGATCTCAGTCAATCCAAGGTCACCACTGGGAATCACAAGTAATCACCACTTACATAACATTATTGAACAACCAGTTTATGAATAACGAATTCACAGACACTGACAAATTAAAAATTAGGCCCTACATAACTAAGGCCCTTTTCACACGGGCGCCCCCATCCCCCACTCGTGTGCAGATGGAGGGGCTCCTGTGCGAACGCCGTAGCGGAGGGGATGGGTGGGCACCCGTGGGAACACCACAAGCAGTGGGTGAGCCATCACCCATGCACGGAGCAACAGGCACCAATGCCCGATGCTCCGTGCGTGGAGATGGGTGGAGGTGGGTGGGTGTCTGTGGGAATGCACCCCCATGCACCGGCCACCCACCGTGCCACCCACCCATCCCCTCACCTACCGCAGCCCATGCGACAAGGGCCTAAAAGATCACCTTCTTCCCTATGTTCCATCTTGATCCCTAAGGTCAGGTGGCATGGCCTCTTGCAAGTTCCATCATTGCACCAGGTCCTCTGCAAGGGCATGCTGAGATGTGTTTTCCGTGGCGTCTTCACAGCTCTGGAACTCCCTTCTGATGGAGGGTCTCTAAAGCCCAAGATGGAGCATTTTCTGGCGGCAACATAAGACCAATTTATTTAGTCAGGCATCTGGCAGGGTTTAGGGAGCTGTTTTAATGGGAACTTTTATATTTTGATCTTTTTATACAGTTCATCTTTTGAAAGGTTTTATTTTATGTATATTTTGTTTTTATATGTTACTTTTAGGGGTGAAACAAGCAGCAATTTTGCTGCTTGCGAGAATTTTTGAAATTTCAGAAACCAGGATGACTTTCCCAGCAATTTCCCAATTCCAGTACAAATTCTCAGACAAAAATAATTTTAAAAATTCACTGCTCGTGCACAAAATGGCCACCACCCTGAACCAAAATGGTGGCAATAGCGTCACCACCATTTTGGTTAAGGGCAGTGACCAAACTCTGCATGCGGGGTGATTTTTTAACATTAATTATTTTTGGCCAAGAATTTGTCAGGTATCGAGATTTTGAGAAATCTCATTTCAGCTCTAGTTTTACCCACCCTGAACCTTTGAGAAAATCTAAATAAATAAATAAATAAATAAAATGTTGACTTACAGAATAATAAATTACCACTTATTGAATTAGTTCACATGAACTTCACATGCCAACTTCACAAACTTAGCCAGAAATTTAGATTCCTAAGGAATGTGCAAAGTTTATTGAATTCAGAGATTTTGATGAATATTCATTTGAGCTGTAGCTTAAACAGTGTCTCAATCCAGCAACTTCACTCAAGGGCTGTGATTCATAAACCATCTACTCCCACTACTCCAGAATAAGTGGACTGTGGATCAAGGCCCAAGACCCTCTCCACACAGTAATTTTGATGGACTAGCCACTGAGCAAAAGCACACAGTAACCCATGTGTAACAGGCTCTCCTTCCTTCTTACTCCTGACCAATTGGGACTCTGTGTCAATCACGGACGTTTCCCAGGAACAAAGACCAATATTTGATTGTGAGAAAAGAAAACCAGTCATTGTATGCAATGACAATCTGTATCCAATCCCTAGCAACGTCCCTGCTTGGAACTGAAAAATTAAAGTGCCCTGAGGAGTATAATTTCATTGTCACAAAACATGATTCCATAATATGGGAGAGCCTTTACCATACTTGTAAAAATTTGTGCCCCTTTAAGATCTCACTCTGCCCAGGACATGAATGGATTGCATGCTGTCAAAGCTATCAGGTCCCTACTGGGCCATTTACAAGCTATTCAGAGTGCTAGGAAGTTCCTCTGCGTCTACCTGAAGAGAACTGAGAGGTCACTTGAAAGAAGGGCATATTTGTATTTGCTACCCGCATATCAAGGGCCACATGGGCACAACTTAGTCCAAACAGAAGTTAGATTAAACTAATTAATAGTCAAACCGGCAATATATTTGTGCTTCTTCTCTCACAAATACAGTGTGTGGCAGTAGAGAGCTCACACGCTAGAGGCATGACAAACTGTTTCTTGTTTTCTACTGCTTCTTAGTCTTTAACAATAATTTTTAACTTCATTGTTTCAAAATGTCTGACACCAGGGCCAGCACTACGATTAGGCAACTTAGGCGGCTGCCTAGGACACCAACTTGAGCCCTCCTGATCCAGTCACGTTACCACTGCCACCGGCAATAAACTCTGCACTGGATGGGATGGGAGAGGTGTCCACTTTAACTTGCTGCCCTAGGCAGCCTTGCCAATAAGTTCTGAGCTGGATTGGGGGTGTGAGAGGTGCCCACTAGGTGCCCCCACCCCTTTCCACCTTCTGCTACCATCTCTCCTGCCCCTAATCCAGCTGCCACTGCTGTTTCTCCTGCAAGTTGAAGGGCGTGCCTCTCCTGTTCCCAATCCAGCTGCCACCGCCATCACTGGTAAGCTCTGCATCTGGATCGAGGGCTGGGAGGGGAGGCAGGACCACCAGCCCCTTAGTGTCCGAGAAGCAGGCTGTGCATGCACGTGTGGACCCAGTGTGGAGGGGTTCCCACTAGAAGCAAGCAACCCCAGAAGGGGAACAGGAGGCATAGCAGCAGCCAAGTCACTAGAAAGGGCTTTGAAGGAGGCCCATGACCACTCCATAATCTTGAAGGGGGAAGAGCCAGATGCCTGGACAAAGGGCCCATGGCAAAGTTCTGGCTGGTGGCCATGTCAAGAGGAGTCTGGAATGTAAACCCAACAGGGCAAGGTAGTCCTGAGGCTGAAATGTGTGTACATCTAGAACCCAAAGTGGAGTACTTATGTGGATGCCATAACTATCATGCATGTGCAGCAGTTCCTAATATGGCAACCATCATGCTTTCACATGTACGGTAGTTGCCAATATGGCGGAGGCCATGTTCAAGCATAGTGGATGCCATATTGGCAACTGCTGCACATGCACGAGCATGGCAATAGCTGTATTGAAATTGATGCTAATGTACAGCAGTTCCCTTTATGGGGCCTAGCAACAGTGGTACATGGGGGCAGGTGCGGACAGCTCTGCTCTCAATGCCCTCTCCCCTTACTGAATGTAACGGGGCGGGGCAGGGGAGAATTACACACAGAATTTAAAAGTTTTTTGAAAGGATTTACTTACTGACTATATTTAACCTTTTTGTGGCAGTGTGACCACTTCAAAAACATTTGCTTTGCATGCAGCATTGTGTGGTTTCATAGTCTCGCTGAAAGAAGAAAATAGTGGTGCTCTCTTTTTGTTGTGGTACCCCCTTTGAATTTTGTCCCCTTTCCCAGAGCGAACTGATGCTTGAAAAACATTTTGTTGAACTTCAAATCATGTTTAATTTGGCTGGGATATTTTGTGGGCTCACTGAGTGGAGTGTGGGGGGGAGGGGGGAATACAGACATAATTTAAACGTTTTTCCAAAGAATTTATTTGCTGACTTGTTACATTCAGTCTTTCTGCTGCAATGTGAAAACTTCAAAAATATGTGCTTTTCACATTTGGTGGTTTACAGTGGTTTCTGAAAGGAGGGAAAATGTGTTGCTCTTTCTTGCTGTGGTAGCCCCTCTGAATTTCCCCCCCACTTGCTGAGTGATCTGATGTTACTGGGACTCTCAGGATTTTAACAATTCTACCCTGGGGTTTTTGTTGGTTTTTTCATTTTCATTTTTCTTGGTCTGGGAACCCATAGGAAAGATGCTGGAAGTGCTATATAAATGCTTAATAATAAGGATTTAGACCTCTAATTGCCTGTAACTTCCAGGTACCAACATGTTTGCTTGAATTGTTCCCTAACAAAGAAATTCCACCTCTTTTTGGAGTTCTTCTGGCTTTGGGGACTGGCCTACACTGCTGCAACCAGGGCCTTTTATTTTGCCGGCTACAGAGTTGCCAGTCAGGCCTGCCTTTGCAGGCAAACAGCACCTGGGTTAAACCTTTAGGTTAGGGCTGCACCAAATCGTACTTAAGTTCCAGGTACTTGGGACAATTTCTGAAGTTCCAGGTAATCGCCCAAGTACTCGGTGGCCCTTCAGCACTGTTTAAAAAGTTCCAGAATTCAGAAACAGAATTCCGGACCTTGGAAATCTTTGAAACTTCGGAACACAGAAACTCGGAACTTCGGAACTATTCATCACCAACTCGGTGCCTCAGCAGGTGTTGCCCATGTACAGCAGCTGCAGCCGTTTAATTGTCTAGCCAATCAGGGTGCACAATAGAACATCCACCCCTTCCTCCCTCCCTCTTAATTACCTAGCCAGTCAGGGTGCACAACAACACATGCAGCCCTTTCTCCCTCCCCTTCCCCCCAATACAGTATATAAGGGCCTGCAATTCGGCAGTCTCTTTGTGGCATGGGAAGGAGAGATTGAGGGAAGGACTCTGGAGGGAGAAGAATATAATATAAATTATACATAGGATGGAAATGGGAGGGAATAGGGTAGATGGGTTATATATAGGCCATAGCATATAGGATATATATGGGATATAGGATACATAGGATATAGCTAGGTATAGATATAGTTATATACATGTATATAGATAGTAATTTTTATTTGTTAACTAATTTAGGATTAGGTTTTAGATTTAGTATTTCGGAGATATATAGTATATAGTTAGGATGTAGTTTAGGGATTGCATTTAGGTTTGTCGTATTATTAGCATGGCAGAGCACCAGGGCCAGGAGAAGTCCAGGTGGAAGGCAGCAACGGTCTCCGAGGAGGCGATCCAGTTGGAGGAGGAGGTGGGGGTAGGGCCTGGCAGGTGAAGACAGCACCTGTCAGATGCGCCAATGAGGTCTGCAGTGTGGGATCACTTCTCTCAGTCCCAGGGAATGGCCCGTGCTGCTGCTCTGTGCTCCCACTGTGACAGGGGTGTGTGGCGTGGGAGGCAGAGCAGCTCCTCCGCCCTCTGAAGCCACCTTCACAGGGCCCATGGGATTAGGTTGGATGAGGAAAGGGGGAAAGAGCAGGCAGGTGGCAGGCAGCAGGACCAGCAAAGGGGGAAAGCTGGAGGAGGAGGCCATCCTCCTCCTCCTCCTCCTCCTCCTCAGCAGCAGACATGGAGGCCAGCCCTGCACAGGATGAGGAGTTGCCCCTGCCCTCAGAGCTGCATCGCCTGACTTGGACCATCAAGTCTGGGCGCAGGGGCGGTGGTCCTCCTAGGGAAGCAGGGGCAATGCTTCACCTGCCCCCCCCCCCC
>QEPC01008313.1:730759-772808 GCA_003113815.1 Sphenodon punctatus
GCCCGGGGTGCTGGGAGCCAGGGCTCCTGGGTTCTTGAGGAGTGGGGGCTAGTGGGTTAGTGCAGGGGGGACTGTATGTGGTAAAATGGAGGTTTGGAAATCCTGAGAGAGATGTCACTGCAAGTTATGCGATTTCAGTTGTGTTCAAAATGCTGGAAATGGGATGTGCGTGGTAAAATTGGACTCAGGCTGTGACGGGGTGCTTTACAAGGATGGGTCCCTGTGTTTTGGGTTTATAAATTATTCATTTTAAGCTTAATGTGCATGTAGACTGCGTTTTCTTCCATCCGATGTTAGCCCTGGGATCTCCTTGCTGCTGGGTTATGCCATGCCACTGGCCTACCGACCCCTGGCTCCACCTACCATCCCCCTGGCTCCGCCCCTGGGCCCGCCGGCCTTACTGCCCCAGTGTCCCTCCAACATCAAAACCCACCAGCCGCCCCCTGTCTGGGCGTGCAGCTCTGGACCACACATGACTCCTTAGTGAAGGAGTATCATTCCCTGGGACATAGTCAGGCGGCAAACGTGGCCTACAGTATCTACATGAGGCAGGCACAAGAGGCCAACTATGAGTTCCACCGGGCCCTGATTGAACATGACAGGGGGGTATCCCAGTGCTTGGATGCTGCTCAGGCTGGTAGCGTGGAGGTGCCCCCAATGCCAGACCTCCCACCACAACCACCCACGAGTCTCCCCTATCCCAGGATTCCCCCAGGGATACCTGCCCCTGCGTGGGACCCTGGTGAGGGGTCTGCTAGGTGCTCTGTGGTGGATGTCATCCCCTCACCCTCCTCTGCCAGCTCATCTCAGGTTGACAGACGAGTTGCTGCTGTGTGGGACAATGAGGGTTCCTCCTTGCCCACAGATACTGTCTCCTCTGACTTTGCGTAGTGTTAGGTAGGTAGTTCTTAGTATTACTTTAGTTAAGGTAGCAGTAGTCAGATAGAATTAGTTAGGTAGTTGTAGGCAGGTAGTTAGGTTTGTTATAGTTGGGTAGGATAATTAAACAAAAACAAAAACCTCCCGTCATGGAGTGGTACCTTGTTGTGGTTGTGGGAGCTTATTTCCTTCTGTCCTGTACAGTCTCCAAAAACTCTTCATGGCATCATCAACAGAGGGAAAACCAAAGCCAGTTCCTTTGCCCCCCCATGCCCTCCCTCCCGCAGCCCAGGCTAGCAGGTCTATCTGTATTAGGCACTCTGGTGCAGCTGCGCAGTGTATGTAATCTCATTTGATATGCCACATGCAGAAGCTAGAGAGTGCCCTGCTCTGGGCAGGGGCAGTATGTGATCTGATGAGTGATATGCTACTAAAAATTCCTCTCTCCTCTGAAATGGGGCACCCAGCAGCAGCATGCAGCAGAGAAATGCATGCAGTTAAGTACTACTGTCTACTTCCACTCCAGGCAGGGGCAGTGGGTGATCTTGGATATTGTACCTACTTATTCCTCCCCTCTCTATTAGTCACCATGGGGCACCTAATAGCAGCCAGCCAAGAAATGATGAATGCAGCTTGCAATGTCACTCTGGGCAGAGGCAGTGGGTGATCTGATGAGAGATATGCTACTTAAAATTCCTACCCCTCTGAAATGGGGCACCCAGCAGCAGCAGGCAACCGAGAAAGAAATGCATGCACTACTCCCACTCTGACAGGGGCAGTGTGATATCTGATGTTACGCTACCTAATTCCTCCCTCTGCTGAAATGGGGCACCAGAGAAACCCTTTTGAAAAAAGCACTACAGGAAACACGACTGGATTTTATTGTCTTTTAAATTTTATTAATTTGGTGTTTTTAGAAAAGGAGCTAGGCTTGTGCCGTTAATGATGTTCCTCAGAGGAAGGCAAAAAAACACAACAGAGGTACAAAAAAACCCTAAATTAGTTAGATGAAAAAAAAGAGTTTGTTGTTAAAAAAATCCCTTCCTGACTCCAAAGAATGGCAGTCATACAATCAGGAGAAAGCCAGTGCTTTCTACTTTCAAATTAAGTCAATAATTCAATTTAGGAAAAGCTCAAACTTTAAAGGACAGGAACACAAGAGTGAGTGCGTCCATCCTCGTATCCACTGCATCTCTCGATCATTCTGCAAATCTTCAACACAGAAGAGGCACAAAAACAAACAACTATTCGAATTAGAATAAAGCAGCACAAAAAAACCAACCTAAAGCATAGTATTATTTTATTATACTACTCTTAAATTAACTGTAGTTACCTACCTCTAAACAACAGTAGCATGAACAATTTAAAAACTCAACCTTACAACAGTAATAAAACATTAAAGGAAGTACAATTATGGAACTACAGTGTAAGACTAACAATTCAAGTTAACAAACCAGCCACAGTCATGACAGCAGTGACTCATTGTCCTCACAACACTGTCCCCTCCTCCAAACTCACAGATTGACTTAGCTTTATAACATGGGGTTTCCTCTGCAGACTGGCCTCCATCCTCGCACTCACTGCTGCCAGCAACGACTTCCTCCACCTTGTCTGCCATCATGTGATGCCTTTCAGTGTTGTGTTTGGTGGTGGTGGTCCTTCAGTGCCATTGTTCTTCCTTCCTCTCTGTACTCTGTCCTTGTAGCCCAGGGTGGCAGGCCGTCCTCCTCACACTCGCCAAAACCAGCAACAACACCAGTTGCTGCCTTGTATATCATCAGTTCAGTTGGTGCCGATGCCTTCTTTTCCTGTTTGTTTTGGTCCAGCCTCCATGTTGGCATTGGTCTCCCATTTTCTAGGCCTAAGACCATGCAGGCTGGAGCTGAATGGCAGCAGTGCAAAACAGGTCATCTTCTTCTTATGTTGTAGGTCTTCTCTCCTGATTCTCCTCCTCTGAGAGTCCAGATTATCTTCTGGATCGCAAGAGGGTATGTCCTCAGTGCCTGGCTCTGAAAATGACAACCAATTTTCCAGCGGGAGAAAATGTCTGTTCATGCTCAGGAACAAAAGTCTCTCCAGGCTGGCGTTTGAGAGGCAGGTGCGTTTCTGTCCAAGAATGTTTCCTGCACAGCTGAACACACTCTGAAAGGATGGAACTGGGATGGCATCCGAGATGTGCTACAGCTAGTTGGTACAGCATAGGCCAGGAAGTCCTTTGTTCTTCCCAGTACTCCAATAGTTCCTCATAGCCACAATAACAGTGCTCACCATAAGCCTTGAACAGCTCCTCTGCCTCTTTCTTTGCAGCTGCATGGCGGACCTCCTCTGTGTCTTCGGGCATAGCTATTGTGTCAGCAACCATGTGTGTGGCAGCAGGTCTTGTCCGTGACTACAAAGCCAAACTCCAATTTAAATGGATCCAGCCAGTCTTTCAGAATGCCTAAACGTTCTTTTGAAATGTTCTGCGCAGTGTGACTTTCATCAAAAGGGGACAGGCAAAGAAGGGTCAACCAGTGAACAGTCACCACGAGATATTCATGATGGGCACCACTGGTTCACAAGTCCATGGTGATATGAACTCCCACCCCCCACCCCCCGCCCCTTGGCTTGCCTCAAAGCTCCTTTAACTTGACTGTTTTCACGTACACTTCTGGCATGGCTTTGTTAGCAAAGTACTTTCCTGCTTGGAACTTTCCATCGGGGGAAAAGCTTTTGCATGAAGTCCTTAAAACCATCTGTCTCCACAAAGGAGAATGGTAGGATGTTGGTTGAGATCCACTGTGTGGTTTGAGTGACCAGTTTGCGTGCCTTTGGATTTGATGCCTTATAAAGGGGTCTTCTGTTCATAAGCCTCTAGAAACATCATCTACTGCTGGAAGAGATGGTGGTGGTGACACTGGTGAGCGTGGGACTGGCCATGACTCCTCCGAAGAAGAGGTTTTTTGTTTTTCCACAGGAACTGTGACTGGGTTGCTGTTGCTGGTGGTGGTGGTGGTGGTGCTGCTGCTGCAGTAGTAGACAAAGGGGCAACAGGTTGCTTCAGGAACTGAAGGATGGTGGGGTGTTTCGCCTTCAAGTGTGAGCTGATCATTGTGGTACCCAAGTTTTTCAGCTTTTTTCCATGGTGTAAAGGGGCCCTGCAATAATTGCAACAAGTGATACATGGATCGCCTCCTTCAATTCACAGTGATTCTACACCCATGAATGTCCACCTGGTAGTTTTTTATGTCCTGTGCTTCTCTTGGGGTGTCAGGAAGGGGCTATGCAAACTCAGTGTCCAACTCCATTGTATCATCATCACTGGATGTAGGCTCCTGACTAGGCTGGCTGCAAACAGCAGAGGGTATAATTGGTCCCCTTTTCACGAATCTGCCCATCATCCCGCCAACCTTGAGCAATCTTGATGGTGGATTAGTTTCGAACCTTTTTTTCGGAGGGGCACTGGAAGAACTGCTGCAAGATGCCACGGAAGTGCTGGTGCCAGCCAGAAGAGAAGCTGAATGGTGCTTCTTGGCACTTTCAGGTTGCCAACATTCTTCCAGTGATCCCACCAAGTAAGACTCAGTACTGGCATAATCGTCATCATCAACATCAGACTCGAAGATCCTCATCCTCATCATCCCCAAAAACAATAGTCTTGGGGGACTTCAACATCCACGCCGACACTGACCTTGGGGGAGTAGAGTGTGAGATCATGGCCACCATGGCAACCATGGACCTGTCTCAGAAAGTGATTGGCCTGACACATCGTGGGGGCATACCTTGGATCTTGTGTTTTGCACTGGCCTTGAGGAAGGTGATCCATTAGTGGTGGAGATATCAACTATACCTTTGTCATGGACTGACCATTACCTCCTGCAGGCCTCGCTCCTGTCACATGTCTGCCCGCAGAAAGGTGCAGAACAAATTTGAATGGTTCATCCCTGGAGGTTGATGGAACTGGAGCGATTCCAGATGGTTCTGGGAGAGATACCCTCTGATCTCGATGACCATCTCATTGATGACCTTGTCGTATTATGGAACATTCTGATGACTGGGGCCATCGATCAGATGGCTCCTAGGTGTCCACTACCCATGCAGCAGCACTGCAGGCCTCCTTGGTTTTCCGAGGAGCTGCGGCTCTGAAGCAAGAAGGGCGGCAGTTAGAGCGACCGTGGCATCGTTCTCGTGCTGAAGCCGACAGATTGCGTCATAGAGCCAGTTTACGGGTCTATGCCGTAGCTATGCGGGCAGCAAAGAAGGAGTCCTTTGCTGCCCTCACAGCATCCACAAAATCCCATCCAGGGGAGCTTTTCCGGGTGGTGCGGGGGCTGGTCAGTCTGGCCTCTCTTCACCTGGGAGTGGAGTCATCTAAGGCCCGTTGTGACATGTTTGTGGATTATTTTGTGGAGAAAATTGCTCATATTCACCAGGACTTCAATGCTGCAATTGATATACATGAGGAACGGGAGGTTATGAAAGCCCCGTCTTGTCCAATTGTATGGGATCAATTTCAGTCAGTGACACCCGCCAATGCGGTCGATGTTCTTGGGGCAGTTAGGGCCACCTCTTGTGAGTTAGATCCGTGCCCGTCTTGGCTAATTAAATTTTGCCAGGAGACAATGGGTCCGTTGCTGGCTGGCTGGTCAACCAGCCCTTCGGGAGGGCTGTCTCAAGGAGGTGGTGGTGCAGCCTCTGTTCAAGAAAGCATCGTTTGACACTGACTCCCCCGCCAGCTATCGGACTGTCTCCAACCTTCCCTTTTTAGGGAAGGTTATTGAACGTGCTGTGGTCCAGCAATCTTGATTGCATTGGTTTTCTTGATTCCTCTCAGTCAGGATTTCAACCGGGTCATGGCACTGAGACTGCGCTTGTGGCTTTGATGGATTAACTGCGTCAGAAACAGGGTCGTTCGACCCTGTTGATCCTATTAGATCTATGGGCTGCATTGGATAACGAGATGTTGGTGACGCGCCTGTGGGACTGTGCAGGGGTGGGCAGGCCTTTTCTAGAATAGTTCCGCTCATTCCTGACCAGAATAACTCAGCAAGTGGTGCTCAGGGAATATTTTTCATCATACTGGGACCTCTCGTGTGGAGTCCTGCAGGGTTCTGTTTTGTCACCTCTCCTGTTCAACGTGTATATGCAGCCACTCAGCGAGGTGATCAAGAGGTTCGGTGTGTGGTGTCATCAATATGCTGATGACACCCAGCTATACCTCTCTTTTTCAACAGACCCAGGCCCGGCCGTCTCAGTGCTTACTGAGCTGTCAGTGTCTGACAGCTGTGGGGGACTGGATGAGGGCAAACCGACTGAGGCTGAATCCTGACAAGACGGAGGTGATGTTGGTGGGTAAGCTGATGGAGATGGTGGCCCCTGCCATTGACGGGGGTCTGTCCTCCGTTGGTTTTCCAGGTTTGAAGTCTGGGGGTGCTCCTCGATGTGGAGCTCTGCCTGGATATCCAGGTGGAGGCTGTGGCGAGGAGTGCTTTTCGCCAACTACACCTGGTGTGACGGCTCCGGCTGTATGCCTCGGACTCTGATCTGGCCACTGTCATTCATACTTTCATCACCTCCAGGTTGGACTATTGTAATGCGCTCTACCTGGGGCTACCCATGGTGATGGCTTGGAAGTTGCCGCTGGTGCAGAATGCAGCAGTCCGACTTTTGGTGGGGCTGGGCTGCCAGGAGCACATTACACCAGTGCTTCGTTCTCTGCACTGGCTGCCAGTGGTTTTCTGGGCCCGATTCAAGGTGTTGGTATTGGCCTAAAAGCCCTAAACGGTATCCAGTATCCGGTATTCTCCCCGGTGTCCCATCCCTAATGTATATAGTTCTGACTTGTTACATGCCTGAGGAAGGGCCCTGTGTGGCCTAAAAGCTTGCATACTCGCACCAACAGAAGTTGGTCCAATAAAAGAGATCATCTGAACTACTTTGTCTCTATCGCTTACATTTGGGATCAGCACAGCAAACACACTCTCTGGCTCTTTTTAAGTGGGCCGTGGCAGAGGGGGCAGTCTGTGGGTGCACCACTGCGGGGGCGGTGGGGGGGGGCAGGTGCACATGGATGCACACCAGTCCCCTCCATGTTCTCACACAAAGAACAACCTGCATTGTCATCAGTTGCTTCATGCGTGGGGGTGGATGGGGATGTGTGGATTGTGGAAGTGCATCCTCAGCACCCCCACATTTACACAGAATGCTTCCCCCATGTGGACAATGGGTTTCCATGCAGGGGAGAGTCTCCTGTAAAAAGGGCCCATTGCTAGACTATAGGCAAAAGCATTTCTTTATCTCCTTGAAAAATAGAGGTCTTGTCTGTGACTGTACTTTGGTGCGGCTCCGTCAAAATCAATTGAGAAAGGGCTCATTCATATAACACTCAACTCCTTTGCAAACTCACCGCCTGTGTCTTACTCTGTGTTTGCTTGTCCTGTAGCAATGCATTCACACAACAACCTGATTCTCTTTTGTTTTAATGGCTCATCAGGTGCCAGAGAACATGAGACCATCAAAGAGCACATGAAGTGGTAAGGATTTCACACAGCACTCAGGATGTGGGTTTGCGCCACTATCTACTCTAGAAGAATGTTGTGTGAATGAACCCTTACACTTGCATAAAGCCATTGAACCAAATGCTGCCGCCCATTACATGGACAAGTTTCTCTTAATGTTCTCTGGGGTTGATGATAGCAGAATGTGCTTCCATAGAATCTGTTGTATTTATTTACTTATTTAAATTTGTTATCCTGCCCTATCGCAGGGGCTCAGGGTCATTTACAATACCCCACATTATATACGTTTACATAAAAACGTATAAAATAAATACACATGGCTAAAGCTAGCTAAAATTTCCTGTCACAACCCTCTCCAACTCTTGCCCCCACCTGTCAAAGGCCTGGTGAAATAGAAACATCTTACACCGGACTGCCTCCAGGAGATGAGCAGGTGACTCAGGCTTAGATGAAACTCTGGGGTAAGGGAGTTCCATAATTGTGGGGCAGCTACAAAGTCTGCATTTCTGCATGCCCTTGCTGCAGGAACTCGATAGGCAAAACGGAACATACAAGAGGTCACCCCTGGCTGACCTCAGATGTCATAATAGGACACGAGGGAGGAGGTGGTTTTCCAGATATGTCTTACCATCTTATTACAGCATCATGACTGTTTTGCATGTGTTGAGAGTGGTGTGGGGTGCTTTCAAAGATCACAGTTTCCAAAAGCCAAGTGTCGGGGTTCCAGAAAGGGGAAGGGTATAAAAGGGGGGGAACACCCACTCCTTTCACTCTTAGACAGTCTCTCCTTGGTAGAATATCCCTCAAGATCTGATCGATGGAGGACACCTCCTAGCCAAAGATCATCATAGGGAAGCGGTAATGCATGCAATACGTCCCACACTCTCACCTCTTGCACCCCAGGGAATAGGGAAGGGGAACTTTGCCAACAGTTGCGGGAAAAAAGGAGGTGTAGGGTCCCAGGGATCACGGGGGCGGAGGGATAAGGATCAGGACACACAACCAGGAGTAAATCCAGGGAAGCGGCTAGGGAAACAGTTACCCACAGACACCCCCACAACCCCTCCCCCCCCAGCACCAATACAACCCAGCACCCTGCCTAACACAGCACACTCACTCCCACACTCCACCAGGCACACACCACACTCACACAGCAAAGCTCACAGTTTGGAAGAGTTGGTCACAACCAGGAGGCCAGTCTCACAGGCTAATGCACTGATCACCAGCAACAAAAGGACCAGCAAGCAACCTTATATGTCTCTCCCCCACGCTGGCACAGGCTCTCTGAGCATCTGGGTGGGGCCTGACCCAGAGCAGCACCGCCCCCAGGCTCCCTGTTTTGGCACACGTGCCCCGGGCTCCCAGCAGGGGCCATGGCTGCAGCGGCTGCTTCTGCCGGGCTGAATCCCCGACGCTCTGCCTCCAAGCACGGGGGCAGGACCGGCTCCATTGCATCTGTGCGCTCAGCGCTAATGGATACACTGTTTGTCCCCGCGGCATCCCCAGCAGGGACAACCTCCACAGCCTTCCTTCTCCTATGGTGAGGTCGGGGGTACTTCCTATGCCTCCTCCCTACTGGACCCCCATGATGCCACCCTCTCCAATGTAGGTACCTGACACAAAGCCTGCCAAAAAGCTGTGGTAAACCTGGGGTGAGTTACCATTCAGTGCCTATTTGTAAGGTGTGAACACTTGTACCATGTGGTAAACCCAGGGGGCTCTTGAAAGATATTTTCCAAAAAATCTCTTCTATTGATCCCCCTGGATTTATCACATGGCAAGAGGGTTCATATGTGACAAAATAAAACAGTGTTGAATTACCAGGTGGTTTATATTATTATTTGAATTTATATCCCACCATTGCCAAAAGGCTTACAAGTTCTTACATGGATTCTACCACCTTAGGGGTGTTTATAAGCAGAGCGGTAGCCCACTGGAGTTCATGTTCAGCCTGTTCTGTGCAGCCCCCACGCAACCCCCAATCACATGTTTGAGCATGTACAGCCAATAAACGGGCAGTCCCCTGCCTGCATTTCATCTGCTGGCAGCAGCTGCCACTTGTGGCGCCACTCGGTGCTTTCCCTCTCCCTGCCTCTGATGGAAAGGAAGGAGGAGTCACAACCAGGGATGGCTTCTACCCTGGCCATGACATACACACACACACACCCTTTCCATTAGAGGCAGTGCTAGTGTGCTCTCCCACCGGAGAGGCGGCTGCTAGAGGAGACAGCGGTCATGCTTTCCCAGCTGATAGGAGGGTGCGAGAGGAGAGCACAAGGCAGGGGGTGCAGGAAGGACCTTCTCCTGAGGGGCAAGGGTGGGGCGAGGCTCCTCCAAAGGATCCACGGGGATCCATTTGGGAAAGGAACTGAGGGGAGCACAGGAGCCCCGTGGCTCCTCCGGAGGAGCCTCGTCTCTCCCTCGCTCCCCTTGGTTCCTTTCACAAACAGAGAGGAGTGCAGGCACAGATTTTATTTATTTTATATAACATTTTTATCCCGCCCTCCTGTCCTTTCAGGGCAGCCCGGGGCAGCGAACAATAATATAAAAACAATTAAAAATTCATAAAATGCGGGCGGGGCGGAACAGCCAGGTCTTACATAAACGCTGAAATGACAGGAGAGTGGGGACCAACCAAGCCTCCTCCGGGAGTGAATTCCACAGCAGAGGGGCGGCTACCGAAAAAGATCTAACATCGGTGGCCTCCCACCTCGCCCAGGAAACCTCCAAAAAGGCTCCCATGGACGATCTCAAGGGTCGCACGGGCACATGGGGAGTGAGGCGGTCCCGCAGATAGGCAGGCCCCAGGCCGTGAATGGCTTTAAAGGTTAGAACCAGCACCTTGAACCTGGCCCAGTGCTTTATAGGCAGCCAGTGCAGAGCCTGGAGCACTGGTGTCATGTGCTCTCTGCGGCCCGCCCCTGTAAGGAGATGGGCCACGGCATTCTGCACCAGCTGCAGCCTCCGGACCAGCTTCTCGGGCAGCCCCACGTAGAGCGCGTTGCAGTAATCCAGCCTTGAGGTGATGAAGGCATGGATGACAGTGGTGAGGTCAGAGTCTGAGAGATACAGCCGAAGCCACCGGACAAGATGTAACTGCCGAAACGCACGCCCTGCCACAGCCACAACCTGAGATTCCAGGCTGAGCTGTGAATCAAGGAGCACACCCAGACTCCGCACTTGAGAGACCATGGGAGGGCGAACCACCACCCCCCCCAACAAGAGGAGATTCAACCACCCCCAGGCCTCCCAAGCGCTCGCCCACCAACATCACCTCCATCTTCTCGGGATTCAATTGCAGATGGCTCAACCTCATCCAAGCCCCCACAGCTGACAGGCACTAGGAAAATATGGAGACTGTGTGACCTCGGTTGATGGAAAAAGAGAGGTAGAGCTGAGTGTCATCAGCATACTGGTGACACTGCATGCCCAAAACCCTCTCACGATCTCCCCTAACGGCTGCATATAGATGTTAAACAAGAGGGGGGACAGAATAGCACCCTGCGGGACTCCACATGTGAGGTCCCGGGGAGAAGACGTACACTGCCCCAAGAACACCCAGTGAGTTCTCCCAGCCAGGAATGAACGAAACCAGTCCAAGACCGTCCCGCCAATCCTGGCACGGTCCCACAAGCGAGTCACCAACACCTCATGATCGACTGTGTCGAATGCAGCTGAAAGGTCTAGCAGGACCAGTAAGGTCTGACGACCCTGGTCCAACACCAGACGGAGATCGTCAACCAGGGCCACCAATGCCGTCTCCGTACCATACCCAGGCCGAAAACCAGACTGAAAGGGGTCAAGGAAACTGGTGTGGTCCAGATGTTCCTGGAGCTGCCGTGCCACAGCCCATTCAATAACCTTCCCTAAAAAGGGAAGGTTAGAGACCGGCCGATATCTGGCATGAGCATCATCATCAAGAGATGGTTTCTTGAGCAGGGGCCTAACCACAGCCTCCTTCAGGCAGTCAGGCATCCTGCCCTCCTGAAGGGAGGCACTAACCACCCCAGCCAGCAACAGCCGTAACGTCTCCTGGCTGGTTTTCACCAACCAGGATGGGCAGGGGTCTTGTTTGCAAGTGGTGGCATGAACAGATCCCAACAAGGACTCCACATCGGCAGGCGCCACCATCTGAAACCGATCCCACAAAACAGGGCAGGACGGGGCATCCATAGCCCCAAGATGATCCTCTGCAATAACTGTGGTACCAAAATCATGGCGGATGCGAGCGATGTTATAGATAAACCGGTCACAGCAGTCACTGGATTGCTCCAGGTCCAGGCGGAGGCAGGCAGAACTGACCAAACCTTTCACCACCTGGAAAAGCTCCGCTGGATGTGACTTTGCAGATGCAATAAGATCTTCTGGAGAAGGTCCTTCCTGCACCCCCTGCCTCACTCTCTCCTCTCACAGCTGCCTGTCAGCTGAGCGAGAGTGATCACTCCTCTAGCGGCTGCCTCTCAGCTGAGAGAGTGAGCTAGGCATGACTCTATGGTGCTAGTGGACCTGGATGAGGGCGAGGCTGCACGCAACCTAATTAACAAGATACAGCCACATTAGCATGCTCTAGTCCACTCGGTGGGTCTGCAGTGTCCCTGGATAATGCTGTGAGTGGGGGGCAAGTGGGGGCTGCACGGGGAGGGGGGGTGAGCTAACATTTGGCAAACACCTACTAGACAAGCAGGTGAACACCCATCTGGTGGGTGCTAATGTGGGCTATTGTCTCGTTTATTTTCATGCTCAGTTGCAATGTCTGAAAGCGATGCTTGAGTAACACACTGATAGATCAGGCATCTAACATTTAATGTGCATTGAAACAATGGCACTAAACACTTAGGAAATTATTCTGATTTTCTGCTGGCAATGGAGTTACCCAGAATTACGCAAGCGTAGTTCAGCACAGACGCTGAAAATGAATCTTAAGTAGCTCATACTTGTACGTGCTCCCGTGTTGTGAAAAGTGTGCGTAGGAACTTGTTAATTTTTAACCCCAGCGGTCTCCCTGCTCAGAGCACACTAACGACAGCCGTACATTCTGGCTGGAATTTTTGGGTACATGCAAAGGTCAACCAGCCACTTCCCCAGAAAGAATCTCTCCCTTACTGTAAATCACTGAGGGGTGGAAGAATACAGCTCTGTCTTGGCTCTTCAATCAATTCATCTTCCTTGTAGGTTTAAACACCGAAGATACTGTGGGCTGAATTTTCAGTCATGGGCACCCAGGCTACATAGCAAAGCGCAATGATCTTGCATCCAGGAAACAGGCAAGTGTGCACTGCTCGTAGCTTGCATTTTCCCTGTGGCTAATTAGCAACTGGACCTGCAACTGCCTGGAAAATATTCTGGCTGGCACGGCACGGCATGGGGTGCAGCTACAACGGAGCGAAGGGGCTCAGTTGAGCTTGGACCCTGGACTCTAGGGGACCCCTTTGCAAATGGCCTGAGCAATTGGGCAGAATGGGCATGGAAGGGAGCAGGGCCAGCACACTTAGAACATTTTCTGGCAGTGCTCAGGCTGCTTGCAAAGGGCCTCACCAAGATGTTTTCAGAGTGGGCATGGTGTCCCTGTCCCTGCCACACATAAAACTTCTTTCCTGGTGTGGGTGCTGCTGCTTGAAGGGACTGGGGGCTGGCTGGGAGCCAGGGAGGGGCCACCACATTTGCGGAGAGAGCCTGAGGCTGGCCAGGAGCCCACTTGGAAGGTCCGCTGCTTAGAGATGTGGCGTTTGCAGAGAGCGTGGGTGCCATGTTGAGGTTAAAACTAGAGAGTGCTTTATTTCCTGATTGTACAGCTGAAGCCTCCCTGTTCAATGCCTCCTGGTGGCCCTTCCAACAAACAACAAACTTTACAACAAAATTTACAACAAACACCACATCCCCCTTTCTGAGGAGGAAGGTGATGGCTCATTGATTCAAACTTTCCATTCAACACCAATGGCTAAAACTAACTAACAAATACAATATCAACATCAACAAATAAACAGACCGACCTTTCAGCTTCGTTCTCAGGAATTTATTCAGCCCTTTGAACTACCAGAATTCTCAAAACCTTTCATTGTCTTCCAGGAAAGGAGACGGTTGTTGAGTACGTCCTCGCTGGGAAAAGATTTGGGGATTTACTGGGGGTTCCCTACAGGCAGTTTGTATTGTATGGGGTTTCTGGGTTCTGTCTCAGGATAGGGATCTGGAATTGTTGGAAGGTCACCGGATGATTCAACTAGGGGCGTCTTTAGACATAGCAAAGATCGGGTGTCAAAACCCTAAGCACGTGTTTGGCCATTGTGTGTAAGCACCATAGCAATCCCGACACCAATTCAGTCACCTGTTGAACATGTGATATGAGCACCATTGCATCACAAGAACAATTTGCATGTTCCGGCTGAACACGTCACCAACGTTGTGTCTAATGATATTGTGTGGCGCGTTAGCAGGTACAACACAGGGAATGAGGCGGCAGTGCTTGCGTGCTGAGATCGGGGGGCGAGCAAAACACCAATTTGACCCAAGATGGGCTGTGTGTCTAAGCAGCGCCACATGGTGAACACAGGGCCAAACCGGTGTTCATGTCAAGGTCAAAACACACATTCAGACACCCATTTATGTTATTATTTTATTATTTATTTATTATTATTAACATTTATATGCCTCCCTCTCCTGCTACAAGCATCTCGTGGCAGCTAACAACATTTTAAAACACATAACTAAAATACAATTAAAACAACCTAAAACACCTAGATTAAAATAACCCATACCCAACCCCTCCTTAACCCAACTCAACCCCTCCCTAACCCAACCCAACCCAACCCAACTACATGTTATGTCTAAAGACACCCTAGGTGAGCCTGGTTTCAACAAATTACTCCTGCTAGAACGCTAACAACAAGGTAGGATTGAGGAGTTCCTGCATTCCCATGAACCGCTCCCTTTTCTTAAGAATCTCTCACCCAAACACACTGTCCTGGATTCAGTGGTCCCAGAGGTTTGGTTCTGTGATGCTTGTCCTTCTTCTGGTGGTCTTGGTAGTGTTCTTCTTTTTCATGTGGTCTCTGAAGGTTTGGCCAGCGAGGGCCTAGATGAAAAGGGAGAGTTGGAACCGTGGATCATATTCTCCGTCCCAACAGTGATTTTGCAAGGCTAGATCCATTTGCTAGAGTTGTCGATCGATAGGCTATCAGCGTAAGGATGAAGGTCTCAGGATTTTGAAAGGAGCTGCTTGAGAGTCTTCACTGCATGTTATGCTTCCCCATTGCGTTGAGGGGAAAGGGGGCTTGATGTGGGTTTCATGGAAACCATACGTTTCTGCAAATGTTTTGAAAGTCTCTGAAGAAGCTGGGGGGCCACTGTCGGAGATAAGTTTCTTCGGAATCCCACACCGGACAAAGACAGGTTTCATTTTCTCCACAACTGCACTTGATGTGGGTGCTGAGCAACTTTGCAACCTCAATAAATCTTGGGAAATAGTCAATTGCCAGGGGATATGTTGTGTTCTCTCGTTAGAAGAGGTCGGTCCCAACTTTCTGCCATGGTCAGTCTGGGAGCGCAGAGGGTCCTGAGGGTTTTGGTGGGTTGACTCGCATATGAGCACAGATGTCGAATTTTTTTGATCCTGCCTTGGAGTTCTTTGATCAGCCCTGGCCACCAAACAGACTGTTTAGCTCTTCCCCTGCATTTTGTAATGCCTTGGTGTCCTTTGTGCAATCTGTCAAGGACCTCATTTTGCACTGATGGGGGAATAACTAGTCTGGACTCACCACAGGAGATCTGGCTGGCTCTCTCTTTCTGCAGGCCTTGTCTCTGCGTGCTTTGCAGTTTGCTTTGTGCAGCTTAATAGCTGAGCTACTTATCTTTCTCCCTCTTTCTTTTAAGAGGTATGTTGCTTGACCTTCTGGGCCATTCACGCCCTGCTCTAACACTATGTGGAGTTTACAGAAAGCCTGGATACCATGTTGAGGGTAAAACCAGAGAGTGCTTTATTTCCTGACTGCACAGCTTAAATCTCCCTGTTCAGTGCCCCCCTGGTGGCCCTTCCTCCATTTACAACTAACACCACAAGGGAGACCCCGCCCCTTGAACTTGGGGGGGGCGGGGTCCATCGTTCGGATTCACCATGACTTCGACACCGCACTTATTACGTTAGGAGAACCAGAAGTTATGGAAGCCCCGCCTTGTCCAATTTTATGGGATCAGTTTCAATGGGTGTCGCCTGCTGATGCGAGGGATGTCCTTGGGGCAGTTAGAGGCACCTTTTGTGAATTGGACCCATGCCCATCCTGACTGGTCAAGGCCATCCAGGAGATGCTGGGGCTGTTGCTGGCTGGGGTGGTCAATGCCTCCCTTCGGGAGGGCAGAGTGCCGAGCTGCCTTAAAGAGGTGTTAGTGTGACCTCTGCTCAAAAAACCATTGCTTGACGTGGGGTAATTTCAGACATTACGCCAACATGGTCAACCACGGTGAATCCTCCCGTGGTGATCGTGGTGGTGTAACGTCTGTTGGGCTGAAAAGTTATTCCCACCAGATGTTCACCCCCGGCAGGAATCGCTTTGACCACGCTTCCAGCCCTCTAGCCGCTCGGAGCTCCGGAAGCGTGGTCAAAGCAATTTCCGCCAGGGGTGAACACCCAGCGGGAATAACTTTTCGGCCCAACAGACATTACGTTACCACGGTCAACCATGGGTGGTTCACCGTGGTTGACCATGGTAACATCACATCTTTTACCGCTCCATGGCCCAGAATCGGCGGCGGTACTGCCGCCGATTCTGGGCCATGGCCAACACCCTGGGGGTAGGTGACCTGGGGAGCATGGGGGGGCAGGGCTGTGCGGCTGCACGTTGTGCTGCATGGCCCCACCCCCTCCCCCGATTCCCCGCCAGGACATCTGTTGACCAGCCGGCGCTATTCTGAAGGGGGGTGATTTCATGATTTCATGCTGTGACAGAGAGCTGCTGCGGCACGTCTGAAATCACCCGTTGATTCTTTTGCCAGCTATCGGCCTGTCTCTAACCTTCCCTTTTTAGGGAAGGTTATGGAATGGGTTGTGGCTCAGCAGCTGCAGGAGCATCTGGACTGTGTTGGTTTTCTAGATCCCTCGTAGTCCGGCTTTCATACAGGTTATGGCACTGAGACTGCGCTTGTGGCTTTGGTCAGCGACCTCCGCAGTGAACTGGATCAGGGTCGCTCAACCCTGCTGATTCTGTTAGACCTGTCAGCTGCTTTTATTTTATTTATTTATTTATTTATTTGTTATAAATTTTTATACCCTGCCTCTCCAGCAATCAAGCAGCTCGAGGCGGCTTTTGGTACCATTGATCATGAGATGTTGGTGACTCTCTTGTGGGATGAAGCTGGAGTGGGCGGGATTGTTCTTGAATGGTTCTGCTCTTTCCTGGCTGGAAGAACTCAGCGAGTGGTGTTGAGGGATTATTTTTCATTCTCCCGGGACCTCTCATGTGGAGTCCCACAAGGTTCCATCTTGTCCCTTCTCCTGTTAAACATGAATACGCAACTGCTCAGCAAGGTCTCCTTTTCATCCAACCGAGATCCGGCAGTCTCAGTGCTCACTCGGTGTTTGGTGACTGTGGGGGACTGGATGAGGTGTTGATGCTTACCTATAAAACCCTAAACAGCTTGGTCGCTACCTACCTGGAGTTGACCGGGGTGCCTCTCTTGAAGTCCCCCAGGTATCTCGGGGGGTGATGATGGAGAGGGCATTCTTCTGCACCAAGGCTGTGGAACTCCCTCCCGGCAGAAGCCCAGGTGGCCCCAGACCTTCCCTCCTTTCGACAAAAGTGTAAGACCTGGCTGTTCCACCAGGCATTTGGTGAGGGTGATGGGTGGGGGAAGTGGGTTAGGGTGGGTGGGGGGATGTTGGTGTTTATTAAACTTCAGTGTTTTACTGTGTTTTATGGTCTTTGTTGTTTTTAACTTTTTATAAATTGTAAGCTGCTCCAAGCTGCCTGTGACAGGAGGAGCGGGGGTATTAAATTTTTAAATAAATAAATAAATAAATAACTATAGAGCTGTGGAGGCTCTATAGTTGAGGTGACTTGCACTCTCCACTTTAAAAACCCACAAAAATTCTACCCATTATAAAATTGAGACCATTTATCCTATCACTGTGAAATTTTGTAGGGAGAATTGCTTGGGTGAGGGAAAGAGAATTTCTAAATTTGAAACAGATCCTTTTTGAAACAGCTGTGTTATATGACTTTGAAAACTGGAGGCAGAAGTGGGTTTTTTTCTGGGTTTTGTGATCATTTTTTATTTATTTATTTATTTATTTAATTCAATTTGTATCCCACCTCTCCTGCGAATCATCTCCGGTTGACAGAGAAAAGTATGTTTAAAGTTACACATCTGGAGGTGTAGAGGTCTCAGAAAATTCAAGTGTGCGTTCTTATCCTTTCCTGAGTTTGTATTCTTAAAATCCATTGTGTAGTTTATATGTTAGGACATTTTGCAGTTTCCATGGTATCCAATGGAGAGAGTGAACATATGAAGTTACGTCATGCATGCACAGAACACTGGTGTGGGTTCAGTGGGTGCACTGGTTCCTCTACCAAGGAATGCCACAAGGATATTTGACAGTCTAGGAGGCCTGAGTCAGCTGCTCGTCTCCATCCCCACCCTCCCGGGAAACTTAGGAGTGGGTTGATGTGGGGGACATTTTGAGAAGTCTTGAAAAGTCCCCCCCAAATTCCAAGAAAGTCCTGAAAAGTCCTGTCAAAGGCAATCTATTTTCTCCATGTTGGTACTCTCATAGGAGGGGGAATTTAGTGTGGGGAAAGTGGGCCGTGGGGGGAGTGTCTGTATTGTGAGGGGGCAACCAGGTGCTGGCGGAGTGTTTACAAGGCTGCAAAATGCGTGATGTGTATATGCACAAATGAGGCTGGGGGGGAAGTCAGATATGGGGAGCAGTGTTTGTATGGGAGGGGGTACCCAGCTGATGAGGGCGTATCTATGGGGAGAAGGCTGAGAGATGAGTGATGTATATTCATGGAGAAGGCTCAGGGACAGCCGGGGTGGGGGCAAAGCGTATGTATGTTTTTCGTGTGTGTTTTCTGTTGGGTTGGGGACAATGAGACATCCAAGTACTGGGGTGGGGTGTATGGGTACAGGATATGTATTTGGAGAAAAGACTGCGGGCAGCCAGGGGTGGGGAGCAATGTGTATACGGGCAATGAGCAGCCACATACTGGGAGGGTGTATATGGGGGTAACTCTGCTCAGAGTCAGCTGGGGGTGGGGAGCAGTTCAGGAGTGGGGGAAGAGCTGAGTTGCTACTGGATCTCACACATGCTCAGGGTCTGATTGCCATATTTGAGGTCAGGAAGGCATTTTCCTTCAGGTCAGATTGGCAGTTGGCTCTGAGGTTTTTTTTTTCTTTCCCATGCAGCATGGGTGTGCCTCACTTGTTTGAGACACCTGGATTTTTCTTTTATAAGATTGTTCCCTGTTATTTCAGGCATTGGTGTGCTCTGGTTAGTTGGTTGGTTGGTCGGTCGGTCCCGATGTCTACCTGTGGCAGATTTTTCTTATAGGCTCAGTTTCTTGTTGGATGGATTTTTTGTGTGGGCAGTTTGGGTTTGGGTAATTATTATTATTATTATTATTATTATTATTAACAAACATTTATATAGCACCAACAGTGTACCTGGCACTTTACAAAGTAACAAAATAGACACAGTCCCTGCCCTAGGGCTTACAATCTGAGAGACGGGAGCTGGGGAGAGAGACATAGGAAGGGGAACAGAGGGAGAGACAAGGGGTCTAACATTCATGAAGATGCGAGGTCTCAAGTGCACGTACTTGGCTTGGTTACGTTGAGAATAACAGCAGGCAGGTCCATGTGGCAAGGATATGGGTACACAGACCAGAGGTATAGGATATAGTGGATCAGCAGGATAAAGGGTCAGACAGAGCAGAGTGAAAGAGGTGAGTTTTAAGGAGAGTAGGGATGGGCGAATAGAACCAAGTTCAGAAATTCGGTTCGGTTCGAAAATCGAGTTTGGTTTGGAAGTTCGGTTCGGTCGACCAAATTATTCGAGTTCGATCCGAACTTCGAACTTCCGAACAGAGTTCGGAAATTCAAACCCCATTGAACTAAATGGAATATTATCTTATAGGGATGGGCGAACAGAACCGAGTTCAGAAATTCGGTTCGGTTCGGTTCGGTTCAGTTCGAAAATCGAGTTCAGTTCGGAAGTTCGGTTCGGTCGACCGAACTCCGAACTTCCAAACCGCATTTGCCCATCCCTAAAGGAGAGATTTGAAGGGAATCCTGCTCTGGTGCAGGGGGCTGGACTAGATGATTCTTGATGTTCCTACCAGCTCTATGAGTCTCCTCCCTAACTCATGGGTGAGCCTGGCCAGCTCCCTTCCAGTGTCTGGAACAACCAATTCCAATGAACCAACTGAATTTTAACAGGCGGTTCCTGGGAACTTGTGGGAACCATCTGAATATCACCCCGCTACACAGACCTCTTGGATGTCCCTTGAATTTTCATGGCCACGTGACAATGACATTAGCAGCCTTGCCCAAGAGAGCCCTCCCCTGACAGAAACAGCAGAAAATTCACTCCTTGCTTTACATCCAAGATACCTAGCAAACTGGCTGTCTCCTGTTCCTTTTCACAGGAAGAGGAAGGATACCAGCATACCTGCATTCATGTGTGCCCATCTCCATCTCATCTGGGCCAAGGAGAGACAATGCTGAAGAGCAGGAGTGGGGAGAAAGTATTCATCACATCCAGGAAAATACTACTTCTTTCTGTCTGTTCTGGCTGGCCCTTTGGTAATTGCCACTTTTCAGCTGGGGCTTCATCTTTGGTCCTGAACCAATGTGGAATCGCTTTCTCACTCCTGAAGCTCACGCGGCATTGTTGGTGGTACACTGCACCAGCAGCATGCACATCCTTGGCAGAAACCAATCTACCCATGAGTTCCTGACTCCAGAGAGCCTTCCTGGTGAGGCCTACATCTTTTATGCTTTCACAGAAAACATGGATTCTAACAGGAATCATTTTCACTCCTCTCTTCTTCTTCCCCTTGAACCCGGCTTCTTGACCACAAAAGAGGCAATGTATTTTGAACTGAAAGTTTGTACCTTTGGGCCGAAGTTTAGGTGGAACACACGTGGAGGTGGTGGTTTCTCTTTTAGCTGTTGCTATGTATTTAGGGTTACATCAAGTTTTTCTACATTTAGTATGTACACATTGTCCTTCTTTAATTCATATATCACATCCTTTCTCTTGACTTGCACGGTTAATTCTGTTACTTCCTTTCTTTCCCAATGTCACAATTGCCTTTTTAGACAGGTTCTTGTTGCATATGACACATTTAGGAACCTCATCGTCTGCCATCATAAAGAAGTAATGAGTTTACACAGTGCAGATGACCCTCTAATGCTTCCTTTTTAAACCATCTTCATACATCACACATTACAAAAACAACAAAAAAAGAAAAACATATTACTCCTAATTTTTATAGAAGACTGATTGTCGCATTTACACAGAACACAGAATTCTGGTTCTGTGGGACTGATTCACTTGAACAGCTAGACATCTTTCTGCTATCTGCCGTAGGTTTAAAGTTATTGTCATGGGATTGGGGTCTCACTATCCCACTCTATGCTGTTGTGACTCAGTTTCCCTGGCTTGCAACTCCCACTGGACCAGCTCTCTTTCTAGAACCGATTTAGCCTGCAATGGGTGAACCTTCCTCTCACCCTTTTAGCCTTGGAGTTTCCCAGCACAGACTCTTTCCCTCTGGATTCGTCTGTGTTTGTAAACACAGAATTAACACAAACTGTGTCCGGCCAATGTTAGGAATTCCACTGGCCCACAATAGGTTCAGTTAAAAGAAGTTTAATGAATAAATCATGAATAAGCATGCAGTACAAGATTATACTCAAGAGTGCAGAAATCAGAATAACAGAATCTATAATGCATTCCTATCTGTACTTGTATTCTCCTAACTCTGAGCGCATTCCCACATACAGGAAAATGCGGGTATCTGTAAATGCTGCTACTATCCTAATGCGCATAAATAGAACCATGCGCTATTCACACTATCTTTTTTTTGCGCAAATCACATTCAGAAGCCAATTTATAATGTGCCTTTCCACATTCTCACCTTTACTATATACCTGCAAATCCCACAGCGCCCTACTTCCCGGCTCTCAGCGCCGCGGAGCCGGGGAAGCACTGTGTAACTGACATGATACTGACCAGTCTAGTCAATATCATGTCAGTCAAATGGCGAGGAACACAACTTCTGGAACTATAAGCACTCTTGGTTTATAGATTTTGAGCCTTCATCAGTACAATGGACTATGGGTAAACGAATGGAAGCCAGTCGTGGGGTGGGGGGTGGGGTGGGAGGGGAGAGGTTATATGAAGGTTTTATGCTTATTTGTATGTTGAGAAGCTTTAAACAGGGGCTTGTTTGTTGTTTTTGTTGTTGTATAAATTTAATACATTGAAACTAATTAACAATATATATATATCATGTCAGTTACACAGCTTCCTGCTTCCCTGGCTCTCAGCTCCCGGAGAGGGAAGAGGAGCGGAGCCGGGAAGCAGGGCGCTGTGTAACTGACATGATATTGACTAGCTACCATTCCGACAAGAGGATTTATGCGGGGCATTTCAAATGCGCACTTGCAATGGTAGCTTTTAGCTGCCCCCAAATGCAGTTTAAAAACAAGCAGAAGCACTCCTAAATAAGTGCATGGAGTCCTTCCCACATCATCATAATATGCGGGGGAAAGAAAAAAGTGCTTATATCCTGGTTGTAGGAATGTGCTCTTAGGCTTACCCTGATCAAAGTCCAAGTATATTTCAGTCTGTTTCTCAGCCAGCGATGTAAGGGTTGGCTGGGTACCAGTCTTTAGAGTTTCCAGTTCAGTCCTTACTTCATAGCTTGTTTGGTGCAGCCCTTCTCTGGTTGGTAAGACATGATGTCTCAAGATGGCTCTGGAGTTCCCCTCTTTGTCTTGTCTCATACCCTTCCAGGTCCCTTTGTCTGCCTTCCTGCTGAAGGGGAAGATGTGATCATTTGCACGTAGGCACTCAGGTCCATTTGCAAGTCAATGGCTGTTGGTCCGTGTCTGCAGAAGGTGTCAGGTCCTTCCTGGTTGCACAATGTCATTCCTGTAATGACGTCTCAGTTCTCATTTTATATTGGTTACATGAAGGAGGTTTTCAGTTCTCAGCGTACATTATACATGTTGCCTTAACGCTTTCCTTTACATATATGTTACACATATGTAACATGTGTACATGTATCCAGTATCTCTCCATCACAGCTATAATGAAGGGAAAAAAACACATTACAGCCCATTACATGACCACTTCCGTAGTGTTTCTGAGAATTTCTAGAGTGAACCATGCGAGATACTGTCCTAGGTAAAGGGACAATAAGTGTTCCTTGTTTAATTGATACTGGGGGAGTGATATTGGAGAACTTTTCATCGTCTCCCCGGGATCTCACATGTGGAGTTCTGCAGGGATCCATTCTGTCCCGTCTCCTGTTCGACGTGTACATGCAGTCTTTGGGTGAGATCATGAGAGGGTTTGCTGTTCAGTGCCATCAATATGCTGATGACACCCAGCTTTACCTTTCGTTTTCAGCTGACCCTAACCCTGCAGTCTCCGTGTTTACCCGGTGTCTGGCTGCAGCAGGGGATTGGATGAGGGCGAGTCATCTGCAATTGAATCCTGACAAGACGGAGGTGATGTTGGTGGGCGAGGCCTTGGGGGTCCTGGGGGTGGTTGAATCTCCTCTTCTTGGAGGGGTTCGCCCTCCCATGGTCTCTCAAGTGCGGAGTCTGGGCGTGCTCCTCGATTCGCGACTCAGCCTGGAATCTCAGGTTGTGGCCGTGGCAGGGAGTGCATTTCGGCAGTTACATCTTGTCCGGCAGCTTCGGCCGTACCTCTCAGACTTCGACCTCGCCACTGTCATCTATGCCTTCATCACCTCGAGGCTGGATTACTGCAACGCGCTCTACGTGGGGCTGCCCGAGAAGCTGGTCCGGAGGCTGCAGCTGGTGCAGAATGCTGCGGCTTGTCTCCTTATGGGGGCGGGTCGCAGGGAGCGCATGACACCAGTGCTCCGGGCTCTGCACTGACTGCCTATAATAATAATAATACTTTATTAGGAGTTTAGCTATTGCTGTACTCCGAAGCACACAACAAAACAAATAACAAATGACATAATACATTACTCAAGAATGAACACAAAACTCATCGTAGTAAAACGCAAAGGCGTCACCGCCTAGTGTACCACCTAATCGAATGGTACGCATATAAGCAATACAACATGCAATCGTTACAACATAAATAAATAAATAGATACAACGTCTTAATATTTAGAGCAAAAATACTGCATATTATAACCTAGTCCAACAGTACCCAGAAAACAAGCCAAAATATCTTCCTAACATACCCATATCCATAAATGATGGACAATTTATAAAATAGCATGTCCACCTAATGGCGCCTAAGGAGCAGGATAAGGAGAAGCTGAGAATAATCCAGAAACAATTACCTAACAGGCTGCCTATAAAGCACCGGGCCAGGTTCAAGGTGCTGGTTTTAACCTTTAAAGCCCTTCACGGCCTGAGCCCTGCTTATCTGCGGAATCACCTCACTCCCCATGTACCCGTGCGACCCTTGAGATCGTCCGTGGGAGCCTTTTTGAGGTTCTCCAGGCGAGGCAGGTGGCCACCGATGTTAGATCTTTTTCGGTGGCCGCCCCTGTGCTGTGGAATTTGCTCCCGGAGGCGACTCGGTTGGCTCCCACTCTCCTGCTGTTTCGGCGTGTATGTAAGACCTGGCTGTTCCGTCAGGCTTTTGGCGACGGGTGGGGTGGGGGGTGGGGTTCCCCACATATTGTATTTTTACATTTTTAAAAAATTGTTTATATTGGGGTTTTTTTTATGTTGTTTGCTGACCCGGGCTGCCCTGAGGGCAGCAGGCCGGGATATAAATTTTAAATAAATAAAAATAAAAAAAATATCTCAAGCTCTGATCTTGCCACCGTCATCCATGCCTTCATCACCTCAAGATGGGACTACTGCAACGTACTCTACGTAGGGCTACCCTGGGTGGTGATCCAGAGACTGCAGCTGGTGCCGATTGCAGCAGCCCGCCTCCTTGTGGGGACAGGTCGCCATGAGCACATAACACCAGTGATCTGTTCTCTGCAATGGCTGCCTATAGTTCTTCCGGGCCTGATTCAAGGTGTTGGTTCTTACTTTTAAAGCCTTATACAGCCTGGGCCCTTGCAGGACCGCCTCATCACTTGGGTCCTGGATTGGCCCCTACGGTTGGCCAGGAGTGCCCTCTTGGAGATCCCCTGGGTGTCCTGGGTTGCAGCGTTTGAGGGCATTCTCAGTGGCCACTCCAAAACTGTGGAAATCTCCTCTCCTGGCGGAGGTCCACTTATCCTGGACCTTCCCTCCTTCCGTAGACAATGTAAAACCTGGCTGTTTCACCAGGCGTTTGGTGAGGGAGACAGGTAGTGGGGGCAGGGTTTGGGGAGGGAGGCGGTATTTATTCATGCCTCAATTGTTTTATTTAGGTTTTATATTCTATATTTTTATGATTTTATTGTTAGCCGCCCTGAGCTGCCATTGGGCAGGAGGAGGTGGGCTATTAAATTATGAAAATAAATAAATACCTTTAATCTGACATACGTTTTAAGTGAATTGGACCAAAAGAAGTCCCTTTATGTGCATTTTTCTAAGTTCATGTCACTCTAAGAGTAAAAATCACAATGACGGCAGTCTCCCCGCATAGATTTTGGTAGACTTTTGAAATGTTGCTCAGGATAACTTTCCGAGTCTGAAAAAAGAACTATGATTTTTTGTTGTAATTTGTTTGTGGTATTACTATAAAATAACTGGCCAGTGTGGTGCAGTGTCTACGTGTGCAATACTTGGACAGGGAGGGACCCTGGTTCAAGTCTCACCTTAGCCAGAAACTCACTGGGTGACCTTGGGCCAGTCACAATATTCTCTCAGCCTAACCTACCTCACAGGGTTGTTGTGAGGATTAAAAGTTGTGTTAAATTGTTGTATGTAAAGTGCTCCGAGTGCCATGGCAGGGGGGCGCTATATAAAGATTACTGAGTTTAGGGCTCTTCTCCTAAGTAGCTGGGTAGTTATGGCATTTTAACACATCTCTGAAGGCTCTGGGGTTCAAGTCCTGCTTGGTTTCACGGATGGCTGCCTCCAGTCCACCCAGCTGTGAATAGGTATCTGATCCATTGGGCTGGGTATGTCAAAAGTGGTCAGAGGTGATACTGGCAACGTCACATCACCGCAGGCCACAGGAAGCTGATGTGCCTTAATCACATCTGCCCAATGAGCTGCAAGACTCAGGATGGACTTTGACTCATACACAGGGTTTAGGAACCGTTTTGATGGTCTGACATCATAGGCTAATCGGACAGGAGTCCGGGAGAGAATATTGCTTTTCTCACAAATCACTTGATTGAAGGTCCGGTAAGATTTTATAATGGACACAGGTGGATGCAGGTGCCTTGGTCTCTACCTCCCTCCTGTGCTGAGGAGGCAGTAGGCAGCTGAGATGCTGTGTCTTCAGGCAGTACGGTAAGGAGGGAGCTCTCTCCCTCACAGCCACTGAGGGCCCCCCTCATCCCCAGCGTCAGCCTCCTGAGTCACCTTGGCTCACGGATGACCTGTAACAACTGAAGCAGGAAGGAAGACGGCTGGCATATAGCGGCAAGAATCTCACGCAGAGTCAGACCAACTGTGTCGGAAAGATTTTTTTCACACTTACACCACAGCTGCAGTGCACAGAGAGCAAATACTCGGAGATTCTTTGCTTCTGCCATAGGATCTCAGCCCTTCTCTCCTTACACACTCCTGCACGCACTCTCCGCTTCTCCTCTGCCCCGTCCCTCGCTCTCCCTCGTCTCCCCTGCTCCTCTAACCACCTTCGTCCCTTCTCCATTGCTGCCCCCCATGCCTGGAACTCCCTCCCTGCCCACATCCGCCTCACCCCCTCCCTTTGTACCTTCAAATCCCTCCTCAAAACCCACCTCTTCCTCGCCGACTTTTCCGACGCTTGCTAGAACTTTCCTCTCAACATTTACTGTCTGCCCTCCCCGCAGACTCCTGCCTAACTGCAACCAAGCCAAGCACGTGCACCTGAGACTTCGCATCCGCTTGAATGTTATGTATCCCTTGTCTCTCCCTATGTCCCCTCTCCTTGTCTCCCCACTCCGAGTCTTTTAGATTGTAAGCCATAGGCAGAGACCACGCCCATCCCATTGTTCTGTAAAGCGCCAGGTACACAGCTGGTGCTATACAAGTGCTTATAATAAATAATAATAATAATTAATAATAATAATTAATAATGTCAGCAGCCCCCGGAGGCCAGGATGAGCCACACACAGAGACTCCTTAGTCATATTCCTGTTCCTCTAGCCACACTCCATGAGCTGGTGTGCAGGAGGAGTGTGGTGTAAAGGTCACATCAGTCTTAGTGTGCCACTTGAGGATTACCCCACCCGGCAGCAGCTGGATCTGCTGGCTTTAGGGTGGCACAAAGGAATCCCAACATAGTGGAGAGTCAGGGTCTCCATGCGCAAGCTGCAGCCTGTCCTGAGGAATCCATGCAGCCGACAGCATAAAGAGCAGGGATTGATGGGCTCCACTGCACCATTTCATTTGCGGCTGATCTCCAAAGGAAGAAGAGAGAAGCATCGGCTTTTAATTGAGATTGCAGATTTAGAAAAGATTCATAAGTTAAATTATTCCCCCAGGATATATAAAAAGTTACTTATGGCAGGAGCTAAATTGGGCATGCTTCAATCAGGAGCTGTCGAGAAGCCATTACAATATACAAGACAGCTCCTTTTTTCCCCCCTCTTCTCTTATGAGCACAGTAATAAGGCCAGTAAGTTTCTTTCAAAAACAGCAAAAGCAAGAAAAGGATTGGAGTTGATGGATCAGGGGTGACATGTTGCTGATCTCCCGATTGCATGTATTGCAGCAGGGATGGGGAACCGTTTTTCTCGCAGGGGTCACTTTGTACATGTGAGTACACGACTATGCATAATTTCTGCTTTTATGAGCATTTTCTCCCGGCCTTGTAAGAGTTGGATTTCACAGCCCTCTCAATCAGCCAATAACTGCACATAAAAGCAGAAATTATGCGGAATAGTGCATTCACACACACACAGAAAAATCCATGAGATTTGCAATTGGATGTTTTCTCCCGACCTTGTAAAGACACTTTCATGTACATGTGAATGTGCCCAATAGGGATGGGACTTTTGGTTTCAGAAAGAACCGAAAGTATCCAATAATGACCATTTCGGATTAATCCAAAATTTCGATTCTTTGGGGGGATAGGTTGCTTTAGATCTTTTGCATTGATTTTTGTTTGGATTTTTAACATTGCGGTTTGTCCCCACTGAAGCTTGAAAGCCCTAATAGTGACATTGGGCAGTAGGGGTGGAACTCTGGGCAAAATTTTGGTTTCAGTTACTTTCGATTTCGGTTCTCATGTATTTCGGTTCTCGTTTCAGTATCGGTTGTTTCAGATCTTTAGCACTGATTTTTGTTTTGGATTTTTAACATTGGCTTCAATGGGGACAAACCGCAATGTTAAAAATCCGAAACAAAAATCAGTGCAAAAGATCCAAAGCAACCGATACTGAAATGAGAACCCAAATAGATGAGAACCAAAAGTAACCAAAACCAAAATTTTGCCCAGAGTCCCACTCCTAGTGCACAATGTCACTATTAGGGCTTTTGAACTTGTCAATTTCACTAGCTGGGCTTTTGGGCATCTCAGTTTCACTTGCAGGATTTGCAGGCTATTTATGCATATTTATGCTGTCACCCTATGGGCTCCCCTTGCTGGTCAGAGTCCATAGGGTTCCAGCATACACATAGGGTGGCAGAACATCACAAGTACTGCCACGGAGCACATTTGTCCTGTGAGTACCATAATGAGTAGAGAGATGCCCACAGCTGAACTGAACATATCAGACCCTGCCTTTGAGAAACTGAAATTGTACAGCGCTTAATGGCTTAAAAGAAGAATAAAGCATCTGGGATACATGAATTAGCAGCAAAAATCTGTACAAATGAACCAACAAAATGCAGACACCCCCACAGTAGAGAGACTACAGCGATGCCACACAGATGTATGGGACTGCACAGGGCACCACAAAGACTGGTTGAAGAATGTTAGCATAGAACTATGTTTCTTCATTGGTGTATTTAGGCCTGATGAGAGGGGAGGAATAGGGATACAATTGTACAGGGATCCCAAAAATGTCAAGAATTTTCTTTCTTAATATAAAATAAAATAGCAGGAGCAAAATATTTGGCTGGTTCATCTTCTCTCTTACAATCATCAGGAAATACTGGAGTTTCTTCTGTTGGATAGGCATAAAGATATCACTATTCAAGGGGCCAAATTTGCTGCTTTGGCCTATAAATTGAGAAAATGGCATCACCTCAGAGTCAGGCCTTTATCTTTTGATCAGTGGAATAGTCCCAGAAGTGGTTGGTTTGTTCAGCAGTTTTCTAGATATTATATAGCTTGGGATGTTGATTTCTTATTTTATGTTCTGTTGCACAGCTTGGAGCGTGTGCTCATCTGTGGACGTGTATTTTATTATACTTTCATTTTTATTGCTTTCATTGGGATGTATTATTAAAAGTTTTATTTTGATCGTATTTTTTTAATTATTTTTTTAATTTGATTTATCATTGGGTGTTTTTACACACACATTTCTCCTGGATGTTTGCTGTTCCATCCTGAACTTTCTGTGTGTCTAAATCACTCACCCAGATCTTAAACATCTGGTTCTTTGAACTTCTGCATAGAACTTCTCCCAGAACTTTTGTGTGTAAAAAGTTCTCCTGGTAAACTGCTTTGCTCCAGGCAGCTGTGGTCACTTGGTTTCCATGGCAGCCCCTCACGTCTACTTTAGGCTGCATCAGGGCAGTGTTTGTGTGTGAGGGATGCATCCAGGAACTGCCTCAGGGCAGTGTGTGTGTGAGAGAGAGAGAGAGAGAGAGAGAGAGAGATGCATCCGGAACCTCCTTGTGGACTTGTAAACCCAGAAGATTGAAAAATCCAAAATTTTAACGTGTGTGTAAAAATACCCTTTGTCATGGCCTCGGCAATAAACTTTCTTGACCGACGTGAGTAAAATAATAATTGCAAGTAACATGTAAATAAAGTACCAATATGGTCTCCAGAAACTGACTCGAAGCTTATGATGCAGGGGGGTGGGGGGAGGGAGGGGCCACCAGAAAGTATTAGCCTCACCCCCAATTTCTCTCAATGGACACCGTTTTTCAAATGTTATTTGCATTATTTATTCATTCTCTTCTTCAGAATGGTGTGGCTCCAAGCTGATATCCCTTTAAGAGGCTTGCTTATCTGCTCTCTCTAAGCTTGCAGAATTGAAGCATCTGCCTTGACAGTCTTAACCAGACACCAAGAGGAGCAGACATGGAGGGTGTTTTTAAACAAGCGCAGAGGGAGGAGGGTCCAGAGCCACTGAGTGGCATGACTGTGAGGTGTCCACACACGTGATGTGTGTGAGGAGCACTTCACATGGGCAGCTCCCGGCATGGCACCACACGGGGCACTCCAGATTTTTTGGTGGTGCTCCATGCATGGCCATGGGTGACCGGTGCGTGGGTCACAGGAGCGTGCCTCCCCATGGACCAACTTCAAATGAACAGCTTGACATGTGGACACAGTGGAGGGCCATGTGTGGATGTGTCTCATTTATAAACATTCCAGAGTCTGGATAAAACCTTCAATGAAGATCTAGCTTCCTCAAGCTCTCTCTCAAAACCCCTTGACAAGAACAGAGTAAACACTACACTAGGAATTTTACATTTGGCCAAATTGCCACAGAAATTGCCTCTGCCGGTGAAGAAATACAGGCTGAGTGGAGAGCGCTTGTGAACTAGCCAATGGGATGTCAGCAGTATGAACTAGCCAATGTGATAGTGGCGCTGTTGGTGACTGATACTTATTCTAGAGCCACAGGGCTCTGTGCCACAGCTACTGAAGAAAAGCAACTCACAGCACCCCAGGAGAGAGAAGAGCCTCTTTCCCTCCCCCTCACTCACTCCAACCGATTGGTCCGTGAGGTATTTTGTGAGGGTTTTTTAAGATATAAGATGTTCAGAATTGATAGAATGGCATGCTGGGAAATTTATTTCCATCCAAAATTTGCATCGTTTCATAAATTTCTTGTTAATTTGCATAATTTATTCCACGTTCAGACTCTGGATTTTCTGCTCACATAATTTGGGTTTCCTGGTTACACAGGGCCCTGCCTATGAAAATGTAGCATAAACTAACTACACCAATCCTGTACAACATTTCCAGTGTGAAGCTCTGGGGGGCTCTTTGCAAGTCTTATTTAAGTCTCATCTGAGGTATATTGGGTTGTGGGAGGAGATGTGGTATTTTCTGTGCACCTCATTGGATATAGGGGAGTCCCTGGAACTGGGCCGCAGATGCCATTCTGGTTTTGGTCATGTGTTCAGTGTTCCCGAATGAGTCTCCCTGCTCTTAATCATGGAGACTAGTTCTTGCTTGCTTTCCTTAAAATGAAACAAAAGCTACAAAAAAGCAGATAAATATCAGTGGGATCTTTTTGCATTTCGGCTTGGGAAGCTAACAGTGAAGTATTAATTATACCACTGGATGGGCTCTGTTACCGAATCTCCCTTTGCGGGGACGGTGTGGGAAATCTCAGATTTTATATAGGATGTGTAAAAAACCAACCCTTTGACACTGGGGATCTGTGCAATCGCAAATTATTGCCTAACTTCAAACCTCCCTTCTGGGGCAAATGGCTCCAGGGATATCTGGACATAACATGATTCATTCAATCCATTTCAGGCTGCAGAAACAGCATTGGCATGGGTGATGGATGGGCTTCAGGTGATGTGGGGAGACAGTTTTCCATACTGGTACGGTTAGATCTATCAGCTGTTTCAATAACATTGATCACAAGCTGCTGCTGACTCGACTCCATGGAGTAGTGGAGGTGTGCTAGAGGGTTCAAAATGGTTGTTCTTCTCTTTTCTTGCAGGTGGCAGTTGTGCAGTCGACTAAGGCCCTTTTTACCTGGAGCTCTCCCACTCATGAACACCCAGAAATCTGGGAGAGGCCAGTGTGAAGGATGCAGCATGGGCACACGCAGTGAGTTGGGGGTGGGATGCGCACTCCCACCTAACACGCATTCCCCACACACACCCCACACCTCTGGGGGAAACTGAGGTTGCTCTGTGCGTGTTGGTGAGTGGGGGGTATCTGGGGATGCGTGTGCCCCCGTATGCATGCCCCGCTCACCCACCGCTAACGCACCAGCGCAACCACAGACCTCCCCCACTCTGCGGGGCCATGTAAAAACGGCCTAAGTGCACACCAGCTTGAACACGGGGCCAAGAGCCTTGCATGTGGTGTCCAATAGCAGCAGAGAGGCTCTCTCACCCCCAATGCGTATGTAGTGCCACCCAGATAACAGATAGGTTGGCAAAGCCTTGCATATGCAGAGGAAGAATGGATGGCCCGGTGGCTAGCGTGATAGCTAGCTCGGAACCTGGGAAGCCCAGCTCCCGCACTCCACAGGTGACCTTGTATCAGTCACGGAGATCGCCATCTGTAAATTATTATGATTATTTATTATTTATGTAGCATGTTCCGAGTCCAAAGTGCTTTTCAATCCTTATTTATTTATTTAGATTCTTTAACCCAGCTTTCCCTGAAAGGATCAGGGCCGGCAATAACATTTAAAAAAAATACATATAACATGAAAATATAGCCCATCAAATATATAAAATACCCATTTAAAAGATGCTCCAAATCCTAATCCTAATCCTCTTCTCTCCTCCCTCCACTGGCTCCCCCTTCCTGAGCGTATTCTGCACAAGCTCCTCGTCTTCACCTACAAAGCCCTTCACAACCTCGCTCCCCCCAATCTCTCTGCTCTGATCTCCCTCCGAACCCCTGTTCGAGCACTTCGCTCCGCTCCCATCCCCTCCCTCACCCTCCCATGCCTCTCCTGCTCCCCCAACCACCTTCGTCCCTTCTCCCTCACTGCCTGCACGCCTGGAACTCCTTCCCTCCCCTCATCCACCTTGCACCCTCCCTCTACACCTTCAAGTCCCTCCTCAAAACCCACCTGTTCCACTCTGCCCTTCCTAACTCCTGCTAATCATCCCCACCCAGGATTATCCCCCACCTGTTATCTGCAAACTCCTGTTTACTTTAACCAAGCCAAGAACGTGTACCTGAGTTCTCGCATCCTCGTGAATGTTGCGTCCCTCTGTTCCCCCTTCCCTGTCTCCCCTCCCCCTGTCTTTAGATTGTAAGCTCTCGGGCAGGGACCGTGTCTATTTTATTCTCTGTAAAGTGCCAGGTACACTTCTGGCGCTATATATAAATGCTAATAATAATTAATAAATAAATAATAATAATAATAATAATTAATTAATAGCCAGAAAGATAAGTCTTGCACTGTCTTGGGGAAATGCTCAAGCTCAGGCGAAGCTCCAAGGGAAGGGAATTCCAGAGCAGTGGAGCAGCCCCACTGAAATTGCCTCTCCTTGTGCCTTGAAGTAGGGCCACAATGTAATGAGGGTATTTGCAAGAGGGTGCCCCTTCCTGATACGAGGGATTATGATGGAACATTTAGTTCACCCTAAAAAAAACAACCTTGTGTTGTATGAGGTTGAGAGTTTGGGTAAAACCACACAAGACAAGGCAGGCCCGATTCTCCGCCTGCCCCAGGGAGGGCAAACTCAGCCAGGAAGGGCAGTTCAAACAAGCAGCCTGCGGCCAGCGGCTGTCACCAGTCCCTCCATGCCAAAGATCAGGCCAAGGAGCTGGCCACACAGGGCTGGACACCCAGACTCCTGCTGCACTGCAAGATTGGACCCACTGCTGCTCAACAGCTGATGGGGAGGGTGAAGGACAGCTCCCGCAATCAGCTGTTTGGCAGGCAAGGATAGTGCATGCGCTCCTCCGGGGCCCCCGCTCCTGATCAGCTGTTTCAGGGAGAGCGCGCACGCTCCTCTGGGCCCTCCCTCCCCCCGATCAGCTGTTTGGTGGCCAGGTGAGCATGCTTTTCTGGACCTGATCCTCAGACCTTGCCTTGAGGCACGGCTTCATGGGCTGACCAGATGGGCAACCTTAGTCCGAGTGGGGCAAAAGTAACAGCTAATGTGTCACTGGCTTTCTCCAGCCGACACATTGCACAGCAGCTGGCTGCCCACACAGAGCGGAACTAGACCAACATCCTCCATTCATATAATCTGCTGCGTCCATGGGCTAATGTGGGGAAAGGCTGCCCAAACTGGAATAACGTCTCACATGGCCTCACCCACTGTGACATGACCAAGGCCACCCAGTGAGTTTGTGACAAAGAGCCCTGGTCTCCCAAATCCAAGTCCAAAGGCTTATGCACTAGGTTATAGCGTGACTGTCATGATTATGATGAGGTATAATTCTGGTTAATTGTCAGACTTGGAGGACATGAATTCCTGCTGATTAACTGGGGTTGCATGGTTAAGGAAACAGCAGGTGGGCAAGATAAGGGCTGCCCCAGTTGTGGCTGTTCCCCTCGGTGGTAGCAAAGATAAGAACATAAGATGTGCCATACTGTGTCTGACCAATGGTCCATCGAGCCCAGTATCCTGTCTCTGACAGTAGCCAATCTTGGTTGCTTGGGAGAAGTACCCAACAGGTCCCAAAATCTGTTCCCTATTGTTCACTCCCAGCTCCCAACAGTAAGAAGTTGTGTCCCCTAAACCTACTTGGCTATTAGTCATTAATGGACCTACTCTCCAAGAACTTATCCAATCCTTTTTTAAATCCAGCTATACTACTGGCCTTGACCACATCCTCTGGCAACAAATTCCTCCACATGTTAAATGTGCGTTGAGTGAAAAAATACTTTCTTTTATTTGTTTTAAATCTGCTACCAATTAGTTTCATGGAGTTTCCCCTAGTTCTGGTACTATCCGAGAGGGTAAATAACTGCTCCCTATTTACTCATTCCACACCACTCATGAGTTTATGAACTTCTATCGTATCCCCTCTCAGTCGTCTCTTCTCCAAGCTGAAGCGCCTCAACCTATCAAGGCCTTCTTCATACGGGAGCCATTCCGTAACCTTGATCATTTTTGTTGTCTTTCTCTTTTCTAGTTCTACTATATCTTTTTAGAACTAGAGTGACCAAAACTAGAACTAGAGTACTAGTTCTGGTCTACTGGTTTAGTTCTGGTCTGCTCTAGTTTTAGAACTAGAGTAGACGTAGAGTGACCAGAACTGCACACAATATTCAAGGTGTGGTAACACCATAGATTTATATAGAGGCGTTATGATATTTCCCATTTTATTCTTCATCCCTTTCCAAATAATTCCTAACGTCCTGTTTGCTTTTTGACAGCTGCTGCACACTGAGCTGAGGATTTCAATGTATTGTCCACAATGACTTCAAGATCCTTTTCCTGAGTGGTAATCGCTAATATATTACCCAGCACTGTCTACATATAGTTTAGATTATTTTCCCTACGTGCATCATTTTCCACTTGTTGACATTAAATTTCATCTGCCATTTAGATACCCAGTCTCACAAGATCCTCCTGCAAATCTTCATAGTCCACTCAGGTTTTAACTACCTTAAATACCTTTGTGTCATCTGCAAATCTGATCACCTCCCTTTTTACTCCCTTTTCCAAATCATTAATAAGTATATTAAACAACGCCAGTCCCAGCACAGATCCCTGGGGCACTCCACTATTTAATTCTCTTCATTGCAAAACCTGACCATTTAGTCCTACTCTTTGCTTCCTATCGGTTAACCAGTTACCGATCCATGATAGGACACTGCCTCCTATCCCATGCCTATTTAATTTCCTCAAGAGTCTCTCATGAGGGACCTGATCAAATTGCCTTCTGAAAATGTAGATACATCGACCAGGTCACCCGTATCCGCATGCTTATTTACACCCTTAAAAAATTCCAATGGATTAGGGAGGCACGCCTTCCCTTTGCTAAATCCATGTCGACTGTTCCCCATTATGCTGTGTTTATCAATATGCCCAGTCATTCTGTTTTTAACAACCATTTCCACAAGTTTGCCCGGCACTGACGTCAGGCTCACCAGCCTAGTTTCCAGAATCGCCTCTGGAGCCCTTTTTAAATATTGGTGTTACATTAGCTACCCTCCAATCCTCGGGTACAGTGGCAGATTTTAGCAACAGGTTACAAATTACCAAGAATAGGGCTGCAACTTCATATTTAAGTTCCTTCAGAACTCTAGGATGAATTCCATCTGGACCTGGTGATTTGTTATTATTCAGTTTGTCATTTTACTCCAGGACCTCTTCCACAGTCACGTTGATTTGTGACAGTTCTTCTGATTCATCACCTACAAAAAATAGTTCTGCCGTGGGTATCTCCCCAACATCCTCTGCAGTGAAGACCAAAGCAAAGAATTCAGTCAGCTTCTCTGCAATGTCCTTATCCTCCCTGAGCTCCCCTTTTACCCTCTGGTCATCTAATGGCCCAACTGACTCTCTAGCAGGCGTCTTGCTTCTGATGTACTTGAAAAGGTTTTTATTATTAGTTTTTGCACCTTTAGTGAGTTGCTCTTCAAATACCCTCTTGGTCTGCCTTATTAATGTTTTACATCTAATATGGCAATGCTTATGCTCTTTCCTATTTTCCCCATTAGAACTAGCTTTCCATTTTTTAAAGGATGCCTTCTTGGCTCTAATAGCCTCCTTCACCTCACCATTTAGCCACACTGGCAAACATTTGGTCCTCTTGCTACTTTTTTTTAATATATAATTTATGGCATACATTTAATCTGGCTTTCCAAGATGGTGTTTTTAAATAGACTCTGCCCTTCTTGCAGACGTTCAGTCCTTGCAACTGCTCCTTTTAGTTTCCCTCTAACTAGAATTCCTCTCGGGGAGGAGCCAGCGGGTGGTGTTGGGGGAGGAAACATCGAGCCCCCGCGCCTTACCGTGTGGCGTTCCGCAGGGATCGATCTTGTCTCCATTATTATTTAACATCTATATGCAGCCCTTGGGGGAGGTCGTGAGAGGGTTCGGGGTGCGATGTCACCAGTATGCTGATGATACTCAGCTGTACCTCTCGTTTTCTACCGACCCAGACCCTGCTGTCTCGGTGCTATCCCAATGTTTGGAGGCCGTGGCGGATTGGATGCGGCGGAGCAGACTGAAGCTCAACCCAGATAAGACGGAGGTGATGGTGGTGGGGAGGGCGAAGGGGGTGGTGGCCCCCCTGATTGGGGGGGTTTGCCCCCCTGTAGCTCAGCAGGTCCGGAGTCTGGGGGTCATATTGGACGCAGACCTGCGGCTGGAGCGGCAGGTGGAGGCAGTCGCTAAGGCTGCCTTCCGCCAGCTTTATCTGGTACGTAGGCTGCGTCCGTATGTCTCTGGCCCGGACCTGGCCTCCCTCATCCATGCCTTCGTCACCTCGCGGCTCGACTACTGTAACGCGCTCTACGTGGGGCTTCCCTTGTTCTTGGCCCGGAGGCTGCAGCTGGTGCAGAATGCGGCGGCCCGTCTTCTTACGGGGACGGGTCGCCGGGAGCACATTACACCGGTGCTCCGAGCGCTGCACTGGCTGCCGATAGTGTGCCGGGCCAAGTTCAAGGTCCTAGTAATGATCTATAAAGCCCTATACGGCCTTGGCCCCTCTTACCTTAGGGACCGCCTCGCCCTTCGCGCCCCGGAACGACTCCTGCGGTCTGCCGGGGGTGCCCTCCTGGAGGTCCCCCGTGTTAAGCGGGGGGCCACGATGGAGCGGGCATTCTCGGTGGTAGGGCCGCGGCTGTGGAACTCCCTTCCGGAGGAAGCTCGCCTGGCCCCAAGCCTTTTGACATTTCGGCGGAACTGTAAGACCTGGCTGTTTGCCCAGGCCTTTGGGAGGGAGGGTGGGGGGGGTGATTTTTAATCCCCCACCAATGTATTTATTTATTTATTATTGGACTCTGCCCTGTTTTATTGTATATTTTATATTTGTATTTTAAATTGTTTTAATGGTTTTATTGTTGTTAGCCACCCCGAGCTGCATTGCAGGATGGGGCGGGATAAAAATCTATAAAATAAATAAATAAATATATAAATTTTTGCATAGTTCCCTTTTTAAAAGTTAAATGTTACATCATCTCCCATCATGGCCTTTGAAGTCAGCAGGGAGCATCCTTGTGTGTGTGTGTAGGTACCATCTGCCTGTCAAGTTAGCAAAGCAAGAGCACTTAGCGGGGTGTTCTTGGTAGCTAAGCTTCCCCCATATTATGGAGCTCCCTTGAACTGGAGGTTCTTCTAAGGCCAAGCCTGCTCATCTTCCAGAGACAGTGTAAGGTCTTTTTTTCAAAAAGAAATTGGTCAGACATTTGGCACAGCAGGGATAGGAATAAGAGAGGTTTAGGATAAGGGTTTTTAATCAGTTCTTTGTGTATATTTATTGTATACATTTTATGTGGTGTAACCTGCCCTGAGCCATGGGGATAGGGCAGGATAATACATTTCAATAAATAAAATAAATAAATGAAGAACAGTGCAGTGTCTTACAGAGGTGTTCCGGGGATAAACTCAGGGATGATATGCCAGCCACTGCACAACCATTCTCCGATGGCCATAGGATCAGGCCCTCAGTACACAAAGGCTCCGAGACCTCTGGAGAAAAGGCAGGTGGGGAAGGATGAGGGGCAGCCATCTCTTTTGTGTTTAATTATTTTCCAACCAAATTTGCCCCCCAAACCATGACAGCAGATGATGCTTCTGAGCAGCGAGAGCTCTAAGCAATAAGCACTGCAGTAAATCCTTCCATGCGGCTCTAGTCTGCCAACCCAGCCCATCCTCCCCCTCCCTCCCACAAAAAATATTTTATGGAGCAATGGGGTTCTGCCAGGGAAATACAATCAAAAAGGCCAAATAAATAGCATTACTTAGCTAAAATGCTGAGTGGGATGGATCTGTTCTTGACTCTTCCCTTTCCTTTTCCATGGTATCAGGCTCTCCTCTTTGTCCTTTGTCAATGTTGATTTTCCATCTCTCTAGGATGGGACTATTGGTATCGGATTAATCCAATAATGCCAATAATTGGCGATATCGGATTAATCCGATAATACCGATAATATCGGTATCGGCATATCTTTTTTTAACATTGCCGATTTTTTTGATTTTTAACATTGCGGCCATTTAAAAAATGGCCGCAATGTTAAAGATTCGAATGCCGATACCGATATTATCGGTATTATCGGATTAATCCGATACTGATAAAACCGGTAACCGATAATTTGCCGATAGTCCCATCCCTACATCTTTCTATCCTCATTTATTTATTTATTTATTTATTTACGCATTTGGACTTATAGCCCTTCCTGTCCTGAGGGCTCAGGGCAGGTTACAACACATAACAAGATAAATGTATAAAAATAAGTATAAATGTAACCCCCCCACACACACACACACACACTAACACACACAGAGGCCCTTTTTACACGAGATGCTCCCACGCATGGACACCCATCGTCCACGAGGGGGACCATCCCATGTAAATGTGGGGGTGCATGGGGACCCATGTATCCCCCAGACACACACACAGAGCAACTGGCGACAATGCAGGTTGCTCCATGCGTGGGGATACGTGGGGATGCGGTGGGGGATGGGTGTGTGCCCGTGTGCACCTGCATCCCCGCACCGCCCCCACAGTGGCGCACCAACAGACCACTCCCTCCAGCCGCAGCCTGTTTAAATAGGGACATACGCTTTATAGGATGACCTTGTCTGTTCGTATTATGTACATTATATGTTCGTTTGTGTGGGCACCAAGACAGCACACATTGTATCTAAAATTTTAATGGTTATGGCGAAAGCTAAATTACCAAATAAACTACTAAATAGGGACATACACACATCCTATCCCTGACCACCAAATGGCTGGTCAAACAGGAAGGTTCTATGCTGGCTTGGACTTTGGCGAGCTTTCAGGGGCAGGGAGTTCCAGAGCTGTGGGGTAGCCACCAAAGAAGCTTCACTGTGCACCTTGGCTGTATACACTTGGCATCATAATGGAATTAGCAGGAGGTTGTATTAGGGGATCATGATGGAACATAGGTGAGGAAGTAGTATTTCCGATATGTCGCGCCCAAACCATTTAGGGCATCCTCCTAGGGCACCTCCTTGCCTTCCTCATTTCTGGACAGTGCTTTCTGTTCATCTTCTTTCTATCTTTCCTTCAAAGAAAGAAAGGGGGGCTAGTGTTCCCCTAGTTCTAGTCCTATTTAACACCCTCAAATAGTACTAGAACTAGGGGACACTCCATGAAACTAACAGGTAGAAATTTAAAACCAATAAAAGAAAGTCATTTTTCTCAACACACAATTAACTTGTGGAGCTTGTTGCCAGAGAGGATGTTGTAAAGCCCAGTAGCATAGCTGAGTTTTTTAAAGGACTGGATAAGTTCTTGGAGGATAGGTCCATTAATGACTATTAGCCAAGTCGGGTGGGGGATGTAACCTCTGACTGTCAGGAGCTGGGAGCGAACAGCAGGGAATGGTGACCTGCTGGGTACTTCTCCAAAGTAGACTCCATTATGATTTGCTGGGTACTTCTCCAAAGTAGACTCCATTATGACATGCTGGGTACTTCTCCAAAGTAGACTCCATTATGACCTGCTGGGTACTTCTCCANTCCTCGTGAATGTTGCGTCCCTCTGTTCCCCCTTCCCTGTCTCCCCTCCCCCTGTCTTTAGATTGTAAGCTCTCGGGCAGGGACCGTGTCTATTTTATTCTCTGTAAAGTGCCAGGTACACTTCTGGCGCTATATATAAATGCTAATAATAATTAATAAATAAATAATAATAATAATAATAATTAATTAATAGCCAGAAAGATAAGTCTTGCACTGTCTTGGGGAAATGCTCAAGCTCAGGCGAAGCTCCAAGGGAAGGGAATTCCAGAGCAGTGGAGCAGCCCCACTGAAATTGCCTCTCCTTGTGCCTTGAAGTAGGGCCACAATGTAATGAGGGTATTTGCAAGAGGGTGCCCCTTCCTGATACGAGGGATTATGATGGAACATTTAGTTCACCCTAAAAAAAACAACCTTGTGTTGTATGAGGTTGAGAGTTTGGGTAAAACCACACAAGACAAGGCAGGCCCGATTCTCCGCCTGCCCCAGGGAGGGCAAACTCAGCCAGGAAGGGCAGTTCAAACAAGCAGCCTGCGGCCAGCGGCTGTCACCAGTCCCTCCATGCCAAAGATCAGGCCAAGGAGCTGGCCACACAGGGCTGGACACCCAGACTCCTGCTGCACTGCAAGATTGGACCCACTGCTGCTCAACAGCTGATGGGGAGGGTGAAGGACAGCTCCCGCAATCAGCTGTTTGGCAGGCAAGGATAGTGCATGCGCTCCTCCGGGGCCCCCGCTCCTGATCAGCTGTTTCAGGGAGAGCGCGCACGCTCCTCTGGGCCCTCCCTCCCCCCGATCAGCTGTTTGGTGGCCAGGTGAGCATGCTTTTCTGGACCTGATCCTCAGACCTTGCCTTGAGGCACGGCTTCATGGGCTGACCAGATGGGCAACCTTAGTCCGAGTGGGGCAAAAGTAACAGCTAATGTGTCACTGGCTTTCTCCAGCCGACACATTGCACAGCAGCTGGCTGCCCTCACAGAGTGGAACTAGACCAACATCCTCCATTCATATAATCTGCTGCGTCCACGGGCTAATGTGGGGAAAGGCTGCCCAAACTGGAATAACGTCTCACATGGCCTCACCCACTGTGACATGACCAAGGCCACCCAGTGAGTTTGTGACAAAGAGCCCTGGTCTCCCAAATCCAAGTCCAAAGGCTTATGCACTAGGTTATAGCGTGACTGTCATGATTATGATGAGGTATAATTCTGGTTAATTGTCAGACTTGGAGGACATGAATTCCTGCTGGTTAACTGGGGTTGCATGGTTAAGGAAACAGCAGGTGGGCAAGATAAGGGCTGCCCCAGTTGTGGCTGTTCCCCTCGGTGGTAGCAAAGATAAGAACATAAGATGTGCCATACTGTGTCTGACCAATGGTCCATCGAGCCCAGTATCCTGTCTCTGACAGTAGCCAATCTTGGTTGCTTGGGAGAAGTACCCAACAGGTCCCAAAATCTGTTCCCTATTGTTCACTCCCAGCTCCCAACAGTAAGAAGTTGTGTCCCCTAAACCTACTTGGCTATTAGTCATTAATGGACCTACTCTCCAAGAACTTATCCAATCCTTTTTTAAATCCAGCTATACTACTGGCCTTGACCACATCCTCTGGCAACAAATTCCTCCACATGTTAAATGTGCGTTGAGTGAAAAAATACTTTCTTTTATTTGTTTTAAATCTGCTACCAATTAGTTTCATGGAGTTTCCCCTAGTTCTGGTACTATCCGAGAGGGTAAATAACTGCTCCCTATTTACTCATTCCACACCACTCATGAGTTTATGAACTTCTATCGTATCCCCTCTCAGTCGTCTCTTCTCCAAGCTGAAGCGCCTCAACCTATCAAGGCCTTCTTCATACGGGAGCCATTCCGTAACCTTGATCATTTTTGTTGTCTTTCTCTTTTCTAGTTCTACTATATCTTTTT
>QEPC01008313.1:802484-823695 GCA_003113815.1 Sphenodon punctatus
GGAGTAATGGAGGTGAGGAGGCGGGAAGGAATGGGATCAAGGGGGCAAGTGGAAGGGTTGGAGGAGGAGAGCAGAGAGGAGATTTCCTTAAGGGAGGCAGGGGAGAAGGAGGACATGAGAGAAGGAAGGGGAGGAGGGAGAGGGGTGGAAGTGGGAAGAGGAGAGGAGTGGGAAGCGATGTCGAGGCGGATCTTGTCTATCTTGGAGGTGAAGAAGGAGGCAAGATCCTGAGCAGAAAGGGAAGAAGGAGGGGGAAGAAGGAGGTTGTTTGCTTTCATTTGGTTTTGTTAGTAAAATAAAAAATTAAAATAAAATAAAAAATTTTAAAAACAAAAAAAATGCATGCTCAAAATGGCCGCGGGGCCATTCTGCGCAAATGCATTTTCCAAAATGGTGCCAGCAGCGTTGGCGCCATTTTGGGAAAGGACAGCCATTCTGCAACTGGAAGACCTTTTCCAAAATGGTGCCAATGCTGCCCAGGCCCGGTGGACAGTCTGAGCATGCGTAGGGTTTTTTTAATTATTATTTTATTGTTTATTCCCCCGTTGGTGGGAACGGTAAGGTAAAAAATTAAATAATAATACAATTTTATTAAAGAAAACAAATGAAAGCAAATGACAATCATTTGCTTATTAATCCATCTTCATATCTTTATTTACAAAAATGAATGAACTGCAGAGCACTGGCTCCACCAGCCATTCACGAGGAAGGAAAAGCAAGGGAGGGGGCAAGGCTCAACTTGGGAGATGCTTCAAAGGGGCACATGCGTACGCGTCTCATGGCAGCTCTGAGCCATGGGAACATTTTGGTACACAGCTCTTGGGGTTGGGAACTCTGGCCACCCCGTCCTAGGATGTTGACTATGATATCCAAGCCAGTGGTTTCCAAGCCTTTTGGACAAACAGATGGTTGCCAACCCTCAACATTTCTCACATGCACCCAGCAGAGATGTTTGCAGCCCGGCACATGGCTCATTATGGGATGGCCACAGCACAAGGCAGGCGTCCTCATGTGCCCCTGCTGGCACTGAAATGTGACCATAAAACATATGTGCTGGCTGCAGAGACCTTAGCCAACCCTTGTCATTCGCCACAGTCTCCCCGAGATGGCTGAAGTGCTACTGAAGGCCTGCTTTACTATAGCTGCAGCCAGTTCAAAGGGTCAGCATTAGACCACTTGCCAAGGCCTCATGGGACTCTCGTGGTCCCTGGAACACAGCTTGGGAACCACTGTCCTATGTCGAGGAGTTCCACGGTTTAGTTACACCTCATTTAGGCTTGGTCAAGCAAAGTGACATAACCGCAGAGTTGATAACCGCTGCAAAAGGGGAGGGGGTATGAATATTCCTCTCATCTAAAGCAATGGGAGTCTCCATTGATTAATGTTTGTGCAGCATTATGAAGGACCAATAAGCCTGCCTTTCTGTGCTCTACTGCATCTGCTTAATTTGTGTCAGGGCTCAGCTCAGGGACCTGTTCCAGCCCCATCACTGCTGCTGCTGCTGCTGCTGCCGCTCTGCAAAATCCCACCCACCCAGGGCTGGTCTGGATACTGAAGCAGCAACCTCCACAGCAGTGATGCCAGAGTAGACCCCAGTTTCAGCCCACATCAAACTTAATCCAGCCCTAAGCAAGGGCTGGCAAAGCAGGAACAGGAACTGGGGCTGGTGGAATCACAGGGCCCAGCAGAGCAGCTCCACTGGCCTCTCTGAATATCCCCCCTGCCCCATGCTTCTGGGGTCAAGGAGTGGGGCTTCCAGGGCAGAATTTCACCACAGCACCTCCTGTTTTCACAAATTAATCACTGTCTTGGGTCATCCACAGCCACAGAGAGGGATCTGGGTTTGATTCAGATAGTGCTGGACATGGGGTTGCCATATATGCACATTTTTAGAGGACACTTATGAGAATTTCTCATAAGTATCCTCTAAAATTTGCATATATGGCAACCCTAGGAGATTTGATCATTTACAGCACTAGATTAGAAACCTGTCTTATATCCTCCCAAGATTGAATTGAGAAGAAAGAGTTTGGATAAAATTTCAGTTTCTTTCGCTTCACTCCATCCCACCTTCAGAACATTTGACTGGCAAATATTCAGTTCAGGTACAAACAGGTAGCTAAGCAGAACTAGTTCTGTATTGTTGGCCCCTTTTGAGTAGCATGAACAGCCACTCCTCACAGCAGGAAGAATCCCAATCCATTGAGGAAGGCTCAATGAAGCTTGTGAAATTTCACCAGATTCACAAGAGCACACTTTGTGCTGAAGTGTCAATGATTCTTAACTAACGGAAGCTCAAGTAGGATCCAGTCAGATGTTGGCCTCTGGAGGGCTACCCTCAGAAGCCTGGAGAAGAACAGTCCCCATTTTTCTGTCCCACATCCTAGTCAGCTGACTAAACGCGCAGTAAGATCTAGTCCCAAATGGGTCAAGAGAAACTGACTGCAAGGTTCTTTGCAAGAAGTCTGAGGTGCCTGCCCCAAAGAGCTTTCAATGGAAACGACATGGCTAGCACAAGGAGCAATAGAAAGGGGAGGCAAAAAAGGAATAAAAGGAACAGATAGGGGGAAATGGGGAATTGCTCATGGGACAGCACAATTTATTAGAAAATATAATCAACTGCTTATTTTGGCTTGAACTAGAGTTGAAATGGGGAGCAAAATAAATGTTTGCGGGTATTTTTTGTAATTTCAGGTAGGTTGTAGTTGACCCGAACAACTTTTGACATGAAATTCGAGCAATCAAGTTTTCACATTTTTGTTTTTTAGGTCATTTTCAGTTTCATCCATTTTCAGTTTTGATTATTTCCGTTTTCATTCATTCATTCTTTTCAATCGGTTCTGCCAGGACACACTAGAATGTGTTGAGTAAAAACTGGAACTGGTTTACTCGTTTTGGAAGGTACTCATTTCATCTAGTCTAAACATGTAAATTGCACAGACCAGCAGAGGACAACAAAGCAGGTGATGGACTGGCTGCCAAGAGAAGCGACACAGGAGACTTAAAATGACCTGGAAAACTTTGAGTGTGATGTTAGTGTGCAGTGGAAAGAGGCTAAGAGCACGTCCAGGGCCAGATCCAGCATAGGGTAGAATATGCGACCACACAGGCCCCCCCTTATGTTTGATGGCCTTGAAAGGGCTCCCAATACATGAGATCCATGGATAAACTTGAAATAACAACGTGAATGTGAAACGCTCTGGTGTAAAATACAAGTTCACAGCAGGACCAGACTTAGGGGCAGGCCCAAGAGGCATGGGCCTAGGGCAGCAGATTCTGAAAGGTAGCAGGGATCCAGGGAGAGAGGACTGAGCCTGGGGGCATCACCACAGCTGGGAGGCTTCTCCTCCCCTCTCTGCCACAGCAGTGCTGTCTCCACCCACATGCCATCCACAGCCAGAGAGTATCCCACCAAAAGAAGCTCGCTCAGGGGACCCAAGCCCCCCACAAACCCACTCGGCAGCAGCGGTGTCAATCACCCCATAGCACGCGCACACACGCACACACACACACACACACACTAGCATGCTGGAGAATATAGTCCCGCAACTCTAGAGAGCAAAGATGGTGGGGACAATATACGCATGTACAATAGCACATAGCAACAAACTGCGCTCCGTGTATACGGGCGTGCACGCGACAGGGGCACAAGCCTCACATGGCAGCCAACTCAAAGCCTTAGCCAGAAAGCCTAGTGAATTCTGGGATGGAAGGCAGCCTGAGAAGTGCCCAGGCTAGTCAAATCCTACATTTCTGGCCCTGGTCCACAGAGCTTCAAATGTGGGAGCCTCACCGATGTAGGGCCCACAGCAAATTAGAAGGAGTTCCCAACACATGGGTTAAACTAGAAAGAACAACGTATGTGTAACATACAGGCCTGCAGTGCCCAGAGCCTAAAGGGGATGTTCTGTTTAACTGAGCATCAAAAACTAGTTGCAGTAACATTTTCCTTTTTCTAAGAGGCGAGTCAGTGCACGTCTGTCAAACATTCCTAGGACACCATCCTTTCACACAGGGCCCTAACTTTCCTGGATCTAGCACGGATCACGCCCCAAAGAGAGGGTGCAGCGGACAATTAGGCAGAAGAAGGACTAAGCTGAGCTACGTTGATTGTGTGGCACCAAGTTCATTGAGTGCCCAACATACAAGCCTCCCATTGAAGAGTATGAGCCCTGTGAGCAGGAGACTGTCTGCAGAATCAGAGCTCACTTTCGTCATACTTGTGTCTACGGCTTGCGTTTTTATTACTGTACAGGGCCAGATGCCACCATCCTTCCTGAGGGGCTTGCAGCATTTGCCAGCTCCACTGAATTTATTTCAAGCCTCACAACGTTAGGCATTTCCTTAAAGGCCCAGCTGCTGAAATCAAGAGAATATTAGCTGCTGCTAAAAACTAGCCCATCCCGAGCCCTCACGCTTGCAGAGGAAAACCTGAGACTGTGACTGCAGCGCGCTCCAGAAACTCAGAAACCAGGAGGCAAGTAAAAGGCGAATGCAGTATTTGGGGTTACATCAACAGACGTTTTTGCTGTAAAACATGGGAAATGACTGTTCCTCTCTGCTCAGGCCTCACCCAGAGTACCGGGTCCAGTTTTGGGTGCCTCACTTCAAGAAGGATACTGACAAGCTGGGATAGGGTTCAGAGAGCAACAAGGAGGATAAAGGGGGTGGAGGGAAAGACCTTTGAAGAGAGACTAAGGCCATTTTTAGACGTGCGCTGGGATCAGGCGCGGGAGCGGAGGAACAGCCGCGGCGCTGTTTTACACGAACCGGAAGCGGAAGTTGTGCGCGGGATTGGAGGCCACGCATTCTTTTCCGGCCGCGTATGTCCCCCCCAGAGAAATCAGGCCGGTTCGATCGTGGTCGGCAAAGAATGCGCGGCCGCCAATCACGCGCCCAACTTCCGCTTCCGGTTCATGTAGAACAGCGCCGCGGCTGTTCCGCCGCTCCCACGCCTGATCCCCACTGCACGTCTAAAAATGGCCTAAGTGTTTTCATACATGATGGCACTCGGGCGCTGCCATGGACTTACCTGGTCCAGAGACGGCACTGCTAATGTGACAGGGCCGGGCCGCTGGGGAGAGCTGGGAGACGCATGAGCTCCCACCTCCCCTGATGGGCAGCCATGGCGCCCAGAACTGCCACGGGCTCCAGACTGGGTCCAGTAAAGTAGGCTTTCAAACACGATAGCCCTCTTTACTCCCGGTCAGGCAGCCAGATCCTGGCCAGAATGGTAGTTAGCCCAGGCTGTGAGTCAGAGACTTTCCCAAGTCACAGCCTGGATGGGCTACCACCACCACAGCCGGCATCTATCCCAGGCGTCCCTGGAAAGAACAGGGAATGTTTAGCTTAAGAGAGAGAGAGATGTTGGGTGGGACATGATTACAGTTTGAAAATATATAAGAAGCGGCTATACACAAAATGGTTCTTGTCTTGGTTGTTCCCTCCGGCCACTGAGGATATGACTAGAGTGAACAGGTTTAAATTAAAGGAGAAAAGCTTTAGGCTAAACATTAGGAGGTATTTCCCAACTGCCAGGACAGTTTGTCAGGGATGGCTGGGATGAGTTGGTGCAGGATCAGATCCAAGAAGTTCATGCAGGATTAGGGCGAGATGGTCAGTGCAGGATTGGCTCCAGGTCTGGAAAGTAGTGCAGGATCAACTCCAGGGGCTAGGAATTTAGGTCAAGCTAAGGACCACCATGCGGACCATGGCGGCTGTCATGATGGAGCAGAAGTACTGGTTTCTGGGGCAGAGGTAGAAGAGCCAGGTACAGAACCAAAGAAACACAAAAGACTGAGCCCATACTCGTGTATGGGGTGGGGTACTCAGGGAGGATAAGGACATTGCAGAGAAGCCCAGAGTTCTGAAAGAACTCAAATATGAAATCTCTTTCTCTAGGTAAACTCACCGAATCTCATGGCTTCCAGTACCACCTCTTCCTGGTATGCTGATGACACGCCACTGCGTCTCCCCACTCTCGCGCTCTCCCCCTCTATCCAGTCTTGTATCACTGACTGTCTCTCTGATATCTCTGCTTGGATGTCTCGCCACCAGCTCAAGCTTAATATGGTCAAGACTGAACTCCTCATCTTTTCCCCAAAACATTCCCCTCCTACTTCCCCTCTTGGTTTCCACTGATGGTGTCACCATCCAGCCTGTCCCTCATGTGCGTGGCCTGGGATTCATCTTTGGCTCCTTCCGCTCCTTTACACCTCACATCCAGGCTGTTGCCAAATCCTGCCGCTTTGCTCTGTACAATATTGCTAAAACCTGGCCCTGCCTTACTGTTCCCACTGCAAAAACCCCAGTCCAGGCTCTAGTCATCTCTTGCCTTGACTACTGCAACTTCCTCCTTACTGGTCTCCCCTGCTTTGATCTCACCCTCCTCGTCTCCGTTCAACACTCTGCTGCCAAAGTCATCCACCTTGCCCGTCACTTTGACCATGTTCAGCCCCTCCTCTCTGCCCTACACTGGATCCCTCTATGGGAACGCAATTTATTTAATTAATTTATTTATTATTTATACTGAAATTTCTATCCCGCCGCCTCCTGCCTCTGGAGTCATGAAGACTCTTTATGGCCTTGCTCCTCATATCTCTCCGCTCTTCTATCCCGCTGCATTCCTGCCCAGGAGCTTTGCTCCTCCTCTACTCCCACCCTTGCCTGCTTGCGACTCCCCATCTCCTCTAAACAACTTCGCCCCTTGTCTCTTTCTGACCCCTCCCCCCCCAAATGCCTGGAACTCCTTCCTTGGATACATTTGTTCTGCTCCCTCCCACCCAACTTTCAAATCCCTCCTGAAAACCTACAAGTTCCATCACACTTTTCCTAGCTCGTCATGAGTGAAATTGTGTCCTCTTCCCTCCCTCCCTCAGAATCTCTTCCCTGTAAGCATGTGCACCAGCATTTCCTCAACCTCATGATGAATGTATCATTGTCTCTCCTGATGTCCACCTCTCCCATGTCTCCCTCTTCCTTGTGTCTCTTAGATTGTAAGCCCCTTGGGTAGGGACCTGTTGTCTATAACAACTGATTGTACAGTGTCAGGTACACCGCTGGTGATAGATAGATAGATAGATAGATAGATAGATAGATAGATAGATACTGGCAAGGCATAACCTATTGCTAAAATCCTGAGGACTGGAAGGTGGCAAATGTAACTCCGATATTTTTAAAGGGCTCCAGAGGCGATCCTGGAAACTATAGACCGGTGAGTCTGACGTCTGTGCCGGGCAAAATGGTGCAAACGATTATTAAGAACAGAATGACTGGGCATATTGATAAACATGGTTTAATGGAGAAAAGTCAACATGGATTTAGCAAAGGGAAGTTGCGGCTCACTAACCTATTGAAATTTTTTGAGGGTGTAAATAAGTATGTGGATAGGGGTGAGCCAGTCGATATAGTGTATCTGGATTTTCAGATAGCGTTTGATAAGGCCCCTCATGAGAGACTCTTGAGGAAATTAAAAATACATGGGATAGGAGGCAGTGTCCTAGTGTGGGTTAGTAACTGGTTAAAGGATAGGAAGCAAAGAGTAAATGGTCATTGCTCAAAATGGAGAGAAGTAAACAGTGTAGTGCCTCAGGGATCTGTACTAGAACCTGTGATGTTTAATGTATTCATTCAGGATCTGAGCAAGGAAGTAAAGAGTGAGGTGATCAAATTTGCAGATGACAAAGGTATTCAAGGTAGTTAAAACCCGAGCGGACTGAAGAATTACAGGAGGATCTTGTGAGACTGGGTGACTGGACAGCTTCATGATAGAAATTGAATGTAGACAAGTGCAAAGCGATGCATGTTGGGAAAAATAATCCAAACTATTTGTACGCAATGCTGAGTTCTAAATTAGGAGTCACCACTCAGGAAAAGAACCTTGGAGTCACTGTGGACAATACACCGAAATCCTCCGCTCAGTGCGCGGCGGCCGTCAAAAAAGCCGAGAATGTTAGGAATTGTTTGTAAAGGGATAGAGAATAAAACTGAAAATATCATAATGGTACTATATAAATCTATGGTGTGGCCACACCTTGAATACTGTGTGCAGCTCCGGTTGCCCCATCTCAAAAAAGATATAGTAGAACTAGAAAAGGTACAGAGAAAGGCAACAAAAAGGATTCTGGGTATGGAATGGCTCCGCTATGAAGAGAAACTGGATAGGTTGAGGCTCTTCAGCTTGGAGAAGAGAAGACTGAGAGGGGATAGGATAGAAGTTTATAAAATCATGAGTGGTGTGGCACAGGTTAATAGGGAATGGTTATTTATGCTCTCAAATAGCACTAGAACTAGGGGACACTCCATGAAACTAACAGGTAGCAGATTCAAAACAAACTTCTGCGCATGTGCAGCCCTAATCCAAAATGGCACCAGCAGCGGTTCTGCATCTACGTGGAATGACTCCCACACATGTGCAGAACAGCTGCCCTCTTCCAAAATGGCACCGATGCTGCCAGCGCCATTTTGGATTAGGGCTGCACATGCCGGTCCGGTGGCATTTTCAAGTAGCTTTGCAGCTGGGACCTGTAGAAGAAGAAAGAAGAGGAAGAGAAGGCCTGGCTGTCCAGCAGTGGAGCTGGCTCCGCTGCCAGTGGCTAGGCCCTTTCTGCTGCTGACTGGTGTCAGGAGCCGGCTCCGCTGCCAGGCGGTCAGGCCTTCTCCGCTGCCCTGCAGTGGTGCTAGTAGCGGAGCCAGCAGCCCAGCCGGCGGCCCAGCCGGCGGCCATAACCCCCACCCTCCAGAAATTTAATGTGGACAAGTGCAAAGTGATGCACATAGGGAAAAACAATCCAAACTTTATGTACACGATGGTGGGTTCTAAATTAGGAGTCACCACTCAGGAAAAGGACCTTGGAGTCAGTGTGGACAATACACTGAAATCCTCTGCTCAGTGCGCGGCGGCCGTCAAAGAAGCAAACAGAATGTTAGGAATTATTCGTAAAGGGATAGTGAATAAAACTGAGAATGTCATAATGCCCCTCTATAAATCTATGGTGCGACCGCACCTTGAGTATTGTGTGCAGTTCTGGTTGCCCCATCTCAAAAAAGATATAGAAGAAACAGAAAAGGTACCGAGAAGGGTAAGAAAGGTGATAAAGGGAATGGAACAGCTTCCCCATGAAGAGCGACTAGGTAGGTTAGAGCTCCTCAACTTGGAGAAGAGACGACTAAGAAGGGCTAGGAGAGAAGATACACGCATCTCGCATCCCTCCTTTCACATTGCTGGAGCCTGAGTGCCCGGAAGATTTCACATGGGAACATGATGCTTAGCGTGACAAAGCTGGTTGCAGCGGGGCTATTCCACCCTGAGCTGTCCTGTACAAGCCCACGCACGCGCTGCATGACAAGCGGTTAGTATGCCATCAAGAGAAATCAGGACAAATGTTTGAGTGGAAAGGTGAAGGGGAACTTGCGAAAAGAAAAACATTAATAATTTAGCGCCAAGGTCCAGCTGATTTCCAGCTGAACAGAAGGAACGTGGTGGAATGGCTTTCTAAAAATAGGTTTGGAAATATGGGTGGGTGTAACTTTCTGTTCCTCTCTCTGTGCAGCTAAAGTTGTTCTTTATGCTCCCTGCTGCATTATGGCCAACACTGCCCACCACTCACACTGCCGGCTTTACTGTGTCTTTCTGCTCTAGCATCCTAAACGGCCTAGAAAGTGTGGTGTTGTCCCTTTGCTTAGTGTTCACAGCGACAGCCTTGCAGAATGCTTCATTGAAGTTATCGTATTAATATTTGATCTAAGCGTGGCTCTTCCAACCACCTGTCGCTTAAGCATCATAAAGACCTCATTCGGTATTGTGCTTTCAGTAGCCTTGTTTTAAAACTGTTGACATTGTCAATTATAAAGCGTTTGAGGGAGGGAGCATACGCCCAGACAGATTTCAGATCAGAGCATTATCAATATAATAAAGCTGTTCTATTAAGTCTGCAAACAAGATTCCATGGGTAAGCCAAGCCTCTGGTTTCTACCAAGACTACATTTAAAAACATGTTCCAATCAGCTCACTCAGTAAACCATGTGATAGAAGTTGAGGATGGAGCCTGTTCTTCTGCATAGGAACATAAAATAAGAACTGTTGCACTGGGTTAGACTAACCGTCTCTCTAGCCCAGAACTGTGTCCCTGACAGTGACCGGCAGGAGTCATTTACTCCCAGGTTCCCACAGACAGAAATTGCATTCTCAGACCATCATTCCTAATAGTCATTGATAGACCTCTCCTCCATGAACTTATCCAATCTCTTTATGAACCTCAGTTATACAACTGGTCTTCACAACATCCCATGGCAATGAGTTCCACAAGTTAATCTCATGTTGTATGGAAAAAAGTGCTTCCTTTTGTTTAGTTTAAACCTGCCAGTGGGTAATTTCTCTGAGTGCATTCTAGTTCTAATAATACTTATTTATCTATTTAACTGAATTTAATTATATTCCCAGCCCACCTTTTCTCAAAAGCTTGGGCAGATAACATTTTTCATAGCATGTGAAGGGGTTTAATCCTGTCATTCTGCCTGCATCATATACAGTTGCATTGTCACGAGATGAAAAAAGTGCCCCCCCCCCCCCCCCGTGGGTGTTTACCATCTGAATAGATTTGATCACAGGATGTCTTAACACACGACCAACAAATGTGAGGTCACCAACCAAGGTTTAACAATTGTGCTATTTTCCCTTTTGTGCCTTTCTTGTAATGTGGGAACGGACACTTCGCACCCTGAGTCACCAGCCTCGAGACGTGAGACAGCATCATGGGATTGTTAGCAGCAGTGAGGGTAGAACTGGAGGCAAAACTGACAGCAGGAAAAGCAACAGGTGAAAAACCCTAAGGTGCAATTGTTCTCTCTCACAGGAAATTTAAAGAGCTGGAAAACGCACTCGAGTGAATGCGGCCATGGAGCTGTGTATTTTGGGGGACGGGTGCACAACATCATGGGTTATTTAGCAGTGGCCACAGCAACACGATGATCATTTTTAAAGTGGGAGAGAGAACATGCTGGGAAAAGTTATAACTGGCAGTTCCGATCTCATGCAGGAGAAGAGGCTCCTGGGAATGCACCCAAAGCTCACTCTCTAACTACATTTACACCAGCCTTCTCCTGCCTCTTCAGTTTCTTATGCCAGATTGTGATTTCATTTCTTAAATGTGCCCACATTTTCCTCCCTGCTTTAAAAGTTACCCCCTTCTGTTGTGGCTGCTATACCCCATAACACTGCGTACCTCTGCAATAAATCGATGGAGCTCACAGACCCAGAGCAGAATTAAACCTTCACATGGGACGAATTTGTTAAACCTAGGTTTCCGGCTGCATTCGCAAGAGACGACAAGCCCGGGGGAAATCTCTTTCCCCCACTTTTAAAAAAAAAAAAATATCATGTGAAAATGGTAGGTTGCAAGATGCTGCAGGTGCAATGAGCATTTAATCCGCTATTTTTAACTTAGAAACCAAAATGTAAGAATCTAATTCCCTCAGGCACATTTGTCCTAACTGTGAAGGGATTAATCCTGCTGTCAACCCACCTGGTGCCCCATAATGCATTGCAAACAAAAGCCAGGCAGCATACACTGCAGCATAACCCATTATTGATGCAAGAAATTGAAGAACCAAGAGAAAAGGCTCGTGTGAATGCAGCCTTCTTTGCACTGGACACCACCTCTTGCCACCAAACCCTTTCACACATTAAAAAAAAAAAAGGGGGGGGGGGATTTAGTCTAAAATTTGTGGAAGATGCTGACCCCTATAAGCCCTGACCTCATACCCCTAGAATCATAGGGGAGGGGAAACTGCGTATCTCCTGGACCCCTGCTCTAATCATTCCCATGGGGGAAAAGATTTCCCCACGTTTAGCGGCTTGTGTGAATGCAGCTTTTATCTTTCTCGCTCGCTGATCCTGATCCCCAGGAGCAGAGGAATCCAGGCCAGCGCTTCGGTGGAGCCGGTAGCGCTGGCAGACTGCCAGCTGAAGTGTGTGGAAATGACACCGCCAGGGCGGCAGAGATTTTCCTTAATTTCTCTCTTTCCCGAATGCAGACAGGCTGACATTGGCTGGAAAGTGGAGCAGCTCGTCAGGGACAATCAATGAGAATCGATCGAGCTGCTCAGACTAGGCTCAGGGCTGGGAAAATAACACAGCAACACCAGCACGCAGTCACACACAGAGATTTTAATCTAATCTCCTACTATTTCAGTCTTCCCCACATCCCTTCCCTTCTCTCTTGGCTTCTTGGAAGGACTTTACCCTCCCTGCCCGCAACCATCGCAAAGTTTCGGGGGGCAGGAAGCAAAGGGATTGGAAAGCGCCCTTCCCCCGTCTATTATTTATTTGTTCTCCCAAATCACATTTAATAGGATTTTAAAAACGCATCTGTGGAAATCAAACGGGAGTTTTGCAATTTACAGGGGGTAACCCCCCTTCTCCTTCCCGCCGCCGCACAGAGAAACACACGGCTGCGTGCTACGGACACGATCCGGTTTGACACCCTTTTCCGTTTCCGATCGCAGACTTTGGGGGATAAAATAAATCGCGTGGAAGGATCCCAGACAGATCCGAGCTGCCTGCGCCCGGTGAAAATGTTAAGAGCCAGGGTAACACTTCCAGAAACACACAGCATTAAAGGCGAGGCGGCAGCGATTCGCCTGCCTTTTAAAATTGTGCTTAAAATAATTTTATTTTTTTTAAAAAAGGCGTTTCGGGGAAGTTGCACACGGTCGGGAAAGAGAAGACGGTGGAAAAAACACGGCACAAAGTTAAGGTGGGCAGCCGCCCCATGCAAAAAGAAAATAAACCCACAAAAACCACCTCAAATCCAAAAGTGGGGGGCAGATGCTTCCGGAGTCTAGGGGACATGCCCTCCATCATCCCAGCCCCCCTCTCGTGATGGGTCATGGGGGCCCAAAATTTAGCAGGGAGGATGGAGTCGTGGGAGGCAAAATTAAATAGGGGGGGTGTCTGTCCCAATGTGCGGGGGGGGGGGGAATTAGGAAGGGAGCCCTTTCCCCTCGCACTAATTTTTGCGCCCCATGGCTAATGCTGCGAATCCCCAAACTTCAGGATTGAGGGGGGGGGGGGTCAGCAGCAATTGGATCCGAGCAGCAGCGGGGGGCCGGCGCTGCTGCAAACAGCGTGGAGCTCCATCCGGCGGGGGAGCGAGGTCACGGGGAAGGTGGCAGGGGCACATCACGCTCTGAGTCGCTCATTAAACCTGCGAGACGAGACGGCTGCCTGCAGCACAATGGACCGGGGAGGAGGCTGCAATCGCAGAGGCTGTTGGGGCTTCGCTTTGCTTTTTTAATTGCATTTGATCCCACTGGTTTTCTCGTGGGATCCGGTGGATTCCCCCTCCCCGATCCTTGCAAAGGGGGCGGGGGAGGATCTCGCACCACGGTTTTCAATGAGGGGGGGGAGCTGATCGACCCGGCTGTAACCACACACGCAACCCCGCCGCGTCCACCCTCTCCATCTGCTCTGGGGGGGCTGGGCTCCCTGCGCTCTCAACGCCGGGGGCTACCAGGGATCAAAGTGACTCCGGCACGCCAGAGCCTCTGCCAGTAAAACCGCCCTGTCCCCTTAGAACAGGAACAAAACCAGCCTCTCAAATCACCCCCGAGGTGCCTCGGGCTTAGCGTGTGTGTGTGTGGTTAGGGGCTGATCCCAGCCTCAGACACGTCTAATCATTAACCTTGGTCCGAGACCTGAAGGGTAACAAGGAAACACAACAGACTCCGCTTTGCTCCTTTCCCATTGGGGTTATTGGAGAGAAAGGGGCAGGAAAGCGATGCGCCCCCCCCCCCCTCCTCAAGGGGGTGGAACTTGTTGAGAAGCATAAACATGTTTGTGGATTGATTGGAGGGGGGGGGGGATTGGGAGGGCAAGCTGCTACAGGTTTGCAAGAGACTTACAACCAGGCGGGGTGTTGGGGGGGGGCTTGATTGACGTTTAAGTTGGTTGTTGTGGCAGCTTTCTTTATCAGTGGGTCTGCCGTAATCCTTGGCTGATTCCCTCTTTAAATCACTGGTTTGTAGGGTGTTCTCCGTTTAAATTGGGAATTCCCCCCCCCCTCCCCCGATTGCTTAAGGATAAAACAGATAAAAGAAATTGCACAAGAGGGTCTGGCAAAGGTCAAGCCGCCTAGGCTACAAACACGCACAGCTCCAAGCTTCCCCCTCCTCCTCCAACTGTACCTGGTTTCAGTTCAGTTCAGGTTTATTTTCCCTGAGTAATGTTAGGTCCAATAAAATATATTCGAACCACTTTGTCTCCCTCTCTGTTAGGTTTAAGGAAAGTGTGGAATATAAATGTATATACATAAGCTGTTTTGCTTAAGTACTTTGAGACCCTCTGTAAGGCGGAGGAGGAGCAGGCGTAACATTTTATTAGTACTGACTGTAAAACAAAAAGACACTTTTCCCAAAATCAATCTTATTCGCATGAACGCAGCTATTTTGCTCAAGAGGATGCCTGTACGCTGACAAACGCCAAACCTAGCTAACCGAAAATCCCGGTTGCAGTTGCAAAGGCCCAGTCCTGCCGTTAGATCCTTGGGAAAGCACAGCTTTTCAGAATGGGGGTGGAGTGTATCTTGGGAGGGGGGACATGGAATGTAATCCTGGAGGCGCAGGAAATGGCCCAGGTAAAAATGACCACCGACATCTTTCATCTGGGTTTTACTAGATGAAGACGATATAGTCCAGCGGATCTCTTTCATTAGGACAACCACAGCTGGTGAGACTATTATATGCACTTACCTGATGGTTTTTTTACTGATATGGGTACGTGTGGGGGAGGAGTTGTCAAGGACCACAGATTCCAAGGTGTTGTCCCAAATGCACAGTCTCCCACGCAGCAGCGAAAGAACTCATCTGACTCAAATCTGTGTATCCAGCCAACAGTTACACACAACACACAGGCAAGTAGAGATAGTTACTTTTTCCACAGAGTGGCCTTAATTAATGGCAGAGCTTCCTGACATGCTTTTTCCTTGGTGATTGTTATGTTTGCTGGGAATGGCCAGAGGGGTTTTTAGCCTTCTAGCCCAGAAACCTATTGTGTTTCAGTTCCTGATGAACACCCATTTCCCCTCTCCCTTGCAGACCGCCTCCCCTACACATACACACACAGTGCCAACACTTCCTCATCCTATGCCAGTATGACACAACAAAGCTTCGGGTTTCCCATATTCCAGTTTCTTTGGGGGCTTTTCCTTATGCTAATTTGAATAACATGGCTGTGGCTGCGTTCACAGAAGATGTCATGTCTACGAAAATCTCTCCCACCCCCCGTGAAAAAGTTCAGTTTGAGGACGCACAAGGTGTAATACACTTTTACTTCGAAAAGTCTAAGCCAGAAGGTTTATCAATCATGCTAAGTCCCTCACATGCGGGTTTTTGTGTGTGTGTGTGTGTATCATGGGAAGGGATTCGTTCTGCAGTCAGTTTGGGTGCAGCCACACGAGATGTTATCCCACTTTGGGCAGCCTTTGGGGATTTGGGCAACGTTACCACGCGATACAGTGGCTCGCCTCATATACCTGTCAGCTGCCAGATGTTCACCCCTGGCAGGCAGCCAGCTACTACACAATGCGATCTTGCAAAAAAGCCAGGGATGCAGCACGTAGTAAGGTTGCCCAAGGTGGACTAAAAGGCCAGCCCTGCCATGAGGCAGGGTCTGTGGATTAGGACCAGAGGAGCACACTCCTCTCCCCCGCCTAACAGCTGATGGGGGATAGGAGCACAGCCTGGAAAGAGAACTCACCCTCTTCCCTGCCACCTAACAGCTGATTGGGGGGAGGGAGCCTGGGAAGGGGGTAGGCACTGTTCCCACGATCCACCTGCCCAACAGCTGATTGGAGGGAGTAGGGGCCCGGAGGAGCATGCTCTTCTCCCCACCCCGATCTCCCCCAATCAGCTGTTTGTCGAGATGGGAAGAGGAGCATGCACAACTCCTCTGAGGCCTCCTCCCCCGATCTTCCTCCAATCAGCTGTTTTTCAGGGTGAGGAGAGGGACGCACACATTCCTCCCAGATTCCCCTCCCCTGCAATCAGCCGTTAGGCGGGGGGAGAAGTGCATGCACTCTTTCCCCCCCCCCGCCCCCCCAGCTGCCTAACAGCAGCAGGAGGCCCAATCCTCCAACAAAGCAGAAGTCAGAGCATCCAGACCCATGTGCCCGGCTCCTTAGCCCACCCTGGAGCATGGAAGAGCCGGTGACGGTCACAGGGGAGCAGACTGTGTGGCCAGCTCTCTCCCTGGCCCAAAGTGTGGCGGCTGCATTTGCTCGCCACTAATGCACAGTGGTTCGGGCCCGCCCCAGCTCATGTGGAAGCACCGTTTGCACTATAGAAGTCAGTGCACGTAACAATGGGTGCTTTTACATGGACTGCACCCCACCTCTGCTCTGCCTCACCACTGACCCAGGGGTGCGGTGGAGCCACGGTGGAGGTCTGGGCCAGTTCCGTTGGTGGGGCTCCGGAATATTCCGGAGCACACCCCAAGTAGAGCAGGCCACTCAAACTTGGAACACCGTCTGGGGACGGAGCAACAGTCGGTCTACTCAGCGGACGGGCCGCTGCAGCTCCACGCCAGGCCAGGCCAGGCCAGGGGTTGCATCGAGCTGCAGGCAGCAGCCTAGAGAGGCGGCCGATCCACCCGCAGCTCTATCGTGTGGGGAAGGGGGTCCCGTGCGGGCGGACTGCAGGCCGTGGCAGCTGCTGGGTCCATTTAAACCCAGCGCTGTCAGGACTGCACGCGGGGGATGCTGGGCTGGCCACCCCTGGAGCAGGTCTGGGGTTAGTCTGTGTAAAGAGTCTCATTATGAGATATCTGGCAGTGGCCACAGTCATACGGGGTAACTTTTAAAACAGGGAAGAGAATGTGGAAACATGTAAAAAGTGCAATTCCAATTTCCCAGAAGAAACTGAAGTGGCAGGAGAAAAGGCTCCTCTGAATGCAGCCGGCAATCTCCGCCTTCATTGGGACTTTGCAGTGGATCAACTCATCTGTGGATTGCTAGAAGAGACTGTTAAAATAAAGGCTCTGAGAAGGCTTGAAATAAAATACTGAGGTAACTACAAAATCCCCACTCCCTGCATTTCGATCCCCATTTCCCTTATACCATTTCTACAGGCGGTAACTCCATCTGCCTTCTCTGGATCTAACTCCTTGGTAAGTAAGAGGAGAATCGGGCCCTGTCTTGTTCTCTGGCGACTTCTGTACTAATAAGAGTTAGGATTTCACAGCTGTTTAACACCTGGTTAGAAGCACTTAATAACAGTAATAATAACCCTACTTCGAACATACACAGCTGCTTTTCACCTGGAAAGCTCCAAGTGCTCTTACAAATGGGGGTATGCATTATGTTGTTCCACTTAACACACGGAGAACTGACACTTAGAATCTATGCACCCAATATTTGTACAGTGGGGGAAACAACAGGGAAAGCAGTCCATGGAAGCTTCCCTTTTGGGGGGATGGGAATTGCGTGAAGCAGGACTGCATGCAAGTGTGTCAGGCTAGAGATACAGTGGGCTACGAGCCCTTTAAGAAGACAGTTGGTAAATGTGTGTGGGTTGTGCCAACAAAGGTGCAGGTGCTGCCAATTGAGCAGGACAGAGCCTAAATGGCCGCACAGCTGAGCTGGGCGTGGCTGTGGCCAGCCAAGGGAGCCAGAGGACTGAGACAGGGTTAGAGGCCAGAACCTGGGAAACCTAGAGGGAGAGACAATGAGGACCATTGAGAGTGGGACAATGGGGGAGACTGTATAAATCAAGAGACGTTTGTATGCTAATTCCCTGAGAGACTATTGACTTGGGCCCTGATCCTGTATGACTCATGGTGGGCAAGGCTTCATCCTCGCACAGCGAGTAAACCTGATTAACTCAATGCCCTCTCCCGTCTGTTCCCTATTGCTTCTCCCACCTGGGAGGAATGTTGTGTGAATCAGCTCTTTGGGTACGTTCTCACAAGATGAAAGACCCATCAAAACTTGTTTGCCCTGCATTGTTTTTTTAACTGTGGAAAAAGATTACGGTGCAAGATGCCTTGCTTGTAATGGACAAGCACCCCGCTAGGATTACCGTACGAACCCAGGTCTAATTATTGTGATTTTTCCTTCTCGCCCAGTTCTTATAATGTCTGAAGGAGCAATTCTCATAAGTAATGCCCCACAATTAACCATGAAAAACCAACTTCACAGCATGCCAGGAGCTCCTGGCAAGAAAGGATGGCAATTTCTGGGGCAGATTAAAACCAGGAAGATGCAACATGGGAAATAGGCTCCATATGCACCACAGCTATTGCTCAAAGGAAATCAAAAGGCAGGAGACACCACTCATATCACACAGCAAACCAGTGGCAAGGCAGTTTCCCAATTTTACAGTCTCATGTTTTCCTGGTAGACTCCAGACAGAATGAAATTTGTCCCCCACCCCAGAAAGGAAGGCACAAACACCACTGTATGGAGTAAACTAGGCCGCACCAAACTTTATTAAAACTAGTCGGGTGAGGAGGGGGCTCTGCCCCTCCGGGTCCTGTTAAACTTTAACTATTAACTCACTAAACTGGAGTAAACTTAAGCGGTCTGATGTTCCTCAGTACCACAACGTTACTAACTATGACTGCTGCAATGTCACACCTGTCCGGCCGCCCCCAGCCACATCAGGAGGTCCTTGCCTACTGTGACCCAAAGAAGGAAGTGAGGGCAGCTCCCTTAAGCCCTGGACCGCCTCTGTCCTAGGGCCCCAGGCCTGTTCCCCCCCCAACCCCCGTCCTGGGTCCAGAGTGACACCGGACGGACCAGCTCTAGCCTTCACTCAGACCCCACCTCTTCAGGAGATGACCTGTCAGCAGACTATCCTAACTTCTTACCTAACTTCGTCACTGGACCCCTGCGGTGCGACAAAATTAACTTTAGCATCTATCCTTCCCACCTGTAGCCACTCCGAACCTCTCACTGTGAGGAAGGCGAAACGCCTACCAGGCCCAGTGCCAATCAGCCTGGTGGCCAAATTCCTTCCCGGCCTTGAACCGAAGATCAACGACCAGTTTGACCCACAGTGCACACAGGGAGGGTGGGAGGATGCTCGCTCGATGCTACCCAGGCGCGGAATGGCGGGATCCGCACCTGGGCCAAGATGGCGGCCGCGAAGTCTCGCGTCCCGCAAGACTTCCCCTCGCGCCGCTTCCCACGCTGCCATGCTCCCCCACCCTGCCCATCCTCCTTTCTCCAAAGAAGGGGGGGGAGAAAGACAACAACCGCCGCCAGCAAGCCACCACCCATGCCGGGTGGAGCCGCGTGGCAATGGGGACTTGCTCTTGCACCAGAGCTAGGCCTATGCATTCATTTCAATCCCTTTGGTCCGATCCAATTCCCAGTGCAGCTAAGAGAAATATTTCCATTGGATTCAATGGGAGCTGGTTCAGAGCCGTTGTAGGTTAATGGCTGTAAAGTTCTTTGAACATGGAAAGCACTCTGTAAGTGCCAAGTATAACTATTTACTATAGATTAGTGTTTGCACAGCAATTTATAGAAAGTTACACATTTCATTGTGTCTGTAGGCTGGGTATACAGCTTATGAATAATCAGGTTGCAGGGGGTTGGCTCCTAGAAAAGTGATTCTCAAACTTTATTAATCCGCACCCCTCCCCCTTCCACTTGTCCATAGTAACTGAGGTCCCACCACCATCACTATCACCACACACACATCTTGCTCCCTCTCTTCTTCTCCCCCTTCATGCCTCCTATTGCTTCCCCCGCTCTCCTCTTTGTTCTTTGGGTGTTTTTAAACGAGCAAGGTGTAAGAAGGGGTCATGGCCACTGAGTGGCACGGATTCTAATGGGAGGCTCCCAGGGTGTCCACCACACCAACGCAGGCAGCCGCCACGCACTCCCGCCACCACAGCCCGGTCCTGCAAGTAAGGCCGCTTTCAGACATCCTCCCGCGCACGCATATTCTGGCTGCGGGGGCGGGGTGGAATGCACAGCCAGAATATGCGCTGGGATTGGCTGGTCTGAAAGCCCACCCCCCAGCCCCGCACGCACGGCTTTGCCGGCAGAGATATGCAGGGATGCCGAGCTCCATTTCCTGAGGCATGTCTGAAAGTGGCCTAACTCACACAGGCAGTCATATCCACTCCCCACACCCAGCAACAACCCCCCACCTCCACCCAACTGCCCCCCCTCTGCCATGACACACAGCTACAGACACCATGGAAACAGGAAAATGCAGCAGCCAGTAACCCCTTCCTGTCCAGGAGCCAGTGCAGCCATTGCAACTGCTGGCAGTCCCGGGCAACAATAGAGACACATACTGGAGGGGGGGGCACAGGGGGGGACATGCAGGAAGCTGCTGTCCTCCGTGTTGTTAGCTCTTCCCTCGTGCGTCGTGAGGAGGGCTTGGTGTGCTTGTATTTCATGCGCGTGTCCTTTAAGAGCATCCCAGAGAGCTCCCGGAAGGGCTGTGGATGGGAGCGGGGAGGCGGCCGGCCACGGACCTGTCTACTGGTGTGGGTGGGAGCCCCAGTTCATACGGGCAGGGGATACGTAGGCGCTTGTCCCCATGCACGTTTTTTGCTTGCCCCGCATGGTGCACTCCAGTTTTTTCAACAGTGCCCTGTGAGTGGCCCTGAGTGGATGCTGTATTGTTCATGGGAATCAATGCACATCCCCACACACCACCTTCACATGAGCAACTGGATGTATGATTAATGGGTGGCTATGCGTGGTAGTGCTTTGCTGAAAAAAACCCTTTCTTTCCCCCTCGCCTCCAGGATCTCAGCCCACGCTAGGGTCTGCCCTATCAGGTCAAAGTGACCCATATCACCACTGCACGTTTGTTTCTGGTAGGGATGGACGAACGCGGTTCGGCAGTTCGGAGTTCGGCTCGAACTCGGCCTGTTCAGACGACCGAACTCGAACCCGAACGTGAACATACCGAACAAACTGAACACTGAACAGCGAAATGGCCAAACAGTTCGGTCAGTTCGGATCGCGTTCGGATGAGTTCAGGTGGCAAAAAAAGGTTCACTGGAAGGTCAAACATGACAGGGAGGTGTCAGTCACTGAGGAGCAGACTTCCAGGCACCAGGGGTGGAGAGGCTTGCAAGAAACGAAACTAATTATCTGCCTCCCCCCTTCCCAACACCTTCTGAGCTAGTCACTATTCCTGAACAGCAGGCGTTGAGTAGGATTTTTAGATTGCTTTAAGTTTCATTTCA
>QEPC01008313.1:832371-854557 GCA_003113815.1 Sphenodon punctatus
TTTTTTCGGGCCGAACGGCCGAACGCGAACGCGCGAACCACCCGAACACCGAACGACCGAACACGAACGCACAACCCGATGGCGAACGAACCGAACGGCCGAACACGAACGTACGACCTGCCCGAACAACCGAACACGAACGGCCGACACATGAACGGCCGAACCGAACGGGTGAACACGAACGCGAGGTACGACCGAACAACCGAACACAAACACACGAACCGAACGCGGCCGAACCGAACGGCCGAACGCGAACGCACGAACCGATCGCGGCCGAACCGAACGGCCGAACACGAACCGCGATCTGTTTGCCCATGCCTAGCAATATCCTCCCTGACCCAAGACGTTAGTTCATTCACTTCCTATCTATGAGAACTGTTGGGCAATGGTGGCGTAGAGATAGGTGGGGCAGCTGCCACAGGGTCTGTGGCATTCAGAGGGCCCAGGGCAGATCCAGCTGAGCAGTGCGAGATGGAACTGACTGCCGGGTCTACCGCCTAGCTTCCCAATGCTGATTCCTAATTCCTTGGCCACTTTCTTGCAACATGTGCCAATTCTGGACCCCTCAGAATTCCATGCCACCTGCCACCCACCTCTGCTCCAGTCCACAGCAGTGGCAGAAGCAGGTAAGGGCAAAGTGGGGGTGGGAGTGGTTCTCAGGACTCTCCCACCCCTGACCTCTGTCCTTACTTGCTGCAGAGGGGGTGGCAGATAGGCGGTGGTGGTGATGCTGTGCAGAGCGGGAGCATGGGGGGGAGAAGAGGTGTGGGGCAGGGGAGGTAACCTAACAAACAAGGCCCACGCGTAAGCTAGATATGACAATGTGGCAGGGCCAGGCTGCAAATTGGCACCTGCCATGAGGAACTAAAGATGGCTGCCACAGGAAGTGGCTATGTTTGGGGCGTGGTCAGCACTATAAGAGGAAGTCAGCCCCATGAAGAGGGATGGTCTGCTCCCGAGCATCAAGTAGGGCACATTTCCTGCAAGGCTGCCAGAGAAGGACCCTGAAGGAAGGAGATACCTCGGCCTGGAGGTGTGAGTTGGCAACAAGCTAGCCTGGGACTGTGGCTGTGGCTGTGGCTGTGGCTAGGCTCTGCAATATGGACTGTGGACTGGCCAGAGGCTTGGTGCCTGGCCTGGGACTTTGAGTATAAACAAACTGTGATTGAGCCTGACCCCTGAGTGGCAACCTTCTTAGGTGCGGATCCTGACAACAAGTGGGGCCCTGTGATAAACAACCTACGTGTAATCTAGGGTTCTGCAATGCTGAAAGTGCTCTTGTCATGGTCGGATCATTATCTCCTTCGGACCCAGCTCCTGGCACACATCTGCCCCTGGAAAGATGTGGCACTGGTTAAATTGGTTTGCCCTCGGAGACCTTTGGAACTGGAGCAGTTCCAGAATGCTCTGGGAAAAATACCGTCTGATCTCTATGCCCGCCCACTTGATGATCTCTCTAGGTTTTGGAACACCTGGCTATCGGAGGCCATTGACCGGGTGGCTCCCAGGCGTACACTTCCCAAACATCAGAACCACAGGTCCTTGTGGTTCATGGAGAACCTGGGCAGTTAAAACGTGAGGGGAGGTGGTTAGAGCGACGGTGGCGTCGTACTCATGCTGAAGACGACAGATTGCAGCATAGAGCCAGTCTGAAAACCTATGCGGTGGCTGTGCGGGCGGCAAAGAAGTTCTTTGCTGCCATCATAACATCCGCGAAATCTCATCTGGTGGAGCTCTTCTGGGTGGTGAAGGGGTTGGTCAGTCCAACCTCCCTCCACCTGGAAATGGAGGTTTCCTGGACCCGCTATGATAGGTTTATTTTATTTTTTGTGGGCAAAATCGCTCGCGTTCACCATGACTTTGCCGCCACAGTTGATGCAGTCGGGGAACCAGAGGCTATGAATGCCCCGGCTTCTCCTGTTTTGTGGGATCAATTTTAGTTGGTGACCCCTGCTGATGGGGGGGGGAGATGTCCTGGGGGCTGTTAGGGACACAACATGTGAATTAGATCTTGCTCGTCCTAGCTGGTTAAGGCCACATGGGAGACGTTGGGGTTGGTGCTGTTACAGGTGGTCAACACCTCCCTTGAGGAGGGCAGGGTCCCAGGGTCTCTTAAGGAAACTGTGGTACGACCCTTGCTCAAAAAACCATCACTTGACACTGACACCCTTCCCAGCTACCAGCCTGTCTCTAACCTTCCCTTTTTAGGGAAGGTTATTGAGTGGGGGTGGCCCAGCAGCTCCAGGACCATCTTGACCAAGTCGGTTTCCTGGACGCCTCACAGTCTGGCTTTCGTTTGGGATATGGCACCGAGACTGCGCTTGTGACCTTGGTTGGTGACCTGCACCGTGCCTTAGACTCGACCCTTCTGGTCTTGTTAGATCAGTCAGCTGCTTTTGATACCATTGACCATGAGCTGTTGGTGACTCGGCTGCGGGATCATGCCAGGGTGGGCGGGTTTGTTCTTGAATGGTTCCGCTCGTTCCTGGACGGTAGGACTCACCGTGTGGTCTTGGGTGACTGTACATCTGCTCCCCAGGATCTCACATGTGGGGTCCTATAGGGTTCTATTCGGTCCCCCCTCCTGTTCAACATGTATATGCAGCCTTTGGGCGAGGTCGTGAGAGGGTTTGGAGTGTGTTGTCATCAATATGCTGATGACACTCAGTTCTACCTCCTTGTTTTCAGCAGACTCAGGCCCCATAGTCTCTTTGCTTGTCCGATGTCTGGCAGCTGTGGGGGACTGGATGAGGGCGAGCCGCCTGAAGTTGAATCTCAACAAGACAGAGGTGATGCTGGTGGGGAGGGCCGAGGGAGTGGAGGCCCCTATCGTTGATGGGGTGCACCCCGTCTTGGTTCCTCAAGTTCGTAGTCTGGGGGTGCTCCTTGATTCACTGCTCTGCCTGGATGCCTAGGTGGCAGCTGTGGCGAGGAGTGCATTTGCCAAATTACATCTGGTGCGACTGTTATGGCCTTATGTCTCAGATTGCAACCTTGCCACCATCATCCACACTTTCATCACCTCGAGGCTTGATTACTGTAATGCACTCTATGTGGGGTTACCCAAGGTGACGGTCCGGAGGCTGCAGCTGGTGCAGAATGCACCAGCCTATCTCCTGATGGGTACAGGCCGCCGACAGCATATAACACCTGAGTTCTGTTCTCTGCACAGGCTGCGTGTTGCCTACCGGGCCCAATTCAAGGTGTTGGTGTTGACCTATAAAGCCCTATATGTCCTGGGCCCCACCCACCTGTAGGGCCTCCTCACTCCTCGGGTTCTGGAATGGCCGTTGCGGTCGGCCAGGGGTGCCCTTTTGGAGGTCCCTCATGTTCAGAGGGGGGCCACATTGGAGAGGGCAGTCATTCATTTGGCCCGGGGCCTTCCCTCCTTCAGGCGTCAGTGTAAAACGTGGCTGTTCTGCCAGGCATTTGGTGAGAGAGACAGGTAGGGGGGAGGGATGGGACAGGGTTGGAGGGGNGGATAGGGTTGTGGGGGGGGGGGAATTGATGGTTTTATTGTTGTTTGTTTTTAAGTTGTGTATTTTATGCGCTTATACTGTATGCCGCCCCGAGCTGCCTTGGCAGGAGGGGGCGGGATAAGAAGTTTTTATAATAAATAAATAAATAAATAATGTCAATATACAATATTAAAAAACAACCCCGAGGGAGGCTAATTTAATGACTCCATATCAAGACCTTCTTAACCATGGTCTGTCACTGTAGTAATCCTTGCCCCCCTCAGCTTTACCCCAATCTTTTGCCCCCCTAATATACCTCCCTCAGCGTTGCCCCATCCCTTGTTGGGCTGTGGCTTACTTAGACCCTGATTCCTCTTGTCTCAGGCCATGTGCAGGTAAACATTTGCAAGGGGCACTTTACTCTGTAGCAAATAACTCCGTGGTAAGTCCCCATTTCTCCAGGGCAGCGGGCACTGTAATTGCACTGCAGTTTGGTAATGGGGCCTGATCATTTTGGTGGTGTTGCAATGGAGCTGATCAGAAGACATTTGTCCTATGGGAGTGCCCTATTGCTCTAGGGCAATGTGTGCCCCATTGCTCCAGTGCAACAACACACTCGGGTTTGGGGCAACAAAATCATGACCAAAGGGCACTAGGACCGGCTGCACACGGTAGCTAGGATTGCTACCTCTCTGTTTCACCTAGGTTTTGACCCAGGCTTTGGGGGAAGCCCCAATGTCTCTGGGTCACCCAGAGTGCCCCTGGTAACCTGGACAAATCGAGGCTTCCAGGAAACACACAAGGGGCAGCTCCATCAGAAAGAAGCAGGCCATAGGGACTTTGCCCCCTCTATGGAGTGTCATGATGCCCCATGAGAGGCAGGGTTGCTTCGGACTGGGACATGACAGCCCAATTTCCCCTGCCCTTGCCCCGCCCCCGTGGGGCATCATGATGCCATGGCGCTCCATAAAGGGCAGGTTCACATCTGAAAGGGGAGTGCTAACCCCTTTGCCCAGCCCCTGCCAACATGGTCTCCTCGGTCCCTCCAGGGGGAACGCCCAAATGGGAGATGTTATCCCCAGCTTGGACGCAGCTGATGCCAGTTGTGGTATACGCCAGGAGGCCAGCTCACAGGAGGAAGGATGTGGCAACACTGTTTCAGCCAGGAGTAGCTGAATATGATGAATTCAGTTTCATAAATGAAACTGAATTTTCTAGTTGATTGTGGTCTCGCATTTTCGCCTGTCAAATGGTACTAACGAGATTTGGCCCCTGAGCCGGAGGTTCCCCATTCCTGCTTTAAGCATTGGGCTCCTCGCAGGGAATCAAGTTTTCCCTGCTGATTCTCCTGCCCCTTACTTCCTCTTCTCTCCCGAGCAAGGTGGATTCGCTGCTTCTCTAAGGCTGTTCTCCCACCCCCATCCCTCACTTGAAGCGACAGGATCCCAAAGCTTTTTTAGAAGCCATTTCCCCTTTTCTTCTTCCTCTGTGCAGCCTCTGTACAGGCCCACGCACCAGCTGGGCCCCCCACTGAGCTACTCCCACTGCCCCTGCTGTGCAGCTTGCCTGTGCAGCCTTCGCTGACTGGCTGTTTGCTGGGACTGATGCCTTCCTCCCTTCACCTGGGCTCGAACTGATGACTTAAAAAAAGAAATGAAAAGCCCTCTCTTCCTTTTGATCTCTGTGTGACTTTGGAGCTGCTCCCCCCCCCCCGCCCATCACAACTGCCCATCCTCCTGGTGGCTGCATCCCCAATCTCCCAACAGAGAGCAACAGAAGCCGTGTCGCACACCAGAACATGACAGTGAGGTGGACAGTGGTTCCCATTCAGTGGGTCACAACCCATAGGGTGGGTCTCAGGAGGGTCTAAGGTGGAGAGGCTCCTGGGCAGGACCTGAGGGACCCACAAGCTGTAGCTCAGCTGCATCGTGTCCCCTACTGCTGCTCTGTTCTGGTTACATTATGTGCCACTAAAGGCCGGGGACAGGGAGACAAGGAATGTGGCTTCTGCACCTTCCCCTTGTCTGCTACCTCACGCCAGCTGCTTGCTGCTTTCGCTGCTGTAATCAAGCCCCTTTGCTGTGGCTTCTGCCGCTGCTGCCATCATCCTGGATTTTTTAAAGGTGTATCCTGGATTTTTAAAAAAATGTTTTGGTGGGTCTCACCCAGAAAAAGGTTGAGAACCACTGCTCTAGGAGACAGAGGGGAGGCCTCCTCATCCCTGAGGGGCTCTGAGGTGGAGAATTATCCACTCCCTTTCATCCATTTTCCTCTCTTTGCCTGCAGCACCCTCAGGGCGTAGCTACCATTGGACAAACAGGGACATTTGTCCCGGATATTGGGCTGGGGACCCAATATCCAAGGTAGCTAAGCCACCCTTTCTCCCCCCGCCCCTTTTGTTTTCTTTTTTAAATTGCCACTTGAGCGGACTGGCATCCTTTCCAGCTGCTGCATGGGGTCCCTTTCCCCTCCCTGCCCATGGTTGCAACGTTGTGTCTGACACAATGTTTGTTTATTTATATTTACATTTAATGTTGCAGCCGTGGGCAGGGAGGGGGAGGGGCCCCATGCAGCAGTCTGCGTCAGGCCAGGTCACACTCACAAACCTCTCGGCTCAGTTCACCCCCCCTGGCACTGCATCATGGAGGAGAAGTCCTCCCCACCAGTCCAGACCTGGTCTGGACAAGGCTGGCTCAAGGGAGGGCCAGCCTGAGCAGGAAGGTGCCCAGCAGCAGCTCCATTGAGTGGAACAGCCACAGGGCACCTTCCCACTCCGGCGCTCCATGCAGCAAGCTGGCCCAGCCTGCCCGGGCCCGCCCGCCCAGCCCCAAGCCTCCAGGACTGGTCAGGTGAGCCGGAGCAGCAATGGCACTGCTGCTGCTGGCTGTGCTCGACCCCAGCATGCAGGCAGAGAGCCATGAGCGACAGAGTGCACCGTGAGACCAGCTCACTGCCAGTCCAGAAGACGGATGGACCCAGCAGCAGGCCAGCAGCAGCACACCGCAGCCTCTGCAGAGAGAAAGTAAATCCCAAGCACCAGCAGCCCAGCGCCTCTAGGCTGGCCGGCAGCTTCACCACCGGCAGGAAAAAATGAGGGTGGGGGGCCCGCAGACATTTCTTGTCCCTGGTCCCATCCCAAGCTAGCTACACCCCTGATGCTTCCCCACATCTCCCCTGTGCTATCTCCCCAAGCCCTATTTGTGCCCATCTTGCTTCTCCACTCCATCTCCTCCATGGGCCACTCTTGCTCTTCAGAATCCCCAGGGACTGTTGGATTGTGCGACAGTCACAAGTAAAAGCCCATTGCAAGCCCTACAAGCTCAATATGGGGCTTGTCCAGTAGGGGGAGGGTCAGGGGATGAAACAGTTTTTTTTCTCCTTGTCTCCTCTCTTCTCTCTGTCCTCCATCTTGTCCCATGCAGTCTGTACAGTATGGAAGCATGTCTTCTGAGTGCTTAGTAAAGTTCTGTTTTGAAGAAACTTCTGCTGTGTGTTATTCAGCAGAAAGCTAACTCTACAATAGGTTATGGCCCCAGGACATCTTAAAGGCAATATTGAAGACTAGAAGCAGCCCAGAAGGAGTGCAGACTGTGAAAGAAAACTCCCAGATAGAAAGGTCTAACTACTGACTGTGAGTAAGAAGGCCTAAATCCCAGAAGGGGAAAGGGAGGGAAGCAAGTATGGCAAGCAGCTCAGAGCTCAGACTTTCAGTAGGAAAGCTGAACAATGTAAACTACCAATTGTGGAAGTTTAAAGTGGAAATGCTGCTGTCTAAAGATGATCTATGGGAGGTGATCACCACGAACAGACCAGCAGCAAATCACGAGGAATGGGATAAAAAGGACAGGTTAGCAAAGGCTACAATAAGTTTATTGGTAGAAGATGACCAGCTAATCCATATAAGAAGTGAGACCACAGCAAGAGGCATGTGGATTGCATTGCAAAACTTGCATGAGAGAACTAGCCTGAATAGCAAACTGTTTCTACTGAGGAAACTATACAAAATGAGGCTTGGCAAAGAAAGTGAAATGCAGGAGCATATAAATGCCATGTTGGAAGTAGTGGCACAGCTGCGCGGCATTGGAGAAGATATAAAGGACAGCCATGTGGTAGCCCTACTCCTCTGCAGCCTGCCTGAATCTTACAGTGCCCTCATCAATGCCCTGGAGACAAGGCCAGAGGCTGAACTGAAGCTGGAATTTGTTAAAGGTAGACTTGCGGATGAATTCCAGCGCAGAAAGGAGAACCTGCAGAATGATCTAAAGCAGGGTAATGAGACTGCACTGAAAACCTCAGACAAAGCTCCTAAGAGGGAAACCAGAGTATGCTTCAGATGCAAAAAGGAGGGACATTTAAAGAAAGACTGCTATATATGGAAAGCAGAACAGCAGAAACTGTCTCCACGAACACCTAAGCAGAGGGCTAAAGTCACAAACAGCAACACAGTCGCTCAACAATGGAGTGGGTGCTTCAGAGCAACGCAAGACAGCTCATCCCAAAATTGGTGTGTAGACTCCGGGGCAACGAGCCACATGACTAGCGATAAAGGATTCTTCACAGGACTGGATCTGAGCAGTAAAGAAAGGATCTACCTTGCAGATGGGAGAAGCATCAACGCGGAAGGAATTGGACAAGGATTCCTGTACTGCAACCAGTCACAGGGAGGCACACTGACCATACCCATGAAAGATGTGCTCTATGTGCCCAACTTAGAAGGGGGACTCCTGTCCGTGAGGCGCCTGGCAGCGAGGGGGCTCACCATCCGTTTCCAGGGAGACGAATGCACAATTCAAAGTGGGACAAAAGTACTGGCCAGAGCCACTGCAGATGAGCACCTGTACCGTCTGAGCACAGCGAAAGAACAGGCGAAGCTCACTGCGCACAAGCCACACGATGACTGCATCCACCTGTGGCATAGACGCATGGGACATAGACACCCAGACAGCATCAAGGAAATGCACAGACAGCAGTTGACCAAAGACCTTAAGGTATCAACGTGTCCCGTGATCATGAAATGCGACTGTTGCATCAAAGCCAAAGCCACGAGGGCTACGCTTCCTAAGAAGAGTCAGAATAGAGCCACGAAACCGCTTGATCTTGTACACAGCGACGTCTGCGGCCCAATGAAGGTTCCCACGCCAGGAGGCAACCGGTATATGGTAACTTTCATTGACGACTATTCAAGGTACACGATCACGTACGTCATGAAGAGTAAAGATGAAGTATTCGACAAACTTCAGGACTATGTGACCATGACGAGCAACAAGTTCCAGCGCAGACCAAAGACACTGCGGACTGACAATGGAGGTGAGTTCACAGGAAAGGAAGTAGAGGACTTCCTGAGACTCCATGGAATTGAGCACCAAAAGACAGTGCCATATACACCCGAGCAGAACGGAACAGCTGAAAGGAAAAACAGAACGCTAACCGAAATGGTTAGATGCATGTTAACAGACTCTGGACTACCAGAAAGATACTGGGGCGAAGCAGCAGTTGCTGCTACCTACCTACAAAATCGGCTGTATTCTAGAACAGTGAGGAAAACTCCATATGAACTGTGGCATGGTCAAAAACCTAGTGTGGGCCACATCAGAGTATTTGGAAGTAAGACTTACGTATATATCCCAGAGGAGAAACGTACCAAGCTGCAAAACAGAGCAGTGGAAGGCATCCTCGTAGGATACAGTGAGCATTCCAAAGGCTACAGGATCCTGGATCCACGCACAGACAGAATAACCATTAGTAACAGTGTGACCTTTGTGGAAAACTCAAGCGACAGTGTGATGACTCTCCAAGGTCCAGGCGAAGGAGAACAATCAACCACGGACGAAACCACTGAAAGGGAGCAATCCTCTGAACAAATAGTCGAAATCGGCACAAAGGTAACAGAAGTGCAGGAACAGACACAGCCGGCTGCTGATGCTGAGCCAAGGCAGTCGACGAGGTCTAACAAAGGCATTCCCCCCACTTGTCTGTCCTACAAAGTCAGCACCAGTAAATTGTCAGAGCCAGCATCCTGGGAGGACATCTCGCAGATGTCAGAAGGGGAAGCAGAAAAATGGGTAAGAGCGGCTGAAGAAGAAGTAAAGTCCATGCAGGACAACGCGACGTGGACACTTACTCCACTGCCCGCAGGGAGAAAGACTATAGGTTGTAAATGGACATTTAAAATAAAGTACAATGCGCAGGGAAATATTGAACGGTACAAGGCCCGACTTGTCGCGAAAGGATACTCCCAGAAGTACGGAGAAGACTACGATGAAACATTTGCACCTGTAGTTAAGCACACTACAATCAGAACATTGTTAAGTATAGCTGCCGGAAGAGGAATGCAAGTCAAGCATATGGACGTGAAAACAGCGTTCCTAAATGGTGAGTTGAAGGAAGATATTTACATGGACCAACCACCGGGGTTTGCAGACGTTGAAAGGCCGGATCTTGTATGCAAACTGCACAAAAGCATATATGGGCTTAAGCAGGCCGCCAGAGCGTGGAACACTAAAATAAACAAGGTGCTCATGAGGGAAAATTTTACCAGGAGCAAAGCAGATCCCTGCTTATACACAAAGAGACTAAGGGGCAGGTGGATCTTTGTATTAATTTATGTCGATGACCTTATCGTATGCTTTGAGCAAGAAGGGGACGAGTGCGAAACAATGAGAGCTCTAAATCAGGACTTTGAAACTAAGGACCTGGGTAACATAACGCACTACCTTGGAATACAAATTGAAAGAGAAGATGACGGAAGCTATCTTCTCAACCAAAGACAGGCAATAGAAGAGATGATAGAAAGTTTCGGCATGGGGGGTGCGAAGGCAGCAAATACCCCTATGGAAACCAGCTACCCAAAGGAGATCAAAGAACCGAGCTTATTGCTGCCAGACAATAAGCAATACAGAAAGGCGATAGGAAAGCTCTTGTACATTGCCACAATCACAAGGCCTGACATTGCGGTGGCAATAGGTATACTGTGTAGACAAGTCTCAGCCCCAACCCAAAGGGATTGGAACGCAGTGAAGAGGGTCTTACGGTACCTGAAAGGGACTGTGCACCTCAAGCTACGGCTCCCAGCAACTTCCGTGTCAGACCTGATAGGGTACGTGGACGCAGATTGGGCTGGAGACCATTCGGACCGAAAATCTACCAGTGGGTACCTATTTTTGCTTGGTGGAGGACCCATCAGCTGGTGCAGTAGGAAACAAGCCTCTGTGACACTTTCCTCGACGGAGGCAGAGTACGTGGCAGCGGCACACGCCAGCCAAGAAGTTATCTGGTTGCGACAGCTTCTGAATGATCTGGGGCAAAAATTGGACAGACCCACGCCGATCCTGGAAGACAACCAAGGATGTATAGCGCTGGCGCAAACAGAAAGAATCAACCCCAGAACCAAGCACATTGATGTAAAATACCATTTCCTGAAAGACTCACAGGAACAAGGACTCATAGATCTGCAATACTGTCCTACAGAGGATATGACAGCGGATGTGTTCACGAAGCCACTAGCAGGGGAACGCCATCGCAAGCTTTTAAGAAGAATGAACCTAGTGGGTTTGACTAGTGCCTGTTGAGAAGGGGTGTTGGATTGTGCAACAGTCACAAGTAAAAGCCCATTGCAAGCCCTGCAAGCTTAATATGGGGCTTGTCCAGTAGGGAGAGGGTCAGGGGATGAAACAGGGTTTTTTTCTTCCTTGTCTCCTCTCGTCTCCTCTCTCTGTCCTCCATCTTGTCCCATGCAGTCTGTACAGTATGGAAGCATGTCTTCTGAGCTCTTTTAAAGGTCTGTTTTGAAGAAACTTCTGCTGTGTGTGTTATTCAACAGAAAGCTAACTCTACAATAGGGACTCTTCTGTTGTCCCATCCCTGCCCCTGCGGAGTGCAGCAGCCTTGCAGGAGCTCAGGAATGCAATTTGGGTCTCTTCTCCAGTGGCATCCAGCAAGGCCAGATGTTCACCTAACAGGGCTTCGGAGGAGATGGGCAAATACGGTCTGCAAGTCTGGGCAGACATTCCTGAGATTCGACCCTGCAGCAGATCTCCCTACTATACACACGCTGTGGTCACTCTTCCTCAGGAACTTTTCCACAAGCAACACTTTGCTCTCAGGGAGTGAGGGAGGTAACTTTGGTCCAAATGTTATGGGCAGGAGGGGGCAAACTGCCCTTAAGGCAGAGGCCCCTTTTAAACAAGATACACCCACTGGCACTCACCCAGTCGACATGGGTGGGTGCGTCCCATGTGAAAGTGGTGGCGGGTGGGCGCGCTCGTGCAAAACACACCCCTCCACTCAGCAACTGATGAAAATGCAGGTTGCTCTGTGCAGGGGGGCATGGGTGTGGATGAGCGTGCACCTGTCTGCACCCGCCACCCCTGCAGCGGCACGATCACAGACGGCCCCTCCCCCCTGTGGCAGCCCATTTTAAAAAGGCCAGAGTGATCTCATAGGTGTTTGTGCAGGTAGTTCAGCTGTACCAGGGCCTAGGAAAGTGGAGGGCAACGTACACCACTTGCACACAGCAGTGCCAGCAGAATTGACTTTCGGAGGGCGGGCGAGCCGCTTCACCTTGCCCTTACACGCCCCCCCACCCCCTTTCTAAGCAGCATGACATTATGGTGCTTAGAAAGAAGCATGGTGACATCAGAAAGGGGCAGAGAGAGAGTTCTTCTGTCCGTTTACAACTTGATCCCCCCCCCCCCCCAGTGTGTTCACGGGAGAGGCCTTCCTGGCCCTTTTTTGATGTCACCACTTCTGCTGTCTGAAGGGCTTGGAAGGGGTGAGAGCCAGGAGGGTCCCACCATGCCTGCACATATATTATAGCTACACTGGGTGCCCTGGCTGGTGCGATGGGGGTCTCACTCCATCGACTGTACCGGGATCCATTCCATCCTAAGTACCTAAAAGCCTTGCCCCCCGGCCGCCAACGCAATGGTTACAACTCTTCTACTCCTTTGCCCACTCCCATTCTATTCCCCCTACAGCCCCTCTCCTATAACCTGCCCCAGGGGGGATACAGATCTGCTACCAGGCCCCAAGCTGGCTCGTCTACTCTCCCTGCTTCCTCAAGTGCCAGCACTAAACACTGTGTAGGGGCTGACTGGGCTTAGTGTCCCAATGTTTCTTGTTGCCCTTTACCCGGAGAACAGGCACACTCAGAAGGGGACAGGCACCCACTCCCAGCCCCATGGGCAGTGCTAGGTGGGTGTGGGCGGATGTTCCAGACCCTAATATTGGCCAGGGAACAAATCCTCTCACGCTAGGGATGGCCCCACAAAGCTCCTTTCCCTGTGACCCCTATTTTGAATGGCACAGAACACAGAAAGACGTGCCGGCTGCACATCCCAGGGAGAGAGGGCCGCCCCCACTGAGACAGGGTGGGGAATGAAATAAACGTTTCCGGCCAGGGAGGGGCGCGGGGAGCGATGTGCAGATGCTCCCCCTCCCCCCACACTGCAGCCGGCGCCTCATCCCCCGCCATGATGGGCAGCCATGGGTGGCGACCATGGCAACCCCCCCACGCCGGGGCCAGGTTGACGCAGAAACAGATGTGCCCACCCGGTTCAGCCTGCTGTGGCCTGTCTAGGTGACCCTTGGACCTGGAGTCTGGACGGTGGGCCTAGTTTCCTCCAGGCCTACGTTTCTGGACTAGCCAACTGCCCTGCCGGAGTCTGGCAGCCCAGAAACAGACACGCAGATGAGGCTCTGGCCCAGGTGAGCTGTAAAGGGCTGATCTGGGCCAGCGTCATATTTATTAGCATCCAGAGTGGCATAGGGAAGCTCCAAATCCCCCTCAAAGTCATGTCCCCTCACATTGCCCACCCTTGTAAAAATGATACATAGTGAGGGGCAGTGCTATGAATATTCACTCGACTACATCTTTGTGTTGGAATTCTTCACATGACCATGGGGAGCAGAAAGTATACCACATGACTGAAGTGACACAACCACATAGGAAATACTTAAAGAGACGGCTGCAGTGAATACAATTCAAGCAACTCCATAATAAGGCCTTTCTTTGTTAAACAATTTAGAACTGGAAAAATACACCACCCTGACAAAACCCTGCCCTTCCAAACCATTGCAAGTCCCTGATACAGATGATCTTACACAGTGTAAGATCTAGGTTTTGACAAAAATTGTAAATGGACCCTTCTGTTTTATCAGTGGCTCAGCCTGAGCTGCTGAAGCTGAAATTTGAGCTTAGCCCCATGGTGGGGAAGAGCCTGAGTTTGCTAAACTCACCTCTGAATGGCCAGGTGATAAGCCGTTCACCTTCGTATTCCTTCTCCAGAGCCGAGTCACAGTAGGGATGGATAAGGTTCAGTGAAGGGCATTAGAAAGGTAGGGCTGTTCCCATCTTATCTCCTGGTAGAAGGGAAGAATGAGCTCCCACCCTTCCCAAGAGCAAGGGTGATGGGAGGCATGGCATAGCAGAGAGGGGGGGGGGAGGGAGAGGAGGGGAAACTGGAGAGCTCGCCAGCAGACCCACAGAGCAGCCAAACACACAACATGCAATGGACGCCTGTTCATGGTCACCCCAATGGGACTTTGCCTTGTCAATTTCACCAGTGGGGCTTTTGGGCTTCATCTATTTACGCTGGCACCAGACAGGCCTCCCGCACTGGTCAGAGTCTTATAGGGAGGGCAGCAAAAACACACAACAGCTTGAATGTTTGGTCATGCTGTTCCACCATGGGATGACGTTGTACCCACAAGGTGGATTTTCCTTATGGTTACCATAACATGTAGAGTCACCCAGGGGGTGTTCACCATGGCAACTGTGGGGATCCTTGGCCGTGCGGCCCTAGGTGGTCACATGTCATTTGTGCCTAAAGCTGCCTCTGATCTTACACCAGTTTGACTCTGGCTTATGTTGATTTAACTTATGTCAGTGACTGAAGGATTCCCTGCTGACTTTCCTCCATCGACTTCCGCGGCGCGTTTGGCCCTCAGTCTGTTTACGGATGATTTGCTAACGAGAAAGGGGGCCAAACCGTTAAAATAGATGGTCTCCTCTGACAAGCTTGCCCAGCTCTACTTTTCCTTAAAGTCCCAAAATGAAATTTGTGGACCATTAAACTGGCTCAACTAAAAGGTTCCGTGTGCTCTCACCTTCCCTTTTATTGCTTAAAGGGGGAGAGGAAATGAAGACAAAGAAGTAGTCTGTTGTCCTGCGGCGGAATGTCAAAGGCACTGAAATCAAGGGGAAAGTTGCTTACGTTGCTTTTTCCACCCAATGCTCCCGCATACTCATATGGTTATTACATAGATATTACTGGCTTTAAAAGAAAATCAGAAGGGTCAATAAAAGAGGGGTCCGATAGGCGCTGATACGAATGTTCTTATGGGACAATGACAGGAATCCCCACTAGCTGCTATTAAGAGAGGATATTTTTAGACGTGATGCTACCACGGGTGGCCACGCTTACCCCGGCTCGGCCAGCCGCGGTGGTGTCACATTTGTTCCCGCCCGCCCGATGTTTACTGCGGGCAGGAGCAAACACTCCCCGGACCGTGGCAGGCTTAGCTCCAGGTGGTGAGCTCAGCTCCCTGCCACAGTGCGGGGAAGCCATTCCTAGACCATGGTAGAGCGGACTGTCACATATGATGGCCCGCTCTATGAACTTGTAATTCCAGGTGGGCGTGGCGGCCTCATAGGCCATCGCACCCACCCATTAGGCAGGAGGCGTGGTCGCGTTCAGCAGCGCGGGAGCAGGGTCGTGTGTGGACCAAGTCCAGGTCTGTCTCCTGCTTAGCCTCTCCTCCCCATGTCTCCTTCCCTCCCATTTCCTGTCAATCTCCTCTGTGGCCCCACCTCCCAGCTTCCTGGTCAGTTACCAGTCAGTATAAAGGCATGCTGGTACCAACAGGAGGCTGGGTGCAACAACTCACTATTCCTGTGACTCTGGCTCCTTGCTCTCCTAGCTCCTTGCTCTCTGCTCCCTGGCTCTTCCGACTCCCAGTCCTTGGTTCTGGTCTGACTTCACACTGACTCTGGGTCCTTGATTCCTGGCTCCTTCCCTCCCTCTCCTCTTCTTGACTCTGGTTCCTGACCGCTTGGCTCCCGGTGCCTTGTTTCCTCTCTCTGTGACTGCTGGCTCCCTGTCTCTTGGTTCCTGTCTCTCCAATTCCTGATTCCTTGGCTCCTGGTTTCTCTCCCGGTTCCTGGTTTCCTAGCTCTCTGACTCTGCTCTGACTCCCCTTCAGTTCCCCTCAGCTCCGACCTGCTCCTTGCTTCCTCGTAGCTCTAGCCCCAGCTCCCTTGTACTCCCGGTCTTGCTCCTTTCTGATGCCCCCAGCCTCTGTATTCTCGCCCCTGGATCCCTGACCTCTGGGATGAGCTTTGCTCTTCTGTAGCTTGATGAGCTTCGCTCTTCCTAAGCTTGGAGAGCTGCTGAGAGGTCCCCCTTTCCCTGCCTTCCTACCACTCTATCTTTAGCTCTGTCTGCCTTGCCTTCTCTTCTCAGCCACCTTCCTGGGTCTGACCCATCCCACCCCTCGTGACACTGGCCCTCATGGCTTAAGCCTTGTGGGGCACGGTGCAGCAGCTGTTGCCCGCTCTCCCGGAGGGATATAGAAAGGTGCAGTTTGAGGCAGCTGCTGGGGCTAGTACTGAGCTATCTAGGCACCTCACAGGGTATCTATCCTATGATGTAGCAATTGCAGGAGCCCGTGGGATGGCAGTGGGTATTACCATACACAGCGGCATGCCTGGCTTTGCTCCTCTGGCCTCTCTCCGAGGCCCAGCGTGTGGTAGAGAAAGAAACCTTTGACAAACAGGAGCTGTTGGCTGCCAATCTGGAACTAAGGCAGCTAAAGACTGATTGTAGCACGGCAAAGTCGATGGGTCTCAAGTCGGGCTGCAACCAGATTAGAAATTTTAGTTGATTTATCCTTTTTGTCTATGAATCTATGAATCGATTGAAATTTGCATCAATTTGCATCGATTTGCATAGATTCATCTTTGCCTCCGCTGCCCACGTTCCCCTCAGGTGCGGATGTTCTGCCATAGGGGAAAACAGGCAGCCCCCGTGGAGACCTAGAAGCACTTTAGCACTGGCCTTAGGCCCCACCAAGTAAACTTCAGGGTTGCTTCCTTTGCGGATAGGTTGAGACCCTATGCGTCTGCCTGGCAGGCCATCCCCATGGATCAGTAGGTGTTGTCCACCATCACCGAAGGCTACCCCATTCAGTTTGCCTCCTGGCCGGGGAGCCAACGGATGCATATCAAGAGCCCAGGGAACGTAGCTGCAGCAGTGGCCCTGAGGGCAGAGATCCAGCAGTTGCTGGTGAAGAGGGCTATTGAACAAATGCTACCAGAGATGTGGGGGAAGAGGCTTTTAGTCCCCCTATTTTCTTGTGCTGAAGGACTCCAGCCTAGCCTTGATTTAAGGAAACGAAATAAATGTTTGACATTATAAATCCCGCATGGTGACCTTGTCTCAAATTATCCCATTGCTCAGAGGGGGGGGGGGTGTGTGTGTGTGATGTGGTGTGTGTGTGTGTGATGTGTTCACACTCTGAATAGGAAGGATGCATATTTTTATATTACATCCCATCTTGCTGATTGTAAATTCTTGTGTTTCACTTTAGAGACGACACACTACCAGTTTTTCGCTTTCCCTTTGGGCTAATCACTTCCCCTAGGGTCTTTACAAAGTGTCTGGCCCCAGTGGCAGAAGGGGGTTCTTCATATAACCTTACCTGGATGACTGGCTGTTTAGGGCCAGCACATCTCAGGGCTTGAGTATCCAAATGAAGGAAGTATGTACTTTCCAACCTGGGAATCCTAATTCATTATGAGAAATCCTCCCTAATCTCTACACGTCTCATCAAGTTTATAGGGGTTCGCTTGGATGCTATAAGGGTCTGAGCATTTACCCCAGAGTCTAGATGACAGATATCCGGTCATTCAGGATGAGTGTTCTTGGGTGACCCATCCCAGGCTTACCTTTTGTTTTCTAGGTTGCTGGGGCTTGTAGCATCTACAACATTCATGACTCCCCTGGCCCAGTTGAGGATACACCCACTGAACTGGTGGCTGGACCCCTGAGGTCCAGGACTGTAATTAGTCACATCACAGGGAGTCCTAGACAGCCTCAAGTGGTGGACCATCAAGGACAACGTCTGCGGAGGGGTGCCATTCCAGCAGCTGCCACCACATCTGGTGATTACTACAGATGCTTCCCGGCTTAGCTGGAGGGTGCATTCCAGAGGCATCTCCATAAATGGGACCTGGTTTCCCCTGGACTGTCTCTTACATATACATGTTCTAGAAGTGAAAGCCACCCAGCTGGTCCTGAGGGCCTTCAAGCCACTGGTGTGAGGACACTGTGTGCCGATATGCACGCACCATTTGGTAGCCATGTTCTACCTGAACAGGTAGGGAGAAGTGTGCTCCTTCCCTCTGATGCAAGAGGCTCACAACCTGTGGGAATGGTGTCTGGACAGGTCGGTATTCCCAGTGGTAACGCATGTGGCGAGCAGGGACAGTTTGGAGGCAGATGGTCTCAGCAGGTCTCTGGTGCTCTCCTATGAAGGGGTTCTGAAGCACTCAGTTTTCCAGGCACAGGCCTGCAAATGGGACATGCCAGTGGTAGCTCTCTGTGCCTCAGGGCACAATGCAGAAGTACCTTGCTTCTTCTCCAGAGTGGGGGGAGGGGGAGGGATTGTGAGGGGACAACCTAGCAGCTCCCTGGCCAGCAGGCTTCCTGTACATCCTCCCACCCATTCCCTTGATTCCACGGATACTCTGGAGGTTGTGGAGTTCCGGGGTAGACATGGTTCTGGTGGATCCAGACTGGCCAAGACAGTATTGGTACCTGAAGCTCGGAGAGCTCTCCAGGGACCCAGGGTGGCCTTTACCGAGGGACTTGGACCTAACAGCCCAGCACAAGGGGCAGCTCTGGTGCTCAAATCTAACCTCCCTGCACCTGACGGCTTGAAGGCTGTGCTGCTGACAGAAGAGGAGCAAGGGTGCTCGAATCCTGTGCTGCGGATTTTGCTCATTAGCAGACGAGTCTCCACTAGGGCTTACTATGAGGGCAAGTGGAAATGTTTCGGAGCCTGGATAAGAACCAGGAGGACACGGCTGCTATTCCAGACATATTGGATTACGTGATTCACTTTTTGGATAGAGAGACAGGGGTCTCTGCCATCCGGGTCCACTTAGCAGGAATGAATGCTTTCTGGGGCCCAACAAATGGTGGGTTGCTCTTTACTGCCCCCCTCGTTGCTTGATTCTTGAAGGGAGCGATCGGGGAGTTTCCCCCAGCCTGGGTGCACTTCCCAGGTTGGGATCTTAGTGTGGTTTGGCAGACTCTGATGGGAGATCCCTTTGATCCCATGGTCTCCGTATCAGTAGATTTGCTCTCCTTTAAGATGGCTCTTTTGGTGGGAATCACATCAGCCAGGAGAGTGAGCAAGTTGCGGGCCTTGTCCCACAGGCCACGTATGTTGCATTCCATAAGGAGCGGGTGGTACTGAGGCCGCATCCAGCATTTCTTCCCAAGGTAATTTCAGATCTTCACCTCAGACCAGCGATTTCCCTGCCTGCCTTTTTTCCTCCACCGCACTCCTCAGGGGTAGAGGTGGGGCTTCACAAGTTGGATGTTCATAGGGCTCTGTTTTACTATATAGATAGGACAAAGCATTTCTGGTGGATGGATGCCCTGTTTGTTTCTTTTGAACCAGGCTGCAAGGGGGCCAGAGTTTCCAAGCGGTCCATATCTAGATGGTCCCAGACATGTAAAGAGCTATGAGGTGGTTCCAGTACCTAAAGGGATCAGGGCCCATTTCACTCAAGCCATGGTCAACTCAATTGCGATTCTGCAGCATGTACCACTGGAGGAGTTCTCCATCGACTTTAATTAAGCATGGTTGTTGATTTGGCTGCTCAGGAGGCCAGGTTTGGCCACTCTGTATTATTTTCCCTGTTTGACTAATAAACGTGTCCCTTTAGGGCTATGAACAATGAACTGCAACCTGCCTCCAGGGTTTTGCTTTCTACACTACCACTAGCGGGACTGGGTGAGAGGATAATGAAGAAGAAAGGCAAGTTCCTTACCTGCAACAGGTCTTCTTCGAGCTGTATCCTCTCACCAAGTCCCACCTCATTCCTCTCCACTTGCAGTAGCTATTGTATGAACTATGGGGTGTTGTAGAGTTAGCTTTCTGTTGAATAACACACAGCAGAAGTTTCTTCAAAACAGAACTTTACTAAGAACTCAGAAGGCATGCTTCCGTATAGACTGCATGGGACAAGATGGAGAACAGAGAGAGGAGAGGAGACAAGGAGAGAGAGAAAAAACCCTGTTTCATCCCCTGACCCTCTCCCTACTGGACAAGCCCCATATTAAGCTTGCAGGGCTTGCAATGGGTTTTTACTTGTGACTGTTGCACAATCCAACACCCCTTCTCAACAGTCACTAGTCAAACCCACTAGGTTCATTCTTCTTAAAAGCTTGCAATGGCGTTCCCCTGCTAGTGGCTTCATGAACACATCCGCTGTCATATCCTCTGTAGGACAGTATTGCAGATCTATGAGTCCTTGTTCCTGTGCGTCTTTCAGGAAATGGTATTTTACATCAATGTGCTTGGTTCTGGGGTTGATTCTGTTTGCACCAGCGCTATACATCCTTGGTTGTCTTCCAGGATCGGCGTGGGTCTGTCAAATTTTTGCCCCAGATCATTCAGAAGTTGTCGCAACCAGATAACTTCTTGGTTGGCATGTGCTGTTGTCACCTACTTTGCCTCTGTCAAGGAAAGTGTCACAGAGACTTCTTTCCTACTGCACCAGCTGATGGATCTTCCACCAAGCAAAAATAGGTACCCACTGGTAGATTTTGGTCCGAATGGTCTCCAGCCCAATCTGTGTCCACGTACCATTTCAAGTCTGACAAGGAGGTTGCTGGGAGCCATAGCTTGAGGTGCACAGTCCCTTTCAGGTACTGTAAGACCATCTTCACTGCGTTCCAATCCCTTTGGGTTGGGGCTGAGACTTGTCTACACATATACTTATTGCCAACGCAATGTCAGATCTTGTGATTGTGGCAATGGACAAGAGCTTTCCTATCACCTTTCTGTATTGCTTATTGTCTGGCAGCAATAAACTTGGTTCTTTGATCTCCTTTGGGTAGCTGGTTTCCATAGAGGTATTTGCTGCCTTCGCACCCCCCATGCCAAAACTTTCTATCATCTCTTCTATTGCCTGTCTTTGGTTGAGAAGAAAGCTTCCATCATCTTCTCTTTCAATTTGTATTCCAAGGTAGTGCATTATGTTACCCAAGTCCTTAGTTTCAAAGTCCTGATTTAGAGCTCTCTTTGTTTCACACTCGTTCCCTTCTTGCTCAAAGCATACGATAAGGTCATTGACATAAATTAATACAAAGATCCACCTGCGCCTTAGTCTCTTTGTGTATAAGCAGGGATCTGCTTTGCTCCTGGTAAAATTTTCCCTTATGAGCACCTTGTTTATTTTAGTTATTCAGCCTGCTTAAGCCCATATATGCTTTTGTGCAGTTTGCATACAAGATCCGGCCTTTCAACGTCTGCAAACCCTGGTGGTTGATCCATGTAAATATCTTCCTTCAACTCACCATTTAGAAACGCTGTTTTCACGTCCATATGCTTGACTTGCATTCCTCTTCCAGCAGCTATACTTAACAATGTTCTGATTGTAGTGTGCTTAACTACAGGTGCAAATGGTTTCATCGTAGTCTTCTCCGTACTTTTGGGAGTATCCTTTCGCGACAAATCGGGCCTTTTACCATTCAATATTTCCCTGCGCACTGTACTTTCCCAGCGCACTGTAAATGTCCATTTACAACCTATAGTCTTTCTCCCTGTGGGCAGTGGAGTAAGTGTCCATGACACGTTGTCCTGCATGGACTTTATTTCTTCTTCAGCCGCTCTTACCCATTTTTCTGCTTCCCTTTCTGACATCTGTGAGATGTTCTCCCAGGATGCTGGCTCTGACAATTTACTGGTGCTGACTTTGTAGGACGGACAAATGGGGGGAATGCCTTTGTTAGACCTCGTCGACTGCCTTGGCTCAGCATCAGCAGCCGGCTGTGTCTGTTCCTGCACTTCTGTTACCTTTGTGCCGATTTTGACTATATGGTCAGAGGATTGCGCCCTTTCAGTGATTTCATTCGTGGTTGATTGTTCTCCTTCGCCTGGACTTTGGAGAGTCATCACACTGTCGCTTGAGATTTCCACAAAGGTCACACTGTTACTAATGGTTATTCTGTCTGTGCGTGGATCCAGGATCTTATAGTCTTTGGAATGCTCACTGTATGCTACGAGGATGCCTTCCACTGCTCTGTTTTGCAGCTTGGTTCGTTTCTCCTCTAGGATATATATGTAAGTCTTACTTCCAAATACTCTGATGTGGCCCACACTAGGTTCTTGACCATGCCACAGTTCATATGGAGTTTTCCTCACTGTTCTAGAATACAGCTGATTTTATAGGTAGGTAGCAGCAACTGCTGCTTTGCCCCAGTATCTTTCTGGTAGTCCAGAGTCTGTTAACGTGCATCTAACCATTTCGGTTATTAATTATTATTTATTATTATTATTATTATTATTATTAACAAATATTTATATAATGCCAGCAGTGTACCTGGCACTTTACAAAGTAATAAAATAGACATGGTCCCTGCCCCTAGGGCTTACAATCTGAGAGACAGGAGCTGGGGGAGAGACTTAGGAAGGGGAACAGAGGGAGAGACAAG
>QEPC01008313.1:858305-874166 GCA_003113815.1 Sphenodon punctatus
GGGCAGGGACCGTGTCTATTCTGTTACTTTGTAAAGTACCAGGTACACTGCTGGCGCTATATAAATGTTAATTAATAAAATAATAATAATAATAATAATAATAATAAATAATAATAGGGGATGGATTCGTGAAATAGATCAGTGATCTAGACCCTCCCCTTTCCTTCCCTCATCCTGAGCACAACTCTTAAGTGCCCCCACCTTCAATTCCTATCTGGCCCACCAACCTTGTACTAGGTTTCAAAATGGCTTGTGGGATGGAAAAGCTTCCCCACTATGAACTAATGCAGAAAAAAAAAACTTTCAAAATCTTTGTTTCTAAAAACAAATCACTTCAGATTGGTCACATGAGGGTACCATTGTGGGGGGTTACTGCAGAAGGGCAGGACTCGGAGAGAGGGAAAACAGGCTTGCCGTTACGGCACTGCATTAGACCTCGAGAGTTCCGAGTTCAGTTCCCACCTTTGCTCCAGATTTCTGGTCTGGCCTTTGGCAAGTCACTTAATCTCTCTGTGCCTTAGTTCCTCATCTGTGTAGACGCAGTAGTCATTCCCTCACCAGGGGTGTTAGAAGTGACAGCACCGCCACCATCCTGCCCAGGGGTGGGGTGGGCTATTCCTGGCCAGGTTAGCTCTGGCTGCAGGAACACACATCGCCGCAGTCCGACTCAGCCAGGGCAGGGGTGGGGAGTGACATATGGCTGCCTGGCCACACCTCCCACTGCCGCTGTCACCCTGACCCCCCTCGCCATGATGGGCAGCCATGGCTGTCAATAACAAGCAGCCATAGCTGGCTGTCATAGCAACCTCTCCCTCCCCCCATGCCAGGCAGGATGGGGTTGGGAACAGAGGTTCCCGCTCGGTTCTGCCTGCTGTGGCCCAGCTGGGGAGCTGCTGGGACCAGACTGTGGGCCTGCTTCGTTCTGGGCCCACATTTCCAGCCTGGATGCTACCCCTGCCAGGGTTTGAACGGAGCTCACATCTGGCGGGTCCAGAACAAACATAACACCGTGACACTGGCCCAGCCAGGCCCTAACGTCGGCTTCGTTAGAGATGTGTACAGTATCAAGAGAGGGGAGGTAGTGTACAGTATCAAGAGGTAGGCGTAGAACAGAAAGGCGCCTGTCTGGCAGAACTGGGGAAAACTAGTTACAGCCTCTCTGGGTTTTGCCTGGAGAATCTGCATTTTCCCCAGAATCTCTGGGCTCCATGGCAATCCCCAATTGCTCCAGGTCAGCCAGGAGAGCCCCTGGTAGCCCAGAGAAATGAGGGTTCTGCAGATGGTGGAGCCAGTATAGCCTAGTGGCTAAGGTGTTGGACTTAGACTAGGGTTCAAATCCTGTCCAATCCATGAGCTCAGTGGGTGGCCTAGGACAAATCACTGTCTCTCAGCCTCAAAGTATCTGACCCCGGTGTGTGTAAAATGGGAATAATAATGACCTACCTCACAGGGTTGTTGTAAGGGGAAACTAGGTAAGGACTGTAAAGCACTTTGAACACTGAAAGTGCTATAGAAATGGGTAAGCGCAGTAATAATAATGGCAGGAGATGGACACACCAGAAACGGGGTGGGCCATTGGGCTTTCTCTGTCCCTTTTCCAAAATGGCCCTGCCCCTATGGAGTGTCAAGATGTAATGGGGGGAGTTACACCAGAAAGGGATGTGACAGCCCTGCTCTTGAGCCCTAAAAACAACTGACTCCTCCTCTGGTATCTGCTAGAACGCACTGTCTCCAAAAGTTTTGGGAGAGGAACTACTAGGGTGGCCAGACCTCCCCTTTAAAAGAGGACACTTATGAAAAATACATGGTGCAGGGCTGCATTGGAACCAATGCAGTCCTGCAACTTGTATTTTTCATAAGCGTTCTTTTTGAAAGGGGAGGTCTGTCCACCCTAGGAAATACCAAAATGAGGATTTTTGTCTCAAGGCTAGAGTCCATGCTACAAATATGTTTAATAAGTCCTATGCCACCCTTTAGTCAGTCACGGAGACACTGGCCTTTACCAAAGAGCAGTGATGGAGCCCAGAGACATTCAACGGTTCTGCCTGGGATATGTCAGTGGGTGTCCCGGAGCTTTGGCGAGTCTGAATAATTCCCACAGCTCAAGAGGAGCGCACCCAATTTCCTTGAAAATGTGAAGAGATAAGAGAGGGAGGGAGAGAGCACTCAGGCGAAGGATGAAATAGCTGAGATTTTGTTTGCTTGAGAAAGTTACTTGGGGGTGAAACCCAAGCCACCGAACGAGAAGCTTCTGCATTCCCAATAGTACTCGGCATTTCCCCACTGTAGATCTCAGGCTGCTTTAGAAAAGAGGGTGAGCCCCATTATTTCCACTCTTCCAGTGAGATAGCGGAGGCAGAGCAAAGTCATTCAATCATCCTACTTTCCACAGTGATGGAGACAACGTCGTTCAACCGATCCCTTTTATTGGGCCAGCTGTAGTTCAGGCGATTATGCAAGTTGATGAGATTTCTAGCCGCACAGGACCCTCCTCAGGCATGTGACAAGTCAGAACTATAGACTGGGCAAATCCAGGCTAGGTAGAGAGGACGAGCTAGGCCTCAGCGCCATGCGCAACACACTAACCCAGGCGTTCCCAACCTTTTTCACTCTAAAGGCCAACAGATTCTTTCTACAAAAATTACACATCACTAGGAAAATAAAACATCTACAGGGCTCCCAGCAGACATTAGCAGCAATGACGTGAAAGCCACCCTAATTACTAGAGCTAAAAGACATGAAATTACCTGGCAGCAGAGTTAAAACAAATAAAATGAAATGTAGGTTTCGCACCTGTAACGAGTCTTCTCTGAGTTGTATCCTCTCACCAAGTCCCACTAAAGGTATTTGGTGCCATCTAGTGCCCAACTTGGATTATAGCAAGCACTTTTCCTTTATTTCCCACACTCTGACTAGAGCTGCAGTGAGTAGTAAATTTGCTACCTGTGGGTAATACCTGCATTTTTGGGCATCCCCAGCAGGCACCTGATGGGGTACCTGGCCCCCCAGAAAGTACCTGGTGCCCTAAAATGCAGGTAGTAATGGGGCATTCCAGGATGCCAGTCCCAGCACCTGCAGCTCCCTGGGCTAACTCACCTCAGTGCCGGGATGCGGATCCTCTGGTCCTGATTGCTGCTCCCTCCTCCTCCCCGCTGCTCAGCTTCCCCACTCTGCTTATTTATTATTATTTTATAGATATAATAATACATCAGCAGTATACCTGGCACTGTACAGAGTCGGGAAGAGCAAAGAGACCCTTCCCACCTGCGTGTGCCCCCGGAGCCTCTTCCCAGTTGCACCATGGGGCAGAGCTAGGATTAGAAAGGGACAAAGTAAAAAAAAAAAAACAGCCGTGAGCTGGATTTGGCCCATGAACCAGATCCCTATTCTGCTTTGTACCAGAGTCTGGCACGTCACATAACACTTTCCCCTGAATGAACACACGTGTTTCAGACCTTCCATTCCAGGAGAAGATGGTTCCAGTCTGTGGGAGCCTGATATTACACAGCATGTCTGCATGCTATGTGAAGAGTTTGTATGTATTGCAAGGTACACGCTGCCCAACACCAAGAAAAGTCGCAGAAAGTTAGACTCTACATAGGGTTGCCACCTATGTATATTTTTCCAAGCAACTTATCAAACATACATGTTGGTGTCAATGCAGGCCCTGCAACATGTATGTTTCATAAGTGGCCTGGAAAAATATACCTAGGTGGCAGCCCTAACTATAAGAAGGTCTGAAGGCTTCAGAAGAGAGGGTTAGATGCCTCTGAATAGGCCTGATTCTGTTCATTTTTCAAAGCTGGGCAGAACAGGGCCTAGTTAGGGGCCAGGCATCTGGTCTCCATCTTCCTCCCTTATATCAACAACTGAGAGTAAAGGATGCCATATCAACCCTTCAAACGTGACTTGGACTGCAATCCTGCATCCATCCAAGAAAATGGCACAAGCCCAATTGACTTTCATGGTAGAGGATTGCATCCTATGTGACTTAAAAGCCTACGGCAACAATCCCCAAACTACTTACTCTGAAGTACCCACATGAATCTCCATAGGAGTAACAGGCCAGCAGGCTAGGCGAGGCGGGCGGGCAGTCGTCCTATGGAAATGAATGTGGCTATTCCAGATGAAGTGGTTTGAGGATCGTAGTCTATGGCTCTTTTTAAAAGGGCCGCGGTGGGGGGGGTGCGCCGCAGTGGGGGTGCGCCGCGGTGGGGGTGCGCCATATGCGTGGCCATCACATGGACACACACCTATCTCCACCCACCTCCACCGATCTCCATGCATGCAGCCATCCCCCCTTTGGCCGATGGTTCCGTGCATGGGTGGAGGTGGGTGGAGCTCGGGAGTGCACACGCGCACACACACACCCCACCACGGCGGTCTCACACGGGACTCCTTCATGCATGCACACGCAGGCACCCACGTGTGCGTTGCCTGGAGGGCGTCTCGTGTGAAAGGGGCCAATGTTGCACTTTCCACCGAAAGGTCAAGGAGATCTGGGCTCCTCAGGGGAAACGTTTCTGAAAGCACCTGGCACCTTAGTCTCATTGGCCACAATCCACAAGCTGCTTCCTCTGGAGTAGTCCCATTGAACAGTGGACCATGGCCACTGAAAACAAACAGAGTTTGGGCACATTAATCACACTGGCCCCTTTGGAACTTTTATCCTAAGTGCCTACGTTGCTATTGAAGACATTCCCTGCACTCTCACATGCCTGGGGAGTTCCTGTCTGGTGACAACAATGAGTCACATCTTCTGCGGCCCAGAAAGCAACAGCGATTTCATTTCTTACTTGACCTTTTCTCACAGCCTCCATTCCAACCCCCCTCCCCCCCCAGTCCTTTGAACTGATTCTCTCCTTCCTCAAGGCATCACTCTTAAACACAGACTTGGCTAAAGCCCTTCCTTCCCCTCCTACCACATCACCATCCTTGAGGAGAAGATAGTCTCCTTCAAGCAATCTATTCCCTGGCTTTTCCCACACCACGCAGGCACAGCGGGAGAGAATCACGGGGCTGAAAGGTACCTTGAAAGTCATCTAGTTCAACCCCTTGCATTGAGGCAGAATTCTCAAGACTTAAATGATCCCGGACAGATGTTTATTACATCTTCTTCAAAACCTCCAGAGAAGGAGATTCCACAACATCCCTTGGTAATTTGTTCCACTGCCCAACTGTTTTTATAGTTAGGAAATTTTCCCAAATATTTAGCCTAAATACATCATCTTGAGACTTAAACCTGTTGCCTCTTGTTCTATCCATCATGATAGTGGATAACAATTGTTATCTATCCACCTTTGTAAGGGCAGCTTTGGAAATACTTTAAAACTGTTCCCTTTTCTCTCCTTTAATCTTCTTTTTACTAGAGCAGGGATTCCCAAACTTTTTCCTGCATGACTATGGTTGCCATATATGCAAATTTTAAGAGAACCAATGCAGCCCTGCAACCTGTATTTCTAATAAGTGTCCACCAAAAATTTGCCTATATGGCAACTCTATGCATGACCCTATTTTCAGGCTCATATCCAACCCCAAGACGCCAGACAACAATAAAAACAATGCAAAGTATATCCAATATCAATTGGTCTTGCAATCCTATATGCAGGTGAACCCAACCCCATTTGGGGTCCTGACTTGCAGTGTGGAAACCTTTGCTCTAGATTGAAGACGCAGAGTTCCTTCAACCTTTCTTCACAGGTTTTGCATTCAAAACCCTGCCCTCGGGCCAGGGCTCGGGGTTTTGCTATAGGACTCTCCTGTGCTGATCAACCATCTGGCCTTCTGGATAGTCGTTGCCAGACTCGGCCATCCTCTGCCGTGACCCTAATCCTGACCCACTTTTTGCCCTTATCCTGCTCTACTTCTGACCTAGACCCTTCGTGTAGCGGACACTTCCAGCCACTGCCATGAGAGCTGCCACATCAGGCTGAGCCCTTAACACATAATGCTGGCGGAGATAATAAGTTGTAACCCAGTCTGTCCTCAGCAGCAAGAATTCTGGTCTCATTCAAAGAATGGGCAAAGCTTAGCTGCCCCTTTTCCTGGTGTCCCTGGCTGTTGTACACATGTGACGACTGTATAAATGTCAACTGCTAGACAGAGGGATGAGAGTTAAGGCTGATGCGGGACCCTTAATTGGAGTTTGCTGTTCGTATGGTGTTTTAATGCCCATCCTCATCACTGCAGGAAGATTCGGGCGAGAGCCCCAGAGGGATCACCGATCATGGCCGCGTAGCAGGGTAGTTATTTGATATCACTATAATGCTTATGTTACCACCTCAATTGGTGCCTACGTTGTCTCTTTTTATTAATTAATTAGTATTATTATTATAAGCATTTGTATAGCGCCAGCTGTGTACCTGGCGCTTTACAGAACAGTAAGATAGATGCGGTCTCTGCCTACGGCGTACAATCTAATAGACACGGAGGGGGGAGACAAGGAGAGGGGACATAATGATTATGTTAATCATTGCTGAGTAGTTTATTTAAAGCTAAGGTGTTCTCCTCCCCTCCCTACCTTCCCTGCCTCTGGTCAGGTTTCCTCCCACCTATTTCCATCGTAGGGTGGCCACCTATGCAAATTTTTAAGGAACACTTATTCAAAATACATGTTGCAGGGCCTGCATTGGCCCCCAACATGTATTTTGAATAAGTGTTCCTTAAAGATTTGCATAGTTGGCCACCCTGATTCGGTGAGTGGTGCGGGAGTATGAGGCAAAGCTAGCGCCTGTGGAATGTATGGTAACGGTTTCGAGGAGGGTTTGAGGGCTGTCTGCGCTTGCTTCCTGCTACATTTGCACCTGGGAGCTTAGTTCCTCCTCTGGTATCACCTGCACCTGCCCCATAATCTCTTGCTCCCTGAATTGTCTTTGCCCCTTCTCCCACACTGCCCCTGTGCTTGGAACTCCCTCCCTCCCTGAACACACTCTTCCTGCTCCCTTTGTCCCAACCTTCAAATCCCTCCTGAAAGCCTGCCGCTTCTGCCAGGCTTCCTCTAGCTCATCATCCCCGCAGACTATTTGCTGACACTCGCTCTACTCCCTTTCATTCAGGGCCCTTCTCCTCTGTAACTAAGTTAAGCACATGTCTCAGTTTCACACCACCTGGCTCATGTCACCAAGTAGCCATCTGATGTCCTTGGGACAGTTAGAGCCACCTGCTGTGAATTAGATCCATGCCCATCCTGGCTGGTCGAGGCCTGCCGGGAGACGTTAGGGCCATTGCTGGTCAGGGTTGTCAATGCCTCCTTTAGGGAGGGCAGAGTGCCGGGCCACCTTAAAGAGGCGGTGGTGAGGCCTCTGCTCAAGAAACCATCTCTTGACGTTGGCTCCCCAGCCAGCTATCGGCCAGTTGCTAACCTTCCCTTTTTAGGGAAGGTTATTGAACAGATGGTGGCTCAGCAGTTTCAGGGGCATCTGGATTGGGTCAGTTTTCTGGATCCCTCACTGTCCGGTTTTCGCCCTGATTGCGCTTGTGGCTTTGGTCGACGACCTGCACCATGAATTAGATCAGGGCAGATCGTCTCTTTTGGTTTTATTAGATTTGTCGGCAGCGTTTGATACCGTTGACCATGAGATGTTGGTGGCTCGCCTGCGCAACCCGGCTGGGGTGGGAGGAATTGTTCTTGACTGGTTCCGCTCATTCCTGGCCGGGAGAACTCAGTGGGTGGTTCTTGGGGAGTGGTCGTCATCTCCCCGGGACCTCACGTGTAGAGTCCTGCAGGGCTCTATTCTGTCCCCCCTCCTGTTCAACGTGTATATGCAGTCTTTGGGCGAGGTCGTAAGAGGGTTCGGCGTACGATGTCATAAGTACGCCGATGATACGCAGCTTTACCTCTCCTTTTCTGCAGACCAAGCCCGGCAGTCTCGGTGCTTACCCGGTGTTTGGCGGCTGTGTGGGATTGGCTGAGGGTGAGCTGTCTGAGGTTGAATCCTGACAAGACGGAGGTGATGCTGGTGGGTAGGGCTGAGGGGGTGGTGGCTCCTGTCACTGGCAGGGTTTGCCCCCCTTTAGCCACCCAGGTCCGTAGTCTGGGGGTGCTCCTTGATTCACAGCTCCGCCTGGATTCCTAGGTGAGGAGGAGCGCTTTTCATCAGTTACATCTGGTGAGACAGCTACGGCCGTATGTCTCGGACTCTGACCTGGCCACCATCATCCATGCCTTCATTACCTCTAGATTGGACTACTGCAACACACTCTGCGTAGGGCTACCCTTGGTAACGGTTTGGAGGCTGCAGCTGGTGCAGAATGCGGCAACCCATCTCCTGATGGGGACAGGTCGTTGCAAGCAAATTACACCAGTGCTCTGTTCTCTGCACTGGCTGCCTATTGTCTTCCGAGCTCAATTCAAGGTGTTGGTGCTGACCTATAAAGCCCTAAACACTCAGCCTGGACCCCACTTACCTGTGGGACTGCCTCATGCCCCGGGCCATGCAGCGGCCCTTGCAGTTGACCGGGGACACCCGACTCGAGGTCCCCTGGGTTTCCTGGGTGGCGACGATGGGGAGGGCATTCTCGGTGGTCGTGCCTAGGCTGTGGAATTCCCTCCCGACGGAGCCCCACTTGGCCCCAGACCCCCTCTTTCCCCAGACAGTGTAAGACCTGGATGTTCCACCAGGCCTTTGGGGAAGGAGACGGGGAGAGGAGGAGGGGCAGGGTTTTGGTCCGCTTTTTACTAATTTTATGCTTTTAAATATTTAGTCGTAATTTTAATTGTTGATTTTATTGTGATTTTAAAATTTTGTGAGCAGCCCTGAGCTACTGTTGTGCAGGAGGGCGCGGCCTAAAATGCCACGAAATAAAATAAATAAATAAATAATAAGGAATCTCCCAGTTTTCCATCCCCGTGTGGGTGCCTGATTGCAGGAGCACACTATAATTTAGCATACGGAGGTGATGTATTGATTCTTATCTGATTTCGGGTGGTTGTTTTGTTTGGGGTGGCAGGCTAGGCCCTAGTAGCCTGTCATGAACAGAGGGACAGACTAGAGCAGTGGTTCTTAACCTTTGTGTGGACAAGACCCTCCAACACATTTTTAAAAAAAGTCCACAACCCACCTTAAAAAACAAGCCAGGATTAGGAGTGGCTGGGCGGCGGCGGCAGCAGCAGCAGAGGAGGCTGATCCTGGAAGCAGTGGCAGCAGTTCTCTAACTGTGGGTTGGGACCCCGGGTGAGGCGTTGACATCTGCAGATGGGGTTGGGACCCTGACTGATATTGGATAGGGTTCACATAGGGCTGCCACCGTTCTCCTGTAGTCAGTTCACACATTTTGACTCAGAGTTTCCAGGCTCTTGAGGAAGTCCCCATTTCTCCAGGTCAGCGAGACGCAGCCATAGCTAACCCAAAGAATCAGGGCTTCTGGGGCAGCCAGGGGGAGGGCCATGTCAGGAAGAGGTGAGCCATAGAGACCTTCACACCCCCTTTCTGATGTCACCCTACCGCTTTGGCAGGCCTGGCCAAGAGGTAGGCCACAATCTACGGCTAGCCTCCAGTATGGGGAGTAGCCTCTCAGAGATCTCCCCTGCGGAGGAGGGTGGGACCGGCCCCTCAGAGAATGTCTCCGGGAGGAGACGGGCTAGGACAGCTCCTCTAGTGCAACAGGAAAGGCTCTCTCTGAGGGGACTGCTCCTCTCTACTCTTGAGGCCAGTTGCTGAAGTGCCCCAGAGCTGGGAGCTGGCAGGAGGGGTCCGGATAGATTGCCGGAGGCTGACCCCTTTCCAACGTGACCCTACTCCCTCTCTGGGGGGCTTTGTGACATCACAGTGGGGGCTTTCAGGTGGATGGTTGCCCCGGTGTTGGCCGCACCAGCCCGCTTCACCCCCAGGTTGGCCAGTCCATGTGAAAGCGCCCCACCAGATGTGGAAGTGGAGCAGGTGGGGCAGCCCATCCTGTAGCACCACCAGCTGAGTGGGCTGACCGCACCCAGGGCACTGGCTGGAGGCAGAGCTGCTGTCCGTCTGCTCCACCTGGGACTGTTTTAGATAGACCTGATGGTTTCCCTGGCCTGCTGGTTCCCGTGCCTGCACAGCACCCGCCCCCACCCCCCATACCATAGAGTTGTGGGCGGATCACCCACATTCAAGGCTGGCCATTAGCCCAGGCAATGCCATAGAGTTGTGGGAGTCAGCCTAGAACGGTGGGTGATCCGCCCACAACTCTATGGTATGGGGGGTGGGGGGCAGGTGCTGCGCAGGCACGGGAAACAGCAGGCCAGGGAAACCATCAGGTCTATCTAAAACAGTCCCAGGTGGAGCTGCAAGTGGGCAGATGCGGGGGTGCATCCCTGGAGCAGCTCTGGGGGCAAGCAGCCTCTGGTCCATGTCTGTTTACACCCGATGTTTCCTAAAGGGTGGGAGTTATGTAACAAATGAGTGTGACATCCTCTTTGCCCTGTCATTTCTTCAGGGAGGTAGCAACCCTATTTTCGCATGGGCTTTGTTACTGTCTGGGGGGAGCGATGGGAAGAAAGAAATCAGATCAGTCCAATTTTGGACAAATCATATTGATAGGAAGCAATCTGATCCTTACCAGGGGATATGATCTCAAAAGGTCCTTGGAGTGGCGCTGGTTTCAGCTTCTGTGTTCCATACCCATCCTGCCCCCAGCTCTGCCTCCCCAGGACCCATGCCCAGTGCCCACCTTCCCCAGACCCCTGCCCATGGCCACCCGCCACAGCACCTGCCATAGCAGGCTAGAGGCTATGCAGGGGTGGGGAGAGGGGGAGTCATTGATTTACTTACCAGGTAGCTCTGGAGTCTTAACCGGCGGCTGGTGGCACCTGGCGCAGCCTTCTTAGAGACGCATGGGGAAGAAGAAAATAGCAAGAAGAAAATCATGCCACCATGGCCGTTCTGTGCATACACAGCCATTTTTGGAAATGGTGCTGGCAGCAGCAGCGCCATTTTGAAAAATGGCAGCCGGTCTGCACGTGCTCAGCCAGCAGCCGGGCATGTGCAGACCAACTGCCATTTTCCAAAATGGCGCCTACGCTGCCGGTGCCATTTTGGAAAATGACCATGCATGCGCAGAATGGCCATGGTGGTTATTTTGCACATGCATCGTGATTTTTATTGGTATTTTCTTCCCAGCAGAGTCCTGAGAAGGCCACACTGGGTGTCGCAGGTTACTCGTTCGGGTTCCAGAGCCTTGGAAAAATGGTAAGTAAAGCAACTACCCCCCTCCCCACCTCTGCATGGTCCTCCTACTCCCAGCTCTGCCTCCCCTGGAGCCCTGCCCCACATCACCTGGGCCAGACAGGGGCCCAGGGGAGGCAGAGCCCAAGGCAGACATTGGATTTAGGCCCATATTGCTCGGATTGAAACCGATTCTGAACAATACGATCCAAAATCCGATCTGAAGTCAGGGCACTTGGGTTCAGAAACAATCCCCAATTTTCAGTCCAATGTCCCATCTTTGTCTTGCAGTCACAAGATTATAATGAAGTTTCAAAATAGAGTCACACAGGCAACAAGCTGGGGAGTCATTGCTCGAGGACTTCTTAACTTAAGATTTCAGAGCACTCGGTACAAAAAAGAGCATTGGGAGGTGCAGGTATTTACCAAAGGTCCCGCCGCACGTTAGTCACAGAGCTGGGCTAGAAACCAATTCTCCTGCTTGCCAGTCCTGCACCATGCTGCCAATCATTGACCTACTGCGGGTGTAGAGGTGTGTACTGACAGGTATATTGTTACAAGAGGAGACAATGAGCCCTGCAGTGATAGGGAAGTGAAGACGGGAAATGCAGTGAAGATTGCCAACAGCAGTGAAATAAACAATACAGAGCTTCCAAAAGAGCAGGAGGGCTGAGAGTACCTGAGAAGGTGTGGGGGGAGGTCAGGGGGACATGTTGCAGACCCCCCGAAGGAGAAAGCACAAAGGGAAATCAGGAGCATTCTAGTGCAATCTGCTGCCATGCAGGGATCGGAGTCAGAGACTCGGTTCATGCCAGGACTGGCAGGGGGTGAGGAATGCTAAGAAGGCAGCGCTGGGCCCCTGGGAGCGAGAGGGGAGGGAATGCCTTCTGTTGCTTTGCAGTGGCCTCTCTGAAGCAGCCTGGATGAGCTCTGGAAAGGGGACACCGCTAACCCCAGCCCAGTTGGAAGGATGAGAAAGGAAGGGGAGGAAAAGCAAAGGTCCCCTGGGGAAATAAAGAATCTGTGGCCTGTGATATGCAGGAGATCGGTTTAGATGATCAGAATATCCCATTCTGGCTTGAGAAGAATCTAGGAGGTGCTGAGAGTGCCCATTCCACAGAAGCTAATGGAGGCAGAAGGCCCAGGTTGTAGCTGGGCTTGAAGTTGAGACAGCTCCCGGATCCACTGAATTATTATTAATTATTAATTATTATTATTATTATAAACATTTATACAGCGCCAGCGATGTGCCTGGTGCTGTACAGAACACAGAAATAGATGCGGTCCCTGCCTGTGGCTTACAATCTGGACCAAGGGGAGTCTGGAATCTATTGAAGAGCAGGTAGCCATTTGCAGGGGTGCAGCCAGCAGCAGAGAGAGCAGATCCCCACTTCTCGCAGCTTTAAGTCTTGCCGTCCAAACTCCTAGGGAGACATAAACATTTGAGAGACTTTGCTATCATTTTTTAGAACTGAGTTTCTAACCCTCGTGGTTGCAGAGTAAAGCCTCAGAGCAAGGTCCAAGTGCACCCAAAAGACTGAAAAAACAGAATGTAATAAAAGGGAAACCAAAGCATCTTCCATGTTTAGGAATGTCTCTTGAGCCAAAGCCAATCTCATGATTTGGGGGCCGTGACTGTAGTTTTTGAATGTGTGGGTGAAACTCTATCTGACATCTGGAGGTGTATGGTCAGCTTGTTTGGGATTGTTGTTTGTCATTTTCTTGTGGTCCCTGCACTTCTCGACTCCACAAACGAAAAAAAACTGAGATCAGATTGCTGTCCATGTACTTCCTCCCCACACCCATACCCACCTCGTGCTGAGAAATCCATGCTGTTGAGATTTCTAGCAAAGAGGGCTGTACATACACCTACGAACATAAGTAGTACCACACTGGGTCAGACCAATGGTCCATCGAGCTGAGCAACTGGCTCCAACAATGGCCAATCTCGGTTGCTTGGAGAAGTACTCAACAGGTCACTATGGGGTAATAAGCTGCTACTGCACCTAGGGTTGCCACATCTCCAGGTTGCCTGGAGATGCCAGATTTTGACCCAGAGTCTCCAGGCTTTTGGGAACGCCCCAATTTCTATAGGTCTGCCCAGGCGCCTTTGGTAGCCCAGAAAAATCAAGGCTTCTGGGAGTACTGTGGGGCAGCCACATCAGAAAGGGGGCGGACCACAGGGATTTTCCTACCCCTTTTCCATACTAGCCGTCCTGATGCCATAACTCTGCAAGGGGCAGGGTTATGCCAGAAACAGTATGACGGTCCCTTTACCCCTCTGCTAATGAGGACATCAAGGGGTAGGGCTCCACTAGAAAGGGGCATGGCAGCACTCCAGCTGATGTGCCCATCCCCTCTGAGTGAACACACAGAGGCAGTAACCCTATGGATACCCTACAGACGGAGTTTGCAAACAGCAGCCAAACCAAATGGATTTCTGAATAGCCACAGCCTCTACTGCTTGAAAAGCCATGGAGTGGCCTAAAGTTACATCTTAGATTGAACAAACTCTTCTGCCATCCCAGACCTTCCTCTTGGGCTGAACCCTAATCCCATTGAGATCAGCAGGCATTTTAACATTGGACTCCATGGAAGCAGGTCTGGGTCCCCAGTTTGCTTTCTATTTTGCGAATACTAACCCAATCCAGTATATAAAAGATCACTTGCTCTAGGCTGGGCAGCTTTTAAAATCGACAACTTTGAGTCACACCCCAGCATCTTAATTTAGGCAACCAACACAAATGGATTTACATGCAATATCCCTCTCTCGATCACAGCCTTGTTTCGGTGTAGGGCCTCCATGAACTGCTGCTTTGTTTGGGTTTGCTTTTTTCAATATTTTAACTCTTTGCCCCCGGAAGGATCAACTTTAAAAAAAGAAAAAAGGGTTTAAGATGGAATCTGAAACCTCTTTCCAGCTAGAAGCTTCAAAGGCAAGTTTTGGGGGCGGGGGTGTGTGATGTTTGCCTTGGTGCTGAATGTTATTTTTAGAATAAAATTCATCAGGTTAAAGACAGCAGCCCTGCTTGCTGACCTGACAGGCAGCTCTTCCCGTGTTACCGTCATAAACTCCTACATGACTGGTTTGTTTGGGAAGCCTTCTCAACACCACATGTACATCAGACCTTATTCCTTCTCGTTGTGTCTGATCCAGGGAAGTAGGGGGCCCTGCTTGAAATAGCAGCCTGAGCCCGCTCCCCTCAGATAGGAATGTTTGACAGTCAGACACACACTGACTCGCCCATCAGAAAAAGCCAAATGTTACTGTCATTCATTTTTTGGATGTTCAATAAAACATAACATCCCCTTCAAGGGGCTGGGGTTCTCTGCATGCTAACGTTGATGTTTCTAGTTTATTCATGGGCCCAATCATGGAGCCACCCTCCTGAATCACTGTGGGCCGTCCACAGGCCAGGGGCTGCCTATGTTTGAGATGCCGGGGGATCATATTTGACTCCAGTGCATTTCCACCACCGATGCAAATTTTTAAGGAATGCTTATGAAAAACACATGTTGCAGGGCCTGCATTGGCACCTAAGGCACAATTTGCATAGGTGGCAACCCTACCCCCAATATATCTAACCCTGTTCAGTTGCAGGGATCTGGCCTGGCTCTGTCCCTCACCAGTAGTAGAAGGGCACAGCTGCATCACCAGAGAGCTCTCACTTTGCAGGGAAGGGAAGGGAGCCCGCCCCCCAAACAGGCATCAGCTCTGCCCACTTATCTATCTAGCTGCTGGGAAATTCAATGGCCGACAAGGAGTAGAGTGGCTCCAAGGGCAGTGCCTCCATTAATCTCAGTCCTCTCTGGGACACCAGCCCTGCCACCACTGCAGGGGTTATTATAACAGGCAAAAGTTAAGAAAGGAACTGGCCTCTAGGCAGAGTCCATTCTTTTTTCCACCCTCCCAGTTTTACACTGGCAGGACAATGCCCTGCCGTTAAAGTTAATGGGAGTTTTGCCATTGGCTTTAATGGCGGAGCATTGTGCTCCCAGAGTCATCTCCAAAGCACATTATTAATTATTATTATTATTAGCAAGCATTTATATAGCGCAAGCAATGTACCTGGTGCTTTACAAAGTAATTGAATAGACACAGTTCCTGCCCTAGGGTTTACAATCTGGGGGGTGGGGGGGGGAGACAAAGGAAGGGGAACAGAGGGAGAGACAAGGAGCATAACATTCACGAAGATGCGAGGTCCCAGGTGCAGGCCAAACTTAGCATCCTAATGTTTCAATTAAAAAACACTTGCCAGCAAAGTCAGAAGCAGCTTTCAGTAGAGCCTGGTGACTCCTCTGATTAGGCTTAGTACCTCTCTGGGTTTGACCTGGAGTCTCTGGGTTTTCCTGCATCATCTGCAGGCTCTAGGGGAACCCCCATTTCCCCAGGTTATGCAGGGGTGCCTGAATAGCCCAGGGAAATTGCCACGTCACAAAGGGGTGGGGTGAAGAGCCCTTCCTGCCCCTTTTCTGCCATGGCCCCGCACCCTTGAGGGTCATCATGACATCACAATGCTCCAAATAGAACCTGGCCACATTGGAAAGTTGGCAGGAGAGTCTGTTTGCTCTGCCTCTTTTGACATGGCCCCCATCCATTTCCAGTTCAGTTTTTCAGGAAAGGTGGCAACTCTAGCTCTGACTTAGGAAATCCTAAAGTTGAGACACAGGGTGATTTCAGAAGTGACGCGTTCCAATTCACCACAGTGACTCCCAGCCCGGT
>QEPC01008313.1:896517-952388 GCA_003113815.1 Sphenodon punctatus
AGTGAAGAGAGAAGAGGAGAGGCTGCACATGGTCAATGTAAGGTTTAAAAGAGAGGTGCGTGTCAAAGATGAAGCCCAAACTACGGGCTTGGAGAACAGGATGGATGGTGACTCCATCGATTCAGATGGACAGGTTAGAGGGAGAGGAAAGGGAGGGAGCTCCCGTCCTTGCCTCTCAAGGCTTATACAGTTAGCAACACTAGTATCTACTCTATCAGTATTGCCGAGAACCGAGAGTGATCAATAATGGCCCTCTCGGTTCTAATCCGATAATACCGATAATTCTCAGTATCAGCAATATCAGTTCTTTTACATTATCGGTATTGGTGTCAGTATCAGATTTATGTTAAAGATCCAATACGGATAGAAATGGAGATCCAATATCGATATACAACTGATACCGAGAATTTGCCCAAAGTCCCATCCCTAGTATCTACCCTTCCCCTAAGCATCATGGAATGTTTCTGTGAGCATCTGGAGTGGGGCAGGACATAACTGCATTCCCATGGGCCCAAGGAGTGTTCTCTCTCAATCCGTAGCAGGACTGGTACCAGATACAGACATCTCATGCGGTTGGGCTCAGCATGTTTTGTTTTTTTTTACGTCAGTGCCTTAGTCAAACCTAATCCTTCAACTCCTTGGCACCGCCCGTTGCTCAGGGGGAAATTCTGGCAGCCCCAGCAGTCCATTCCCCACTGCTCCTACCTCCATACACACACACAGACTCCTGGCCAGTGTTCATGAGAACATCAACACAGGGCCAGAAATTAAACTAACATCAGTCAAAGCATCTTGGCACAACGAAGGGCCTTGTGGTGGCTCAGGATAGTCCCACTGGAACAGGCTCTATTACATCATTGCAGACACCTCCCACCTCATATTTCCAGTGGGTTCTGGCAGTGCCACCTCCCCTCCCAACGCTCCTGTCATCTTCCATCTGAAGAGGGTGAAGAGTGGCTCAGCTTTACGATAGAACTGGGATGCTCAGGTGTCCCCTTGACAGTTGCTCTCTGTAAAGTTCTGTTTACTTTCCATTCCCCCTGCCAGGCTCCCCATCGAGTCTCTTGGCTCCTCAGTATCCAGCTTGAGCTATTCCCTTCACACTCCACATTCAACACTCTGCAGTGGAATGTCAACAAACTTCATCACGCCCCATCCCTCTCTGGGCATCCTGGGGTTCCTCATTGGGACAAAACTCTGGGCATAAAAATCTGAATCGTTCTTTCTCTCCACAAACAGGGGCCTGCAACCTTTCGATTGGCCAGAGAGAGCAGAGCAAGTGTGCGCTTAACATGACAGGGGAGAAAGGGAAACACCATTTCTGTCCCACAGCCACATCTCCCGGCAGTCCCGATTCAGGAGGGACACCAGTCTCTTTGGATGCTGAAGAATCCCACTCTCCCTTCTACACACGGGGTCAAAGTTCCTCTTTCAGGAGAGAGAGAGAAAAAGATTGGCATTCAAACTTCAGGCACCTCTTTCTTGGTTGCCGCCCAAGAAAAGCACCAGGGAAGACAATGGGGAGACAATGGAATGACAAGAAATTAAGTAGAATGCTACGCTTCTGTCTCTCTTTTATGCACTTACTGTGAGGTGTGTGCATACATGTATATAGTGCAAGAGGGATGCAGCTTATCGGCGGAGGGGTGGAGCTTATTGGCCATGGGGCAGGGCTTGGCTGCTCAAAATATTGGGAGGTATGCTCGATAGAGGATGCACAAAAGGTCATCAGACACCATGCAAGCCAACTCAGCAAAAACTGAACCTGGGCAAGGGAAGAGAGACAGCCGAAATAGCCAACCCGACACCCAGTCGGGAATGAAAAATACAGACGCAACTAATAGTCAGAGCTGGAAACTCGGGCTGGAATTTCTGAGCCAGGTGAGGCCTGCCCTCAGCAGGACTTCATCAAGCCTGGTCTATGGAGTGTCATGATGGAGTCATGGCCACACTGGGAAAGAGCAGGTCTAAGGGGAAATCTCTTGTGCCTGTCTGACATAACCCCACCCATGTCTGCTAGGGAGGAGGGGGGTAAGTGGATGTGATCACACCTTCCTGGGCCGCTTCAGTGAAGGACATGGCCACGCCCCCTGCAGAGCATCATGACATCACAATACCGTGTAAGCAGTGCGGCTATGTCAGAAAGGGGCGGGGCTAGATGCTTTCCCACCCCCTTTCTGACGTGGCTCTGCCTCCCTACTTCCTACAGCAGGGATTCTCAACCTTTTCCCAGTCCTGAGCACTGGGAGCACTGCATGATTTGCATGAATGACCTGCATAAATATGCATAGATTAAGTCTCCCCTCTGCAATTCAATTTGATTAAATGGAAATCAGAGCTCTGCAACATCACAGAGCATTGTAAAGGGCGGGGGTGGGGTGGGGTGTTTCCCCGCTTGGGGAATTCAGCCTGTCCCGAGAGGCTTAGGCAGACAATGATCTCATGCCTGACAGGATTGGTTAGGTTCAGGTCTGGATCCAGGCAAGTGCAAATTGTGTGATGTGACTGCACAGGACCCTGTGTTTTGGGGCCCCATGGGATCCATGCATGAATAAGCTTGAAATGACATAAGTGTGAGAAGCACTGGTGTAAAATATGGGCCCCACAGAGCCTCAGTTGTGCGGAGCCCCAGCCTATGGAGGATCCACTTCAGGAAGGGCCCCCAGCACATGGGACCCATAAGTAAACTACAGCCAACATAGGTATAACATACAGGTCTGCAATGAAGGGAGCCCCAGCCTCTGAAGGAGATATTATATTTAGTTGAACATTTAAAAAATGAGTTATAGTAACATTTCCCTTTTTCCAATTGGCATGTCGGTGTATTGACATCAAACATTGCTATGTTAGGAGGGGGCCCGCACAGCACCATTTTGCACAGGTGCTCGACCTCCCTGGATTCAGCACTAGTTGGGTTCTGCCAGGCGTGGGTCAGGGCTCTACGTAGTGTCACACACACCCATCCTAGGTGGATTTGTAATTGCCCTGACAAATGCTGGCGCGATCTGTGCATTCCTTATGCCTTGGCAACACTGGTCTAGCTTGTCCTGCCAATACACTATCAGTGACTGTGAATTTGAATGGAGGCCTCATGTCAAGGGCGGTGACACCCACCCCCACGTTGTTAAGATGCTCAACTACATTCCCGAAGGCTGTGGGCTCAAGTCCATTAGTCATCTGTGAATGGGTCCCTGATCCATTGGGTTGAGGAAGTCAAAGGTGGCGGGACATGGTGGTGGGCACTTCACTCCCTTGTGCACTCTGGGCCACAGAAACTGGTGTGTTAGCCACACCTACGCAGTGGGCTGCATGGCTTGGAACAGACCTTGACACCATGCCTTTTGCCTGCAGTTCCCCATCGTGTAGCTTTTACACCCGTTATTCTGCTGGCCCCAGGGGGCAGCCGCTAACCTGCTGACCACACTGCTTATCCTAACAATAACCTGGGAACATAAATCTAGAAGTTTGCAATCTTTGTTATTGCTCTGATCACAGGTCAAGCTTTGTTGTCCATGTCTGACAAACACTTGTCTAAAAGCTTTCAACCTATTTCTGATACTGGACAAACATTGATTATGCCCTAAGGAGCCTTGTTCAAATAGGAGACAGCCACTGAGGTGGCCAAAGGTCTAGTTCCTGAGGTGGAGCCAAGAGAGCCAGAGACAATCTTGGCTTCAAGATTAGGACGCAACTTCAGGGATGGTTTGAGCTAGAGAGAAGGAACCATTCTGTTTATAGTTCACGTCGGCCAGCTCCTGTTTCATGGATAGCCAGGGCAGGGTCAGAGGTCACCGTGCAGCTCCTGTTTCAGTGCCGAACATGTGGTACGGGGTCAAAGTTCACAGTGGTTTCTGGGAAGAGTAGGTAGGAGAGCCAGCCAGCTGACAGCTTCCCCTGAACTATGTATGGATGTGTTTATTTTACCTCTGTGTCCATCCGTTCATACACAATGTGGTGGGGGATGGGGGTTAGAGGCAAAACGGCCAGTTAAACCCATACAATTGTGTGTTTGTGTAAAGACAGTCACCCAAACATGCCCTGCCCACAGAAATTAACACAGACACATACTCTCACAGGAACTAAACTACACATACCATAGGCACACACATCACAACTCAAACTACAAACACAGATAGGCACAGGACATAGACACACACTATAGGGACCAAGACAAAGGGACACACACAGTCAGAGGGCTGCGGCAGAGGGGACGGTTTGTGGGCGCACCACTGCGTGGGTGGTGCAGGGGGGCGGGTGCTCTCGGACACACACCCATCTCCCCCCCACACATCCCCACGCACGGAGCAACCTGCATTGCCGTTGGTCACTCCATGGGGTGGGGGTGGGGGGGATGTGTGGGTCGTGGGAGCATGCACCCACCCACCCCCACATTTACATGGGATGCTTCCCCACATGGACGATGAGTGTCCATATGGGGGAGCGGCCCATGTAAAAAGGGCCAGTTGTACAAGAACACACACTGCACCACCACAATATACACCTATCCCCCAAATATAGACAGCTCAAACAGAAGCCCATATATTGTGCATGCTCTCACACACAGCCCTGTGTGATAGGCTGTAGCTTACAGAGATCATGGTAATAGCAGGTATGTTCTCCCAAACCCATTCACACTCCCCTCCCCACCCCGTGTGTCAGACTGTCTCTCTTTTACACCCAAACATACCTACCCCACTGTGTGATGAGCTCTCTCTCTTTTACACACACACATTCGTGTGTGACAGTGTCTCTTTTTTACACCCCCTACACCTCTGTGTGACAGGTCATTTTTTATTTTACACACACACACACATTTGTGTGACAGACCATCTCTTTTTTACACACACGCCCGTGTGACAGGCCTTCTCTCTTTGGCAGGCACACCCACCCCGCTGTGTAACAGGCTACATCTCTCTCTCTCTCCCTCCTACACACACACACACACACACACTCACTCTCTTGCCTGGAGGGCTCCTTGGAGCCAGTGTGCCGAGGTTGGCTGTGTGTCTGGGAGAGCAGACTGTGCTGCCTGACTGGACAGCCGGGAACCCCTGTGCTTTTGGTGGACAGACAGTGCCTATGAGTGCAGTGTCTTGGGTAGGCAGCAGGCAGTCACACAGGAGCCATTTTGCCTCATCCCCCTGCAAGACCCTCTGCCCTTTTCCCAGAGTGGTCGGGGCTGGTAGTAAACTATGCTGCGTTCGTGCCTGGCTCACAGCTCCCTTCTCCCCAGGAGGCGCAGACAGAGCTTGGAGGGTGCCCAACATCCATTGCAAAGGTCCTGACATCAAGCGTCAGCATGCTGGGTGAATTCCACCACTAGCCTGGGAGCCCTGTGCAGCACCTGGTGCGTGGGGAGGCACGGGCAGTTGCTATGCAGGACTGCTTTCCCCCCCTCTCTCCCTAGCACGCAGCTCTGCCGAGCCACTTCAGACTGGAACATCTGTGCTTTCTCCAGTTCTGGCCTTGCCCGGAACACAGGCTGCTGCAAGCTCTGCCTAATTGCACCGCAGTTTAGTGAAGAGGAAAAATGTCAGATAAGGGCTAGGTTGAGAGCACCAGCTCCTGTCATTTGTAGCCTATACCAAATTCAAAGCAAGGCCTTTTGGAGATGAAAGGCTATTGTGTGAGTCTCCCTCTCCCCATCCCCCTGGCAAGAGAGTTCCTAAAATATTAACCAGGCTCCAATCCTGCTAGGCCTTCAGCACCTCCAGAGAGGAGCTAAAGTCAAAGGGAGCTAGGGAGAGCCAGGATCTTCCCCCCCAGGAATATAATCTCAGTGGGGAAGAGAGGTTGTTTTTTTTATGTTCACTAATTATGCTGTGGTTGTGGAGGCAAATATTGTCCCCCATAAATCAGTTGTGGCTCCTCAGATGGAATTCAAAGGGTTGGGTAACTGCTGCCCATACAGTGGGAGAGCACAAGAGGACCAAGAAATACTCACTTTCCCTCATGCTGCTCTTCTTTGCCACTTTATTTCAAACATTTGAATTCAAATAGGTTTTATTTGGATTGGGGATTCAGAGTTGTGAAGACCAGAAGGAACCAGTACAATTTGGCCAGAGGGTGCCTATTCCCACACCAAACCCAGTAGCCAGAGAATAAAGATCTCTTTTTGCAGGATTCTTATTTGTTCATTCGTTTGATAGTGGCACCTAAAGCATCATCCTAAATCAGTGCCCCATTGAGTTAGATGCTGGGCAGACAGCCGGGGGAAGGGGGGGGCGGGATGAAAGAAGGAAAAAACCACTCTCTGCCTCAAACAGCTTGAAGTCTCATAAACCAGTCCTAGCAAGTGAAAGAACTAACCAAACATGGAGTGCATAACGGGGCAACAGGGGGAGACAGATAGTGTGTTTATTACACAAGCATACCAGAGCCAGGTTTTTTAATCTGGGGTAAATACTTCCCTTTCACTTCCATTCACATGAACGGGGGTGGGAGGTCAAGACCTCTCCTTCTTGTGGCACTTGCTGGGAACTTCCAGCTGGGAGCGGAAGTCTTCATTGGACAGAGACCCTATGCGGGGAGGAATACAGAAGGAGGAATTACTTAGGTTTGTCCGGATAGCAGAGAATTTCATGGAGAAAGGTAAACAAGGGAATATACTCTGAAACGTGCCACTGAGCACGTCCCTGGAGTAGAAGCTCCTTCCCTGCATTAACATTGCTAGTTTGCAGAGTTAATTACCCCTGATTTATTCTTGCGCTAATCCCCTAGTTTGTGTGAACAACACAAAGGGAGGCCGGGTTAGAGCACTTTCAAAGGTGGGTGGAGAACCTCAGCCCCAGGGGCCAAATATGAAACCAGTGGCTAGCTTTATTTGGCCCCTTTCTAGTTCCTGGATCTGGCAACTGAATCCAGTTCCTACCCCCAAGCAGTGAGAGAGATGAGGATATGCATTGCACACAAGGAGAGGGGACAGATCCATGATCCGGATCCCCCACCCCACCCCTCCTGAGCACACCCTCCAGCTTCTGTGCAGCCCTTGAAAAGCCTCCTCTCCAGCTTCTGTGCAGCCCTTGGAGTTTGTACTAATTTTCAAAGTAGCCCCTGGGAGGAAAAAGATTCCTCACCCCTGTTTTTTGTGAACCAATCAAAACAGGACAGAGAGGATTTGGGCAGGATGGGCTCCACCTTAAATAGAACGGAACCCAGCTGCTGGTGCTAAAAATTAAAAAGGAGTTAGAGCAGCTTTTAAACTAGAATCTGGGGGAAAGCCGACAGGTGCCAACGAGCGTGTGGTTCAAATGGAGGCATCTCCAAAGGATGCTGTTAATTCAGAGAAATTAGAGTATCTTAATACAGAGGCTAGGAAAGAAGCTGAGGGAGCACAGGTGGAAATTAGTGCAGAACAGACAAGTATAAATGATTCCAAGGTACCTGAAACAGTTACTTATACCGAGTAGACTAAGAATAAACATGAAAAGAATATATTAAAGTGTCTATATGCAAATGCTAGAAGCCTAAAAAAGTAAGATGGGAGAACTGGAGTGTATGGCACTAAATGAAGATTGGGTCATAATTGGCAACTCAGAGATCTGGTGAAAACAGGATAATTGATGGGACACTGTAATACCAGGGTACAAAATATATCAAAATTAGGGATGGGTGAACGCGGTTCGGAAGGTCAGAGTTCGGCCCAAACTCGGCCTGTTCGGATGACCGAACCCAAACCCGAATCCGAACGGACCAAACCGAACTCGATTCCGAACGTCGAAATGACCGAACAGTTCAGTCAGTTCGGATTGCGTTTGGGTGAGTTCAGGTGGCAAAAACGTGTCACTGGAAGGCCAAACATGACAGGGAGGGGGAGTCAGCTGAGGAGCAGACTTCCAGGCACCAGGGGTGGAGAGGCTTGGAGTAGCAGCCAGCCTACCTAATCACCATCCCTTTTCGCCTCAGACCGCTGGCTTCGCAGGCTGCAATTGGCCACGGGCTAGGCTGCACAGAGCCAATGGGGCTTGCGGTGAGGTGGGCACAGCAAGAAATAAAACTGATTGCCTCCCCCCTTGCCAACACCTTCTGAGCTAGTCACTGTTCCTGAACAGCAGGCGTTTCAGAAGGCTCCCTCTCTCCCAGCAGTTTTTGTTCCTTCCTATTCCTATGCCATCCTCCTCCTATTTCACCCATCCAACCCATTTACCTCCATATTATCATTTATTTAGATTATATTAGATAGATTTAGGTCTTATTTTTTTGTTTTTATCCCTCCCTGTGTTCCCTGTGTTCAATCTTCCTTCCTCCCTCCCCCCTCCATTGAATCCGTTCCCTCTCCCTCTCTCCATCCCTGATTCCCTTCCCCTGTTTTTTAATTCATTTAGAGTAGGATTATTAGATTGATTTAGGTTTCATTTCAGTTTTGTACCCCTCCTTGTGTTGTTTGTGATTCCCCACCCCCCATCCCATATATATAGAGATTGGTAGATTAGAGATAGACAGTTAGGAGTTACTAGTTCGCTTAGTGATAAAGAGATACAGCATTTAGTGTTTTGTCTTAGTGTTTGTAGGAGTAGGCCTTTGTGATATATAATCCATTTAGTTAATAGTTGATAGCATATAGAATAGTTATAGCTGATAGATTTAGTGTAGATAGATAGTTATATAATATTATATTTTTAAAATTACATTAAAAAATAAAAGAAAATTTAAAAAACCAATATAAAAACATTATTTTGGAGGGAGAAATGGAGAAGGGAAGGANNNNTGCCTGCCTGCCTCTCATGCCAAGCTGCTGTGATTGCCTGCCTGCCCACCCAGGTTGCCACGCTCAAATCCTGCCTGAATGCCGCTCATGCCACGCTGCCTGCCTGCCCTGGCAACCCATGTTTGCTGCTGCCAAAGGCCCCCACCCCCCAGGCCTGTATGCTGTCTGTGAAAAGGGTTCTGTACCCTGGCAACCAGCAATCCACTGTCTAACGACCAGCACCCACTGCCAAGGAGCCTGTCTCTCTTTCGCTCTGGCACACCCACACAGACACAAGCCCTGCCCTTCCTGGGGGGCTGTCTGCAAGTTGAGACCCTGCTGCTGGCATATCTTTGGGTTAATACCTTAACTACGCTACATGTGGTGCCAGGTGCTGCTGGTAGGGATCAACAAGCTGTATGAGATTCTGCCACCTGCCAGCCTGAACTTCCACAAAGAGGGATAAAAGATTGGAGGGTTCAAACAAAGCTTGTAACAATATCAACAAATATAACTTTTATTAACAAAACAACAAGAAGAACAACAACATTATAAAACGAAAACCAAACTTTTTAAACTAGAAAGGAACTTATCTAGCTATTTATTCAGTCTTTGGACCTGCCCCCCGGAAGTTGGGGGAAAGGCAGAAGGGGTGCTGGGAGGTATGGGCAGGGGGCATCACACCCACCGGCATTTCGTAGCCCCTGCCATGGTCACCTGCCAGTTGGAGACCGACTGGCGGAAGAGTTCCAGGTTGGCCATTTCGGTGGAGACGTACTTTGAGACATACTGCACATATGCCTCCACCTTCTGTTCCCGCACCTTGACCGCCTGGAACCGTTCCACCAGTCGGTTCTCCATGGTAGCTGTTTGCACCTTTAGGGCAGCCACAAAGTCCCGGGTGGGCCTCTCCACCTCCACCCAAAAGGCCTTGTCCTCAGCAGACTCCCGGGGCACAGGGGACTCCACATCGGGGCTGGAGGAGGGGGAAGGGCTTACATGCCGGTGCTTCCGGGTTGCCTTACCCCCCTTCTTCTGTTGCTCGGGCTCCATGACCACGCCAGAGTCCTCCTGCTGCTTCACCGTCAGGCCGTGGAGCTTTTCAATATGGGCGATTAGCCCCAATGTGGTTCCCTCTCTCTGCCTCCTTAATCTTTTGAAGCAGATCTAAAGAACATAAAAAGATAGGAACATAAGAAGTGCCATACTGCATCAGACCAATGGTCTGTGTCAAGCCCTGCCTGCATTCTGTCTCCTTCACAAATGGGTGGATGGCCAATCTCTCTCTGCAGGGGACTTCCATTCCTAACAGGTCATAGGGCATTGGGCAATCCATTCCCTGTTGTTCTAGCCCCCGTGTCTTACCTTGCAGACGGCATATTTTTCGTGCTTCTCAAACCACTTCCAGACATTGGACCTTGTCCGCTGTCTGTCTGGGGGTGGCACTGGCGAGTCCGACCTCCGCCTCGTTGTCCTGCGTGGCGTGGCACCAGTGCTGGGACCGGCATCCGATTCCTCTCTGAAACAGGAACACATAAACACCACCTAAGTAATATCATGCATTTATGATGATGCCTCTAGTCCTCCCTCCTTGGGGTGCTAGGGATGGCAACGGGAGATGGTGATCCTGGCTGGCACATGCAAATCCTGCCCTCCTTGGGGTGCTAGGGATGGCAACTAGAAAGACCTTGCTGGCACATGCAAATCCTGCCCTCCTTGAGGTGCTGCTAGGGGGGGATGGCAATGAAGAGACCCTGGCTGGGATTTACAAATGCTGCCCTCCTTGGGGTGCTGCTAGGGAGGGATATCAATGGAGAGACCCTGGATTGCACATGCAAATCCTGCCCTTATTTGGGGGTGCTAGGTAGGGAGGGCAACTGGAGAGTGGAGACCCTTGCTAGGGATGGCTGGCAGGCACATGTTTGAGTGGGGGTGCTGCTCGTGCCTGACTGCTGTAAGAGCCCCCCACACTACAGTACCCTCTCTCTCTGTGGCAGACATGCACTGCTACCCGCTGATGCCCACTGTTTGTGCCTGACTGATGCCCACCACCCACGCACCCACCCACATGCCAGTGAGCTTGCTCTAATGGATAGAGTCTTAAGTTTCTTGTCCTCAAAATAAAATAAAAAATTACAAACCTGGCAGCAGTGGCAGCAGCACCTCCTGTGCCCACTGTCTCTGGTTCCTCCTCCAGCACTGAAGGTCCAGCAGCAGTGGCAGGAGGAACCTCTTCCTCCACCACCGACTCCACCACCTTGGCCTTCCCCCAGACCCAGCGACTAATGGTGGTGGCACTGGTCACCTTCTTCTCCAATTTTTTTTTTTTTTTTAACAGACACGGTAGCCAACACACCCACCAACACTCACCAACCAGCCAAACCAAAACCAACACATACCACACAGTCAAAACACATGAATCAAAACCGAACACCCAGCCAGCCACAACACACATGCTCTCACCCACACAAGCTCTGCACGCACTCGAATTTCCAGTTTCCGGCACGATTACGGGTTCTCGCAATACTTTTTCCAAATACCCGAACTGAACCGAACACGACTGAACCGAACACGACCGAACCGAACACAACTGAACCCGAACTCGGCGACCGAACCGAACGGCCAAACCGAACCGGACCGAACCGAAGACCGAACCTGAATCGCGATCTGTTCGCCCATCCCTAATCAAAATGACAGAGCAGATTGAGCTGGTGGTGGGGTGACTCTATATGTTAAAGACAGCACTGAGTCAAGTAGGATTAAAAGTTTACAGGAAGGGAACTGTACTCTGAAATCTCTATGGATAGAAATTCCATGCATAAAGGGGAAGTGTATAGCATGGGACTCTACTATTGTACCCTGACCAGGATGGTGAGACTGACTATGAAATGCTAGTGGAGATTAGACAGGCCACTAAAGTCGGAAACATAATAATAATAATAATGGGTGATTTCAGTTTCCCTAATATTGACTGGGTGAATGTCTCCTCCAGGCGTAATATGGAGGTAAAGTTTCTCGATGCCATAAATGACTACTTCTTGGAGCAGCTGGTCCTGAAACCAATGAGAGGAGGAGCTACTTGGATCTAGGCCTAAGTGGAGCACAGGACCTGGTACAAGAGGTAACGGTGGTGGAGTCACTTGGCAATAGTTATCATAATATAATCAAATTTAACATAATTACTGGAGGGAGAATGGTGAATAAAACTAACACAGTAACATTTAACTTTAAAACGGGAGCCTATGCTAAAATGAGGAAACTAGTTAGAAGGAAACTAAAAGGAAAAGTGGTGAGGATTAAATGTCTGCAAGAGGCATGGAGACTATTTAAAAACACCATCTTGGAAGTCCAAATTAAATGTATTCCACAGGTTTTAAAAGGTTGCAAGGGGATCAAACGCCTGCCAGCATGGCTAAATGGTGAGGTGAAGGAGGCCATTAGAGTAAAAAAAGGTGTCCTTTAAAAAATGGAAAGTTAGCTTTAATGAGAAAAATAGGAAAGAGCATATAAGCACCGACAATTTAGATGTAAAATGTTAATAAGGCAGATGAGCCAAGAGAGAATTTCAAGAGACTCGCTAAAGAGGCAAAACTAATAATAAAAACTTTTAAAAGTACATCAGAAGTAAGAGGCCTGCTAGAGAGTCAAGTTGGGCCATTAGATGATCCGGGGATAAATGGAGCACTCAGAGAGGATACGGCAATTGCAGAGAAGCTGAATTAATTCTTTGCTTTGTCTTCCGGGTGGAGGATGTTTGGGAGATACCCAGGCCAGAACTGTTCTTTGTAGGTGATGAATCGGAAGAGCTGTCAAAAATCAACGTGACTCTGGAAGAGGTTCTAAAGCAAATTGACAAACTAAATAGCAACAAATCCCTGGGACCAGATGGTTTACACCCCAGAATTCTGAAGGAACTCAAATATGAAATTGCAGACCTACTACTGGTAATTTACTAATTTGTAACCTATCGCTAAAATCTGCCAGTGTACCTGAGGACTGGAGGGTAGAGAATTTAATGCTGATATTTAAAAAGGGCTCAAGAGGCAATCGTGGAAACTACAGACTGGTGTGCCTGACATCTGCACCCAGCAAAATGGTGGAAACTATCATTAAAAACTGAATTACAGGACATATTGATAAACATGGCTTAATGGGGAAGAGTCAACACAATTTAGGGGAAGAGTCAACATGGATCTAGCAAAGGGAAGTTGTGCCTCGTTAATCTATTGGAATTGTTGAGGGTGTGAGCAAGCATGTGGATAAGGGGGAACCGCTGATATAGTGTATCTGGATTTTCAGAAAGTGTCTGATAAAGTCCCTCATGAGAGACTCTTGAGGAAATTAAAAAGTCATTGGATAGGAGGCAGTGTCCTATTGTGGATCGGTAACTGGTTAAAAGACAGGAAACAAAGACTAAGACTAAATGGTCAGTTTTCTCAATGGAAAGATGTAACTAGTGGAGTGCCCCGGGGATCTGTACTAGAAGCAGTGTTGTTTAATATATAGGGGGAAACAATTCAAACTTTATGCACACAACGTTGGGTTCTAAATTAAGAGTTATCACTCAGGGAAAGGACCTTGGAGTCATAGTGGACAATACATTGAAATCCTCAGCTCAGTGTGTGGCGGCCGTTAAAAAAGCAAACAGAACGTTAGGAAGTATTCGTTAAAGGGATAGAGAATAAAACTGAAAATATTATAATGGCACTATATAAATCTATGATGCGACCACACCTTGAATATTGTGTGCGGTTCTGGTTGCCCCATCTCAAAAAAGATATAGTCGAAATAGAAAAGGACCAAGGTACAGGGAAGGGCAGCAAAAATGATAAGGGGTATGGAACGGCTCCCCTATGAAGAGAGACTGGATAGGTTGGGGCTCTTCCTCTTGGAGAATAAACAGCTGAGAAGGGATATGATCATTTACAAAATCATGAGTGATGTGGAACAAGTTAATAGGGAATGGTTATTTACCCTCTCATATCATACTAGGAATAGAGGACACTCCATGAAATTAACAGATAGCAGATGTAAAACAAATACAAGTATTTTTTCACTCAACACACAATTAAATTGTGGAATTTGTTGCCAGAAGACGTGGTCAAGGCCAATAGTATAGCTGGGTTTAAGAGATGTTTGGACATGTTTCTGGGGGATAGGTCCATTAGCAGCTACTAGATGGGTAGGTTTGGGGAATGTCACCTCTTGCTTTCGGGAGCTGGGAGTGAAAACCAGGGAATGGATTGCCCCATTGTCACCTATTGAGTGCTTCTTCCAAGCGACTGAGATTGTCCACTGTTGGAGAACGGTGCTGGGCTCCATGGACCATTGGTCTGACCCAGTATGGCACTACTTATGTTCTTGTTCTCCTCGCCCCCTCTCCAAACGCTGTATCATCATGGAGGCTGAAATCAGGGTCTATGCCATGCATCTCAAATTTTGGCTGGGAAGTGTGCCTTTCTCCTCCCCCTGTTTTTATCTGACAGGTTGGGGGATGGGGCTATTCTCCCCATACTTGTGCAGCTGCTATTCCACTGGGGGATCCGAGCATGTTCTGGCACAGATTCGCTATGTGCACAGCCTGTAAACACAGAACAGTGTTCCAGCTTCCAGTGAACAGGCTTCCATCTCAAGGCCCATAAACAGGGACCATCTCTAATCAGTTAGGGCCTTGGTGGGCTAGGCTGACCTTCACAGCACTGCTACTGATTGGATGCCTCACCCTGACTCAAGCTTGATAGGATCCAACTGATCCCACTGAGCCTGAATCAGGTCAGGCACTCTGCATGTTTTTAAACAAGATGCTACCATGCATGGCCACCCAGGAGCCACTCATCCGACCGCCCATCTGAAGGTGATGTGGGGGAATGCACACTTTCACAAGCCACTCACTCATGGCCACTCACGGCGCACTGCCACGAAATCTGGAGTGCACTGTTGGGGGCAAGCCAAAAAAGTGTGTGGCAATGGGCGCCCATACATCCCCTGCCTGTATGGATGGGGGGGGGGGGCACTCACTTCAACTGACCGATCCGCTGCTCATAGGCACTGCAGGTAGGGGAAATGGCATTTGCAAGTCACAGGAGCTGGCCGTGAGTGCTGAGGAGTCCGGGTTCCCCAACATGTCGATTTCAAAGGCTAGCCTGGCACGCTTCCCCCTCCTCCACGGTGGAGTGCGAGGCAGCTGTTGCGGTAGCCACACTGGGAATCCCTCCCCACTCACTCCACTTGAGTGGCTGCTCCACAGCTGTGCCACTCAGAGGCCCCTCCATCCAAACATTGCTTATTTAAAAACACCCTGTATCTGCCCAAGCTGCAGCAGGCCCTACCACCCACAGAGTACCGTGATGTCGGTGGCAAGGCTGTTGGGATTAACCCCTCGGGTGACAGCTTGACAGCTAGACCGTAAAGAGGTCAGAGATACGGAACCAGACACAAGGTAGGGATGCCAAAGTAAAGAAGGTTTATTACCAGAGACGGGCTGAGTAGACACCTCGCTCCAACGCTGGGAGACCCAAACAGCTGAACAGTACAAGAGAGTCTGGTGTAGGGTGGCTAATATTTATTTATTGCCATCATTTTTATACCGCCCCCTCCTGCCCAATGGCAGCTCAAGGCGGTGCACAACATATAAAACATAATACAAAAAAAATATTAAAAATACAACATAAAATCTGTTAAAAACCATAAAACAACAAAGGCCCGAGAAAAAACACCCACTACCTATCCCCCTCACCAAATGCCTGGTGAAACAGCCAGGTTTTACATTGGAGGGGAGATCCGGAGAGAGGCAAATCTCCGCCGGGAGGGAATTCCACAGCAGCGACGCGGCCACCAAGAATGCCCTTTCGAATGTCGCCACTGAGGAAACCCAGGGGACCTCCAAGAAGGCGCCCCAGGCCGGCTGCAGGGGCTGAACCAGGACAGTGTGTGGGGGTGGGGTGGGGGTGTGTGTGCGAGGCGATCTTGCTGATAAGTGGGGCCTAAGCCATATAGGGCTTTAAAGGTAATAACCAGCACCTTGCATCAGGCCCAGAGGACATAGGCAGCCAGTGCAGAGAACAGAGCACCGGTGTTATGTGGTCATGGCAACCTGTTCCCACAAGGAGGCTGGCCGCCGCCTTCTGCACCAGCTTCAGCCTCCAGGTCGTCACCAAGGGTAGCCCCATGGAGAGTGCGTTGCAGTAGTCCAATCTCGAAGTGATTAATGCATGGATGACACTTTAGAGGACACATGAAAGGCTCACTCCAGTGCAGCCCTGCAACCTGTATTTCTCATAAGTGTCCTCTAAAATTTGCATATCTGGCCACTCTAGTCTGGGGGTCCCAGTGACACCCTACGGGTACTTATAGGATTTTAAACAAAGACCACAAAACTGACCAATGAGGAGTAAGGTCATTGGAACATTCATACATATATGAGTTCTCACATTTTACAGAGCGTCATATTCATAGTACAATGTTATGATAAATATACATTAGTCATCAGGTACCATCTTCAGTAACAATTTATCAGTATGGCTTCTCCTGGTTCTAGAGTGACTGGCTATGGAGGTTCTTATCATATAGGCTCATACCATGCTCTTGGGACTGTTCGAGCTAGTCTTATTGTGAGCTAGATCCATGCCCACCTGGCTGGTCAAGGCCAGCCAGGAGACATTAGGGCCACTGCTGGCGGGGATTGTCGTCACCTATCATGGGGAGGGGAGGGTGCCAAACTGTCTCAAGGAGGCTGTGGTGCGGCCCCTGCTCAAGAAGCCATCATTAGACGTTGACATCCTGGCCAGCTATCAGCCGGTCTCTAACCTTCCCTTTTTAGGGAAGGTTATTGAATAGGTGGTGGCCCGGCGGCTGCAGGAGCATCTGGACCAGATTAATTTTCTTGATCCCCTGCAGTCTGGCTTTCATCCGGGATATGGCACGGAGACTGCGCTTGTGACCTTGGTCAACAACCTCTCCCATGAGTTGGACCAGGGTCGTTCAACCCTGTTGATCCTGTTAGATCTCTTGGCTGCATTTGATACTGTTGATCATGAGTTGTTGGTGACTCGACTGCGGGACTGGGTAGGGATCAGCAGGACCGTTCTTGAGTGGTTCCACTCTTTCCTGGCTGGGAGAACCCAACGTGTGGTCCTGGGTGATTCTTCATCTTCTCCCCGGGGCCTCATGTGTGGAGTCCCACAGGGTTCTATCTTGTCCCCTCTCTTGTTCATGTGTATATGCAGCCTTTGGGGGAGGTTGTTAGGGAAGTTGGCGTATGGTGTACTCAATATGCTGACTCAGGCCCGGCAGTCTCGGTGCTTACCCGGTGTTTGATGGCTATGGGGGATTGGATGAGGGCGAGCTGCCTGAAGTTGAATCCCGACAACATGGAGGTGATGGTTGTGGAGAAGACCGGGGAAGTGGTGGCCGCCATCTTGATGGGGTTCGTCCTGCCCTGGTATCTCAGGTTTGGAGTCTGGGGGTGCTCCTGGACTCGCAGCTCCGCCTGGATGTCCAGGTGGCGGCTGTGGTGCTTCGGCCGTAGGACTCGGACTCGGATCTGGCCACGATCGTCCATGCTTTTATTACCTTGAGACTGGACTACTGTAACGCACTCTACATGAGGCTACCCTTGGTGCTGGTTCAGAGACTGCAGCTGGTGCAGAACGCGACAGCCTGCCTCCTAACGGGGATGGGTTGTCACGAGCACATTACACCGGTACTTCGTTCTCTGCACTGGCTGCCGATAGTCTTCCAGGCCCAATTCAAGATGTTGGTGCTGACCTTTAAAGCCCTAAACAGCCTGGGCCCAGCCTATCTGCAGGACCACTTCACCCGCCGGATCCTGGATCGGCTGCTGCGGTCGGCTGGTGTCGCCCTCCTCGAGGTCCCCCGGGTTTCTCAGGTGCCAACCTTGCAGAGGGCGTTCTCTGTGACTGCACCGCGGCTGTGGAACTCCCTCCCACCGGAGGTCCACCTGACCACTGACCTCCCCTCTTTCCATAGACAATGTAAGACCTGGCTGCTCTGCCGTGCCTTTCCTTAGGGAGATGGAGTGGGTGGGTTGGATTAGGGNGGAACTCCCTCCCACCGGAGGTCCACCTGACCACTGACCTCCCCTCTTTCCATAGACAATGTAAGACCTGGCTGCTCTGCCGTGCCTTTCCTGAGGGGGATGGGGTGGGTGGGGTGGGTTGGGGTGGGGGGTAATTTGTTTTATTGGGGTTTTTTAACTGTATTACTGTTGTTGTATTGTTTTAAATTGGTTTAATATGTTGTTAGCCGCCCCGAGATGCTTTGAGCAGGAGGGGGTGGCATACAAATGTTATAATAAATAATAATAAATAAAATAAAACACCACAATTCCTGTTCTCAGGAACACACAAGGCCAAGTGTGGGTTCGCACCTTCAGTTACTGACTTCCTGAAATAGAGTTTCCATTTCCAGTAACCGACCCCTCTTAGGTTTCACTTCTCTATGAATCAGAAGCCTCTGGTCCAACACAGGCTCGGGCCTTAGCCAGAGTCTGGTTCCCTGAGGTGTCCCATACCGGAGGGCTCATATTCCTATAGAGCCCACATACGAAAGAGGCAGGAAAACCTTCGCCCTGCCCCTTTTCCGATGTAGTCTTACTCCTTAAGAGCCTGGCTACATCAAACCCAGAGCCAGCCAATGCAGTTGGGCTCATGCAGGACTCTCCTATTGATATGAACGTGCATGTGGCCAATCTCATTTTTTGGAGAAACCTCTTGCCACTGCCAGCCTCAGAGCGAAAGCGCTGGGAGCCTCAGATAGAGAAGCCTTAATGGAGCCAGATAAGCAGATGGGTAGGAGCTGTCTCTGCTTCCCACTCTCTTGGCCTGTCTTTGCTGAGTCTGTTCCAGAGGCCTGGCTCTGTACGTGCTCTCATCATGACAGACACTAAGCCCCGAGGCTCCAAGTCTCCCCTGACACACACACACACACACACCTGGTGAAGCCATTTACAGGTCTGGACAAGCTACACTCAGCACAGGACCCAGTAGTAAAGACAAAGAGAGCAATGCACCCATAGCTAAGGTGGCCAGATATGCACATTTTTACAGGACGCTTATGAGAAATACAGGTTGCAGGGCTGCATTGGAAAACTGCATATCTGGCCAGTGGCCACCCTCATCCTAGCAGGAGTCCCTCCGTACTGGTAGGTGTGTGTAGTAGCAGTCACTGCTCTGCTGGCAGTAGCCTCACGGGGTTTTTCTCCCTCCCCCCAGGGCTGCTGTCACTCAGCGGTCATGTGCTCCTGGCCTGCTAGCGCCAGCCCAGGCTGGGAAGAAGGTGAAGTGCTGGTGGTAGGTGCTGAGTTGCTGAATGGGCAGGGTGCAGGACATTCCCCCTTCCTTTCAGTCCATGACAGTTCAGCTCAGAGATCCACATGCTACAGAGGCTAATAGGAGAGAACACGACTTGTCAGCTGGCAGAGGAGTGGCTAGGAAAGACTGAGCTTGGACTCGAGAGCTCAGGAGCAGGATCCCCCAGAATGGGGCTCAGAAATGGGTTATCACCTTCCTCCACACTTCCACCTGGGGGAGGACTTGTCATCCCCTTGCAGGTGTAACCCTCCCCCTTCCCACCATGGTGCTCTGCTGGGGGCGGGGCCATGTCAGAAAGAGCCTGTCACTCCCCTTTCTGACGTAACCCCCATCCCTTATGGAGAGCGTCATGACACCCCATAGGGGCAGGGCCAGATCAGAGTGGGAGCAGGAGAGACTCTATGGTAGCAGGGTCCTGTAAGGGGTGTGGTGATTACATCAGGAAGGGGCTATGGGCGGCAGCCCTGTTGCCTTGGCCCTGCTGGCATGGTCTCACCTTCTCTGGGCGAAAGCCCAGAGGGAGGTGGTATTACCATAGTAGGCAAGGTGTATGTATATATGGCAGGCTGGGGGGTAAAACACACACAGACAAGCAGAAGGAGACCCAGTTTAAAAAGCTTGACAACCACGGCCTTGGGCCATGGGGAGAGGGAGCGGGAACAGGTGGGGAAAGCTGGCTTCAGAAACCTTACACCAGCCAGAGTTTCTCCTACACAAGGAGACGTGCCAGCATTCTTTCCCCATTAGCCACTCGGCCAGCACAGAGATGTAAAACGCTGCAGGCCCAGTTCTATGTTGCCTCACAGCCTGCTCTGCAGTAGCTCCGTTACCGTCAAGGGCTGCAAGACTGGCTTTTCCAGGACCTACGATACCCCCTGTCTAGCTCTTCACAGAGGATCATGTTTGGGGCTTGGCCAGCATGCAAGGAATTATGTTGACAGCTGATGGAGAAGCCTGTAAAAACCCACAGGGCGGCACTGCCTTATCTTAGGGGCTGAGCAGATAATTCAGGTGGCATAATAATAATAATAATAATTAATAATAATTCAATTCTTATAGCATTGCATCGCCAAATGGCGCTCAGAGTGCTTCACAACATGAAAACATGATAAAACAATATAAAACCCATTTAAAATAGAAATCCACTTTAAAATAATTCTAAAGGGGGCGGTAAAAAGGGAGTGGGGGAAAAGAAAACATTAAGGGGAACCAGCCTTGGATCCTAAAAGAACCTGGAGAATAAATACCTCTTCAGGTGTTTTTCAAAGGTGAGCCTGGAGGGAGGAACAGAGCTAGACATCCGGCGAGGGGAGTGAATTCCACATGGAGGGGCCCGCCACAGCAAAGGCCCAATCACCCACCAACTTGAGGCGTGATGGTGGGATCCCCAATCAGCAAGTGGTTTCTGAGCACAGATAACCATCACTGACAAGCTCCCGGAGCTGGTCTCGCATAAAGGGACCTGCTCCCTCCACCTGGGCTGTGTCTCCTCAGAGTTGTCCTTCAGCCGCTTTCCTTCCTACGAGCACTTTATACCCAGGCATAAAGGACTTTACTCAGCTTTATTTACGGCCAAAGGCCAAAAGTAAAACAACATAAAATAACAGCATAAGGGCAACCACAAGCTTAAAACAATACATCAATAATAAAACTTCTCTTTAAGCAATCCAATGCAAAATAAAATCACCATAAAGCCAAATAAATCCAACATACACTAGCACTTCACAATGCGCAGGGGAGACTCACGCTCTGGCGTGGGAGCCTGGAGGCATGGGTCCACTTTCCATGATTGTCAATAAGCTGCTGTGTGATCCTGAGCCAGCCATTTCTCCTCTCTGGGTCTCTATTTCCACAGAACGCTGAGGAGAAAACACTGTGTTATAGCTTTATATTTCTGTACATATTATCTTTATACTGTATATTGCAGTAGTAGTCACATTCTGGCTTGGGAGCCGCAGGCGGCGGCCCTTGGGCAGTTCAAGTGCAGCTCTTGGCCAGGGCTGGGCCTTGTGACTGCCTTGATATATATATATATATATATATATATATTTATTAAAGTGTGTAGTAAAATACCATCACACAAGAAGAAAAAGAAAAAAACAAATACAAAAACAAAAAACATACACGTACACGCACAGAATTAAAATATAAAACAGTAAATAAATAAGTAAATCACAGAAATCAGGAGTCATAATCTGCCCCGCCCCCCCTCCTCCTCAGGGGATATAAGGGCCATCCTAGCCTTCTGCAAGGCAAGTACTTCAAGGAGAAATCGAGCCACTCCTTTTGTAATAGTTTCATCTTGCCCTTACAAAAGCATTATCAGTAGCTGATGGTCAGTTTTGGGGGACCCAGCATTGAGCAAAGGGGGAAACCCATTTATCACGGAGAGTAAGATGGAGTTCACAGTGGAAAAAAATGTGTTCCAAGGTATCTACCACCCGCAAGGGGCAGTTATATAAGCTAGAAAATGACTGTTTCCCATAATAACGGGCTTTAGTATCTCCTGAAGGGAAAACACACATTCTCGCCAGAGAAACACCTCCGCGCGTGAAGACTCATCTGGAACTGCAAGCATGGGGCCGATGCACAGGGGAGCTCTTATAGCTCCAATACAGGCGCCAACGAGTTTTTGCCTCTCAAGGTAGCTATCTCCTCTTGTGCGGTAATATCAGCCAGCCTTTGGCTGAAAAGATTCCTAGTATCGCCATAACTCAGAGAATACAAACTGTTGAGTGAAAGGCCCATACTACGAAGCTTATTCCCCACCTGAGCCATAGGTTGTCCTCCGAAAGGAGCAGAGTAGCTAGTGGGGCTGTAAGGGCAAAGTGGAGCTTCAGCCAGTAGCCTATAGCTATATGCCACACCTGGGCCTCGATAGGGATCAAACCACATTCCCTACAGACTGCCGCACTGGGGGCATGGTTAGGAAGTGCAAGGAGAGATCTTAGGAACACGGTCTGAATCCTTTCAAGGATCATAAACCTCCCAGCCGTCCAAAACTGGGCCTCAAATAGAAGTTGTCCCAAGCATTTGGCCTTAAATACCTGGATAGCTGGAATAACCAGGAATCCCCCTTTTAGTTCTAAAAAAGCTGCACATGGATTTTCCTGTTAATTTAGCCTGCCTGATGGCCGCCTTGGCATGCTCTGTCCAAACCCCCTTGGCCTGGAATACCAGCCCCAAATATCTATAGGAGTTAACCTGGTCAAGCTCATGGGTCCCTATAAACCATCTATGTGTCTTCCTCCTAGAGGAGAAGATCATTACTTTTGTTTTAGAGTAGTTAATCTCAAGAAAGTTCTGTGAGCAATAAAGGTCCAGAGCTGTCAGCTGTCTAGTAAGGCCCAGATCTAGCCAGCAAGATGGCATCATCTGCATAGAGCAGAATTGCTACCTCCCACTTCCCAATCCTAGGGGGGCAGTTATTGGAAGAGGTGACCATGGGAATAAGACTGTCCAGATAAAGATTAAATAAAGCAGGGGCCAACACACACCCCTGCTTAACCCCACGCTTAGTTGGTATTTCCTGTGACAAAGAACCATTGCAGTCCAATCTGACGCGCAAGGAGGTATTGTAGTACAGTCTCTGTATAAGGGCGAGTAACCTAGGATCAATAGATGAATGGGAGAGCTTAACCCAAAGATGGGTCCTAGAGACCAGGTCAAATGTCACTCGCAAATCCACAAAGGCCACAAAGAGCCCCGTGGAATGTGAGTATTTAGCGATAAAACGACTTAACACAAATCAGTGGTCATAGGTAGAACGACCAGCTCTGAACCCATTTTGCTCATCCTGAAGTATTTTCCCTTCCTCCATCCATTTATCCAGTCTCCCCAACAAGTAGCAAGCATACATTTTACTGACCACACTGAGAAGGCTAATAGGCCTATAATTCTTAGCCTCCTCAGGGGAACCCTTCTTATATATAGGGACAATCTCAGCTTGGGACCAACCATCCGGGAGGTCTCCGGTTTGGTTAATTCCTGTAAAGAGGGCAGGAAGGGCTGTAGCCCACCATGCTCTATTGGCCTTAAAAAGGTCAGGTGGAAGGCCATCAAGGCCTGCAGCCTTCCCCCCTTTCAGACCATCAATTATTGCCTCAATCTCCTCCACCAAAACTGGAGGCTAGCCGGGAAGGGAAGACAGAGTAACCAAAGGAAAAGGAGGCCCTGGGTCAGAGGAGTATAATAAGGTGAAATAATTCACCCATTCTGCCTCAGGGACCCCATTCCTAATCCCCCCCCCCCCCCGGCCTTTCCCACAGCCCCTGACAAGTTTCCAGAATCGTGCCGAGTCCTTAGCTCTGGCAGCCACATTGATCTTATCCCACTGGAGGAGTTGGAACAACCTCTTCTTCCGCAGGAGAAGTCCCTTATACTCAGACCACAGTTTCTGGAATACTGCCAGGGTAACTAGACTGCCATCCTTCCTGGCCCAACGGCAACTCCTATTGAACCAGGAGTTAGTCGAGGCACTAAAACCCGACTCCCTAACTGGTTTAGGAGCATAGAACAAAGGGGCCAGTTCCCCCAGAATGAACTTGTACCTAAACATAAGCTCCTCCACATCCTGAGCTTCTTCGAGACCCGCCAACCAACTAGTACCCTCAGAGGAGGACAACAAAAGCTTGATCCTACTCTCCAACTCCGAGTGCTACTTAACTTTGCAGTTAACTAGGGCAGATGAGGGAGGCAGAGCAGAAGCCCGTACCCCCTCCAGGGTCATGAAATCTCCTTTCGCTAAACCCATCTGGATTGGGAAATTATTACTACCTGGCTGGAAAACTACCATAAACCATTTTACCAGAGGCTACAAAAATTCGGACACAGCCAGAAGAACTATCACACTGCCCCCCCCCCCCCGAGGACACATAGGCGAATTCAGCAGGAGAATCCTGGGGAGACCTACCATTTAAGATAATAATTCCTGTGGCTGCCAACAGCTCCGCCAGGAGAAGGCCACTCCTATTGGTACCCCTATCCTTGGAGCCCCTTTCAGGGGCCAAGGAAGAATCTTCCAATATTCTCGGCCCTCCAGTCTGTGCTAAAGCTGCATCTGAGGCAGCAAGGTGGGCATTAAAGTCACCGACAAGCAATATTCCAATACCTGGGTAAGTCTCCTCCAAGGTTACCAGTAATTTACTCAGTTCCTCCCAGCACGCGTCCTTATAATAAAGCGATGAAGAAGGAGGGACATATACATTAAGCAGAGCCAAAAGTCTAGATGGAAAAACCACTATTGTACCACAGATAAAGGAATAATGCCCAGGGAGGGGGAGATACCCTGCCTCCAAGGAGGTGGAAATAAAGCACAAACATCCACCACTAGGATGACCCCTCCCCATCCTGGGGATTGCTGTCAGCCCCAAAGTATCGTAGCCTGCTAGAGAGACTGGGCTCTGATGCCATGTCTCCTGCAGGCAAATGATATCATTTGATTCCAAAAAGGATAGGAACTCCACATCATGTGCCTTGGCCCTCCACCCAGCAATCTTCCAGGACATGACCCTGATCTCTGCAAGATGTCCATCCAAAATCCCATCCTTCGATGGTTCTCTAATTAAGGGGGACTGTGAGAGATCAGGGTCTTATCTGCCTCCAAGGAGTCTCCCCCTAAAAGGCTTCCAGCCTCTATGGGGGCACTAGACTGCCTTAATGGTCTTGTCTCTTCATTGCACCTGAGTCTCAGCAGCTAAATTGTAGCTGCTCCTCAGAAACTCAGTAGCCAGGTCTGCAGAGCACTGGCTCCAACAGCCAATCACAAAGCAGGAGAGGCATGTGCGTGTACACATGTGCATGAATGTTTGTTTCTGGTTCTCGGCTATACAAAGGGTTTTGTACACAACTCTTTGATTTCGGAAATTTGACCATGACCACCCCATGACCGCGTTGTGCGCTTGGTGCTCTGGTTCTCAGCTTTTCCAGGCAAACCAACCAGGTAAGAATGTACCATGTCTGCGCAAAATCTTTGTCTTGCAGCAGATGCAACACAGTCCAAGAGGGCTGAAATTCACAGCATGCACAGCAGAGTGTACGTGGCGGATGTTGCGGTGCCCCAGAGTCTAGGCTAGAGGCACTCCCTACACTGAGACCTGGTCCCGAAAGCCTGAAAGACCAGTTCTGGTTCATGTCCTGTCAATCCGGCACTATGGTTCTCTAAAGTCATCTCTCATCTCCCTGGCACATCTCTCTGAGTGGTTTATCCTGCAGTCCTCCCTGGTAATTATCAGATGAAAAGGTATTCTTCCCCTACAACAATATTGTGAGGGAGGAGGCTGGCATAGGGAAAGGGCTGAGGTACGCTACTAACTCTTGTCACTTACCCAGCGTTCCTGCTGTTCCTATGTGAGATTCCCTGTAGTAATAGGGTTACGTTAGAGGGCACTGTAAGGAAAGGGCTTCTGTGCTCGTGAAAGGTATCGGATTGACAGCCCTAAAGGAGACATTCCTTGTAAGGTTGCCAAACCAGAATTTCAAAACTAAGAGACACTGGGTAATTTCAGACGTTACGGGCTCCCGATTCACACCAGAGTGGATTCCCAGCGGTGGCGAGCTGACCAACCACCCCCCGTGGTCTAGGAAGGCCCCAAACAGATGTGACGGGACCGGGACCATGGCAGGGAATTGGGCCGACAGACCACGGCCCAGGGCAGCGTAACAGACGTGACGCCGATTCCAGGCCGTGGTCAAAACACCCAGAAGGAACCGGGGAGGGGCAGGAGGCAGACATGGCTGACAGAGGGCAAACGAAGCCCGAAGGGCCAAAAGAAAATGCCCACACCAGGGAAACGGGAAGGCAGGGGGAGAAGGGAGAAGAGCCGCCAAGGCGGCACACACAACAGGCACAGGGAAAATGAGGTCACAGTGGAATACACAGCGCAAACACACCCGCATGGGAAAGGAAGGGAAGGGGGAACACAGTGGGATGACCAACACACACGGCACCATGGGCAAAGGGGGGGAGGGACCCGGGGCCAGGGAAGCGGGAGGGAACAGCCCAGGGCCAGGGCAGGACACGGGGAACGGCATCCAGAACCCCGACAACAGCACAGGCAGCACGGACAACCCCACAGCTACACAGGCAGCCCCAGCATGGGGGGACCCCTCAGGGGCAGAGCACAGGCACAGGGGGAGGCCACACGGACCAGGGAGTGGCCCAGGAACAGTCCAGGAGGCTGACAGGGACCCCACATGCTGGCGAGGGTGTGATGGATGGGCAAGCCAAAGAGCAGAGCAGGTGGTCCAACACCCCCACCCCACTGGGAGGATGCCGGGAGGTGCAGTCCGGGGGCCCCAGAACCCCACGGTCACAGAGTCAACCCGGGGGGTTGGGGGGGTTACGGGCACAGGAGGGATCTCGGCCGGACTATGAAGGACAGCAGCACCCAGGGTACTGGGTGCTGGCTCGGAGAGCAGGACACAGCCACAGGAGAAGTCAGCCACAGAGGGGAACACCGGTTGCAGAGGCGGATGGGGGAGGACCCATGGAGGGGGCCCAGAGGCACAGGCGGGGGCCCCAGAACCCCACGGTCACAGAGTCAACCCGGGGGGTTGGGGGGGTTACGGGCACAGGAGGGATCTCGGCCGGACTATGAAGGACAGCAGCACCCAGGGTACTGGGTGCTGGCTCGGAGAGCAGGACACAGCCACAGGAGAAGTCAGCCACAGAGGGGAACACCGGTTGCAGAGGCGGATGGGGGAGGACCCATGGAGGGGGCCCAGAGGCACAGGCAGGGGCAGCAGAACCCCAGGAACCAGCCAGTACAGCAGCAAGCCCAGGACATCATAGAGGGAACGGGCAGTGACCCACAGCAGCAGGGCGGAGGCGGGAGCTCATAGCAGGGCCAGCAACCAGGGGCTGGAAGGCACAGGGGGCCTCACAGCCAGCTGCAGGGGGCCACGAAGGGACCCGGGCCAGGTGGCCAACCAGGTGCACGTAGTGGGGCCACTGATGCATACCCTGATGGTATCCCAGCGCTGACATGTGGTGGGCAATGAGACAGTACACCTCGAAGGGATCCTGCATGGCAAGCCCCACCTGGACATCGGATCGGGACCACACACCAGCCAGCACCATCAGCTCCACTCCAGTGGGCTCCGACAAGCCATAGTCAGCAGCTGGGGGCCACAGAAGGTGACTGAGCTCCAACAGGTGGTGATAGACCACCCCACACGACCGCTGGTACCCACGGGCCCCGTGAACGCAGCCAAGGAAGGACACAGCCAAGGCAGGCCCCCCCTCCGCCAGACAGGCCATGTAGGTAGCCAGGCTGCACACAGCGAGAGCAGACACAGTCTCCACCATGGACCACCCCACATGCAAGCACCTCATCTCTGGGATGCGCCCATCGGGAAAGGGATGCAGGTTCAGCATCGCCGCATGCAGCCGGTAATCGTGGGCACTCACCTCATAGCCAAAGTAGCGCAGGCCAGAGCTCAGACTCACATAGGCACCTGTGAGGCTGTCTGGGCAGCTCAGGAGCAATTGCATGGCCGGGGAATGCCACAGGTCACACCGGGCCATGGTCTCACGGAAGGTCCAGCTATGGGGAGCGCCGGGTGGGGTGGGGCCCGCGAGCCCTGGGGAAGCGCTGCCAGCCATGGTCCAGCAAGCGTCGGATACTAAGTGCAAGGAAAGAGGAGCCCCACAGTCCCTGGAGGGATGGGAGGGGAAGCAGGAGAGCTCCAAGGCCAAGCAATAAGGCCACAGGTCGCAACATGGCATGGAAGACGAGCGAGGCATGGGGTGCCGACCCAGTCCAGCTGCTGGAACCGAACACACATACAGGACAGCCTACACACAGATCAGGATGGCGAGGACAACAGGTAGCCAACACAGAGAAGTGGGAGGTGATGACAGCAGGAATGCAGCTGCTGCCCGCATGCCTGGGCGCAGGCTGGTCCATGCAACAGGCCCTGTGCAGGGACCGCAGGTGTGCACAATGGGCCACCCACTGCCTCCCCGCCCTGGTCGCCCTGCAGGAGCCAGGCCAGCCGGCTGTGGGGGGTGGGGGGAGACCAGAGGTGACCCGGCCGGTTGCCAGGTCGCAACCTGGGGGTGAGACGACACATGCCCCAGCCTAGAACGGTTGTGATAGCAACCCACCCTGGGCACCATTCACCATGGAGCCGGGACGACTGGGTGCCTGCGGGATGCACCTAGCAGTCTGCGCAGAGTGGTACCACTCGCACACTGACCTCTTACGCATCCAGACCTCAGAGGTGCACCTGGATGCCTGGCTGCAGGTGAGCATGGCCAGGACCACCGCTGGAGCCCTCCAAGCCCACCATGGGCACAGGTGCTCCCTGGCCTGGCTCAGGGCCCAGCGGGTGTCCGGGACGGCCCGACAGGCCCTCATCTGTGCCTGGGAGCAGGCTGCTGCATTCTGTGAGGCAGCCAGCCGACTCCAATGGTGGAGGGAGACCATGGGGCATGTAGCCCTGCTCGCTATGCCCATTGCCTGGTGGGTATGGGTCACGGAGCGGGCACAGGGGTGGTGGGCCAGGGCGCTGGCTCACTGGGATGAGGCCGCCTAGAGAGCACACTTTTGGATGGACAGGCGCATCCTCCTGTGACTCGCGGAACTGTTAATGCCTGGCTGGAGCGGCAGCACACCCCCATGTGGGCCCCCATTCCCATGGTCCAGCGGGTGGCCATAGGGGTCTGGGCTCTAGCAATGCCCGACTCCTGCCGGTCCATCTTGCAGCACTTTGGCGTTGGGGTGAGCACCATCACTGGGATCCTGCGAGACATTTGCGAGGCAGTGGAGGGCGTGCTCCTGGACTGAGCGATCCAGCTGGTGGACCAGGAGGCCGTGATGGCCAGCTTTGCGGCTGGAGGATTCCCCAACTGCATGGGTGCCATGGATGGCACCCACATAGAGCTCCTCCACCCCTCTGATGGGGAGGCCGCGGAATATGTCAACCAACACGGGTACCACTCCCTGCAGCTGCAGGCAGTCGTGGACCACCGGGGGCGGTTCATAGACATTTACATGGGCCACTCTGGGTGCAGCCATGATGCCTTTGATCATGACCATCCCTCCCTTCTATGCCTGGATGTACTACAGGGACTTCGCAGATATGGGGATGACCCAGATCAAGGGGGTGCTGATGCCCACCTGCATCCTGGGGGATTCGGCCTATCTGCTCACCTGTTGACTGATGAAGGCATACCCGGTCGCCAGAAACCCTGTGGAGGCACTGTACAATACCCGCCTGTGTGCAAGCAGGACCGTAGTCGAGAGGGCCTTCGGGGCCCTCAAGCAGTGCTGGAGGTGCCTCGCGGGCCGCCTGGACTACACGGTGGAGACCTTGGCGCTGGTGATCGGAGCCTGCTGTATGCTGCACAAAGTGTGAGACCGATGGGGCTGCCCTCGACTACCTCGTGCCCTGGTGCCCTCCCGGCCCTTGCCTCTCTATGTGAACGCTGAGAACCTGCCGTAGTACTGATACGCAAAGCGCATCCGTGCTGCCCTGGCTAGGTGGATCAGGCGGGAAACTGAGGTGTGAGGCCGCACAACACCATCCCCACCACCCCGGGGCCCCACCAGCACCCTGGGTGCACCCCTAGATGCCCACCTGCCCCCAGCTCCGTGAACAGAACAAGGGCTGCGACTGTGGTGGCCGTGAATTTATTGTGCATACCTCCTACAGTTCCCACCACCACCACCACCCAGTGCCATTTCGCCCCCCAGGCTGCTCGCCCCCTTCCCCCATGACCTGCATGTCTCTGGTGCCTCCTTCTTGGCTGCCCTGTGGCCGCTGTGGAGCTCTGGGAGCTCCCCCCCCCCCCCCGCTGTCCGTGTCCCCAACAGTGTCCTGGGACGCCTCGGTGTTCTGAGGGGCAGGCATTGTTGGGAGGGAGGGCGGACCTGGGGCCATAGAGCCCCCCCTGGGCGGCTGTTCCCTCCGGAGGTCTACAGGGACTGGTAGGTGGATGCGCGGGCCCTGCGGGCATGCTGGTGGCTGGGGCGGTGGGGGCACCGAGGGGCCTGGCATCAGGGCTGGGGCTGGAAGGTTGCCCGGTGGGGTGGCGGCCATCACATAGGCGCTCATGGTCCCCGCGTGCAGCAGCAGCGAGGTGCCAATGTCATGGGACCGGTCCATCTTGGTGGACTGCTCCCTCACCATCCGGTCGATGGCCTGTTCCAGCCGTCCGAATGCCTCCACCTGCCTGCTGTGCTCCCGGCGCTCTCGCCTCCATTCGAGGTGCACCTCTGCCTGCAACCTCCGGTCCCTTGCCTCCGCTTGCTGCACAGCCCTTTCGGTGGCCACCTCCATGCGGTCAATGGCCGCAATCATCCGCTCGCCCTGCTCGGTGGTGGTGCGGACTATGTCCTCTGCCTGCTCCTCCCTCCAGCATCATACCTGTGCACGATGCTCCTTCATCCACTGAGCTGGGGGCACAGGGCTGGCTTTCTGGGACCCGGCGGGTCGCCTTGTTGGGGTGCACAGTAGGGATTGGTTAGGCGCCCCAGCTGCCTGCCCCCATCCCGTGCCACAGCTGGGGGGTCATGTGGGTCCCCCCTTCGGGTGGCCGGCTGGTGCCCTCCTCCAGTGTTCCCCTGCACCCCGGCCCCCCTCCCCCGCACCACATGGGTCTGGTCCCCCACCCGGGCTCCCCCAGTCTCCGCTCCCCCCACTTGCCACGTAGCCTCACCTGGGACCTCTGGCTGCTCCTGGGGCTGCTCGCCACCGTTCCCCTTGCCAGCCTGTCCTGGGTGCCGGGGCGTGCCGTGACCTGTGTGGATATGGGATGGGGTGGGAAGGGGTAGTCTGAATGTGTCCCACGGCAGCCCCCAGGCCCCCTTCCATATTCTGGGGTGTCAGGGTTTCTGGGGGCAGCCCCATGGCCAGTGTACCTCCCTTCCTCCCTCGGGCCATCCCCTCCAGTCCATCTCCCATCCCACCCATGTGCTTACCCTTGATGTTGGTCTCGGAGCCCTCCGAGGCCGGTCCTGCGGTGTTACTGGGGTCCCCCTGCATTCCCTGGCTGAGGGCTGGCGGTGTTCTGGCCTTGGCTCCTCCTGGTATGGGGATTGGCTGGGGGCTCTCGGGGCTGGTGTGCAAGGGGGGCCTGCTACTCTCCGAGGTCCCGGGATGTTGCTCTTGGGGGGGCGGGGTCCCTGGAGCCAGTGCCTTCTAGCGGGGCAGCGAGGGGAGGGGGTACATTGGCCCATTCCCTGCCCTGGACCATGGTGCTCCCCACGAGGCACGGGGCAACTATGGACCCCTTCATGTGGAGGATGTGGTCCAGGGCATCATCGTAGGGGGCAGTCCGAGCTCCATGGCCGGACCGCCGGTTGTTGTCCTTGATGGCCTTGTACCCCCTCTTGAGCTCCTTCACCTTTGAGTGACACTGGGCCACGATCCTGTGGTGCCCCGCTGCCTCCATGTCCCGCATGATCTCCTGGTACACGTGCTCATTCCTCTGGTTCACCGCTAGCTCCAGCTGGTGCTTCAGGGTCCCCCAGATCCTGATGAAGTCCTGGGTTTCCCTGTGCCCCCATTGCCCCCCTTGATGGTACGGCCATCTCCCGCATGGGGCCTCCTGGTCCTGGTCCTTCTCCTGCGCATGCCCTCCGCCCGTTGCCTCCGGGGGCTCGGGCTCCCGGGCTCGTTTCCATGTCTGTGGGTCGTAAGGGGGGGGCGGTTGGTTACCGGGTTGCCTTAGCCCCGCGGCCCTCCCCTTTTCCCCCCTTCTGCTGGCCTGCCCACCCCCTTGGTGCCCCTCTGCCACTGCCCCCCCTCGCTCCCTTTACCCGTTTCCGGGGTGCCTCTTCCCCCGGGCCGGTTGCCGGCTCTGGGTCAGCCTGTCCCGGCTGCTGCTGCTGTCCCTCCACCACCTCCATGTGCAGCACGACCACCTCCTCTGCCTACGTCTCCTCCACCTCCTCCTCCCTTGCTCACTCGTTCGCCACTCTCCTCTCCCTTCCGCCTCACTCCATCTCACCACGTTCCCCTGCTGCCGGGTACCCTTTAAATCTCCCTCCCCAGCCTGTGTTGTTGCTCGTTGCCTGGCAGTGACGCTGCATGCATTGTCCCCGGCTGGGAATCGTTTTGATTGCTTCCGGCTAGTGGTTGCCGTTCAGTCGTTACGTTTTGTTGGTTCCCGGTGGGAATTGCTTTGACCACCCTTTCGGAGATGGTCTGGGCCGGAGCTCCGGAAGGGTGGTTAGTTTTGTCCCCTGCTGGGGATTGTCTGTGGTGACCATCTGGTGACCGCCAAACAGATGTTCAGGGCCCTTTGGCCCCGCCGCAGGGTTGTGTGTGGTTCACTGTGATCTCGTAACATCTGAAATTTCCCACTGTGGAACTGCAGGGTTCTGAAATAAGGGTTGTTTGTTATGTTCAGTGGGAGGAAGGGGGCTGAACTAAGGGGCATCTGTTACGTCCTATGGAGTTGGGGCATATTCCCTTAAAATAGGGGACATCCCTGCAGAGCCTCTCATCCCTGCCTGGCCCACTTACACTTGACTGCATCCTGCTCTCCCTACCCAATTCAATGTTCCTCTGTCTCCCCCTCCCCCCCCCACCCCGCTCCCCTTTGCACTGTGGCTGAGGTGCTCTGAACTACAGGGAGCAGGAGTCCCGTCCCCCCCCCCGCCCAAAAAAAGTACAGCCCTGTGTGCTGTGACATATAGGGTTAGCAACACACCAGGGTATCCCCATGCCGTTTTGGAAACACTTTAGGGACAAGAGGAAGGTCCTTATCTGGCCCTGTTCAGCCCTGGGCTTTTCAATCTAGACTAGGCTGTGACTCCTGGCAAAGGTAGGTAAGCTGTGGCAGCACCAGCTGAAGTGGCAGTTCTCCTGATGTGAGCCTCTGCTTGCAAGGTGCAGTGCTGAAATTCCCCTACTCAAGACACACAGCAGCCATGCTGCTAACTAGCTATGGACCACAGTGCTGGAGCCAAGGTGGTTGGGGTCCCATGTGAAGTAGTGTTGTGGGCATGGACCCCGTCGTAATGTTTTAATGGACACACAGCCTTGCCCCTTAGAAAAATGTCACCATAACTAATTTTAATATCAGTTAAACAGAACACCCCCTTCATGGGCCAGGGATCCACATTGCACCTCTGTTATTATTGCTAATTTATTCATGGGCTCCATGTGTTTGGAGGGGGGGGTTCCCTCTTGAATTTCTCCAGGCTGTCCATATGAGAGGGCTCCCTGCATTTAAGGCTCGGTGGCCCCATCTTTTACTCATGTGCTTCTCACACTCACAGGGCGTCTTTAGTCATAACAAAGATCGGGTGTCAAAACCCCTAAGCACGTGTTTGACCGTTGTGTGTAAGCACCATAACAATCCCAACACCAGTTTGGCCACCCGTTGAACACACATCGCAAGGACAATTTGTGTGTTCCGGCTGAACACGTGGCCAACATTGTGTCTGATGATATCGCGTGGCGTGTTAGCAGGTACAACATGGGGAACGAGGCGGCGGCGCTTGTGTGCCGAGATCGAGTGGCGAGCAAAACACCGATTTGCCCCAAGATGGGCTGTGGGTCTAAACGGCGCCACGTGGGGAACACAGGGCCAAACCGGTGTTCCTACCAAGGTCAAAACACACATTCAGACACCCATTGACGTTATGTCTAAAGTCACCCACAGTGTCATTTCAAATTTATTCATGGGACTGTGTGTGCCGGCAGGGTATGCAATATTCAGACTCCGGCCCTGGTTTGTGGCTCTGTAGTGCTTCTCACACCCCCATTGTCATTTCAAGTAGAGTCGTGGACCCTTGCTCATGGTGCAGTCGGCATTTGCTTGGATTCGGCCCTGCTAGCTTTACATTGAGTTCCGGATCTCACTCAAACAGTCTCACTGGAGCCAGGCGGCCAGATTTAGGCCCATGACCTGGAGGAGAAAGGCCCCAGTGTGCCGTGCCCACGCCCTCAGTCAGCCCACCCACGCACCCCCGGCTTGGAGCCTGTGCGTGACAAAGGAAGCCCTTCTCCCCCGCCTCTCTCTCTCTCTCTCTTGCTTGGTTTTATTTTTTTTTTTTTAAATGCCGCTTGGAGCTTTAAATTGCCTGCCACCCCGCCCGGCGCTTGAAGAGAAAAGGAGAGAGATAATAACAGCTCCTGTCGCCGGGTCCGGAAGCAGATCCACACGCCGCCGTCAAATTGGGCCATTTGCATAACCCAGATGGCAGCCCAGGAATTTCAAAGAATTCCCTCGTGATGAAACAGCTGAGCCTCTCCCTGGCTCCGACCTGCAGCTGCTGAAGGCGAGAGGCGTGCAGCACTCCTCGCATCTGTAGCAGGGGGGAAGCCCGGGAGCAGGAACGAGTTGATCCTGTAGGGAGAGCTGCCATCTAGTCCAGCCCTTTGGTTGCTGGAGCTTGCCTTGCTCTCCCCCTCTGGAGAGGAAGGGACTACTTGGCAGATTTATCTTGTGTGGTTTCTAATGGCTCCCTCTGACGCTACTGCCTGCCCAAGGAGAAAGCTGAAGTCCCAGTGAAGCGAGCCGAGCCCTGAATTCCGGTCTGTACTGGCTGGGCTCGCTGGCACACAAGCAAGCATCGACTAGGGACAGGACACCGCTTTGTTGGAAGGAGCCCTGGTTCAGAAAATGGAATGGGCTCCCCTGCTCCCTCTTCCCAGCAACAAGGACACACACCCCTGTATCAGTGTGTATGGGGCTGCCCCCCCAGGCTCATGGGTGGCCGTACCTCCCCTTTAATCCAGGACAGTTATGAAAAAATACATGGTGCGGGGCTGCACTGGAACTAATGCAGCCCTGCACCATGTATTTTTCATAAGTGTCCTGGATTAAAGGGGAGGTACGGCCACCCGCAGCTACACCCTCGAAGCAGGGCTCCTGTGACAAGGGGCAGACGAGAGCATGAGGGGCTTTGCACTCATGCACAGCGGGGAGACCAGCGAGGGGGACAGGGATCAGACTAGGAAGCTTGCCCCCTCGCCCTGATCCCAAGGCAAGCCTGTAGCTAAGGGTGGGAGGAAAATAGCCTGCCCTGCAAATTCCTAGAAATAAGGCGTTTCAGGTTTCCCCTCTCAGCTTAATCTGAAGAAACTGCCCCCTCGTCGTGCAGAGTGCCCCCCCCCATGCCAGTGTCCCAGCTACAGGCCTCTCCCGATGGATTAAGGCAACAACTCTCTCCGATCTGTTGCCTCCCCAACTGGTCTCTCCTGCTAGAGCGAGGATCAGGCCACAAACCATAAGGTTACACAGGGCCCTGAGAGCTTGGTCTTGTCCACCTCGATGCGGCTGCCGCTGCGTATCATTTGTCAGCAGGGGTGAAGGAGGGGCTGGCAGGCAGCAGCTGAGGGGGGGGGGGTGCAGATTGAAATTCCTGGCTGCACGCCTCCTCCACGTCTCAGTTCGTACAGGGCTGGGCCTTTGTGTCCGATCCCCGCTGTTGAGCTGGGCTCCGTGGCGCTGACGAAAGCAGCTGCTGCATGTCCTTGCATGGCTGATTTCACACGGCCTGCCTGCCAGCCGAGGGGGGGCCTGCTGGCTGAACTGCCACAGCCGGGCAGCGGGGGTAAGGCCATGATCACTGAGGCACCATGCAGACGGGGAAGAGAGAGCAAGCGAGTGAGCGAGAGCAATGGCCTCTTCTTAGGGCTGATCCCTCCAACTGGGATTTTGCCAGCAATGACTGTGATAGCTACAGAGGGGGAGAGAAGCTGCTGCAAAGTGACGCAGTGGGATCTGTCTGCCCATTACTGGCATGGTACTATTCGCAGGCCGTGGAACAGCAGAAGTCCAAAGTGCGGAAGCCCTGCCTCCTAGCTCTCCCCACAAAATGGCAGCAGCTTCACCTGCTCAATCAGTTGGCAAGAAATTCAACTGCCATCGGGGAGCAGAGTAGCGCAGGGGCAGCTCCCTCTTTAATTTTGGACCACAATGACTTTTGTGGTGGCAGAGTGGTCAAAATTAAGGGGTTAGGGCATCTAGGGTTGCCACCTCTGTTGATTTTGACCCAGACTCTCTGGGCTCCAGGAGAAGCCCTGGTACTGGTTAGCTGGGGATGCCTGTGGTTAACTTGGGGTGGCCTCCACGTCAGAAAGGGGGATGGGTCACAGGGACTTTCCAACATAGCCCCTATAGCAGAAAAAGATGCGACAGACCCTTTGCCCCACTTTTCCAACGTGGTACCACCCCCTCTGGATTTCTGCACCCGACTCAGCAGGGATATGCTCCTTCTGACTTGCCCCCTCCTTTTCGACACCCATGTTCACATGGGAGAAGCACTGTCTCATGGCGGCAGTAGGACCAAGTGTTCAGAGAAGAGTCAGGCATTTGGAGCTAGAATGTCCCAAGACATGAGTCATCAATAACACAATAAGACAGGACAGCCTGACACAAGTCTGAGCAGAGGCAAGGGAACAGACAAACCTCTAGGGCACTGTATATTTACTGTCCTGAAACCTAGGAGCCATCCATGGTCACGCACCAGGGCCTCATTGTGTCAGGCACTGGTGCAAACACAAACTGGAAAGATGCTCCCGAGTCCCTACCCCAAAAGGTTTCCAATCCAAGGATCAGAGACAACAGGTAGACAGAGCAGACAGAAAGGGAAACACAAGAAACTACCAAGTGGAAAGAAACAAAAGTAAGATTCCAGTGAGAGAGATTTCCACAACCCAGGGAATTTTTATTTATTTATTTGGGGTCAGGGCCATGTTAGAAAGGGATGGGCTCCGGCCATGGCCCAGTCCCCTGCAAGGGGTTGTGAACTGCCCTTGTTGGAAAGGAGCAAGAGAGTTCCTTTCTGACGTGGGTGGGCCCACTTTGTGATGCCATGACCCCCCAGAGGGATATGGCAATGTCAGGAAGGGGCTGAATGTCAGAAAGGGGTTACCATTTCTCTCAGAGCTTTCACCCAGAGGTGGTGTAGCCATGTCATCAGGGTCAGGACAAAGGGCTGTCATGATGCTCCATAGGAGCAGGGCCACTTTCGAAAAGGGAAGGGAATTCCCTTTAGCCTGGCCCTTTTCTGATGTGACTGCTCCCAGAAGAAACTGGAGGTTACTGGGGACCCCCTGGATGACCAAGAAATCGGGGCTTCCCTTGGAGAGTCTGGGTCCAAACCTGGAATCTCTGAGCAAAACCCAAAGAGGTGGTGAGTAGGGCATTTTGAACTTCTGCATAGAACGTCTCCCAGAACTTTTGTGTGTAAAAGGTTCTCCTGGTAAACTGCTTTGCTCCAGGCAGCTCTGTGGTCACTTGGTTTCCATGGCAGCCTGTCACGTCTACAGCTGCGGCTACTTTAGGCTGCCTCAGGGCAGTGTTTGTGCGAAGAATGCATCCAGGAACTGTGTGAGTGAGAAAAATGCATCCAGAACGTACTTGTGGACTTGTAAACCCAGAAGATTGGAAAATCTGGAACTTTAAGGTGTGTGTAAAAATGCCCGATGTTCTGTAATGGGTGGGGTTACATGAGAAAGGGGCATGATAGCCCCTTTGCCCTGTCCCCCCCTCCCCGTGCATGCATAGACATGCTACCCTTTTCCAAAATGGTGGCAGTGCTGCCATCACCAAGGATTGTAGCTGCACAGAATGGCACGGTGGCCACTTTGTACATTCACATGGTTGCTTTGTTGTTTTTTTAAATGAGGGATCTTGCAAGATTTTGTACTGGGGCCAAGATCTCGCAAGGTATCTCACGAAAACAAAAAGTGCTTTTCGTTCAGCCCTACTGGGAACTCTGTGCAAAAGCCATACCTAGCTTTGCTAGTATCCCGCAGTTGTGTTTGGGATAGGGATGGGCGAACGCGGTTTGGTAGTTTGGTGTTCGGCCCGAACTCGGCTTGTTCGGACAACCGAACACGAACACACGAACCGACCGCGGCCAAACCGAACGGCCAAACACGAACCGCGATCTGTTCGCCCATGCCTAGTTTGGGAGGGAGTAGGCTTTGGGCCTGTTGTGAATAGAAAGGCATGATGGCTCTGGCTGGGGAACTCCCCTGGTATGCCAAAGCCTCTGGTTCTATTCAGGGCTGGCTTTAGAGTGGGGCAACCAAAGCTTCTGCCCTGGGCCCTGTGGTGGGGGAGGGGGTTCACAAGAAGCACCAACCCTGGTACCCTCAAGAGGGAGGTGGAGTTCTGCCCCATTTCTGAGGCCCCTGGTTGGTGCTTCCTGCAGGGCCCTCCGCTGGCCACAGTGGGGAAGAGGCTACACAGAAGCACTGGGGGTGGGTTGGGAAGAACTACCCTCAGGAGAGGGACCGGCACCCCCAACCAGCAGGTGGGTCCTGCCACCACAGTGCTGCCAACACTAAGGTTCCCACCACCAGGCAGGGCCCCACTGCTCAGAGGCCCCTTGGGCTAGTAGTGGGGCCCCAGAGGAAGCCTTGAAGGCAGCAGGACAAAGTGGTGGAAGGGGCCTCCCCACTGTGTGGAATGGCGGGGCCAGTGCTTCCTGCAAAGTGGCTGAGGTGGGGAGGGGGAGTTGTCAGGCCCCAGGGAAAGCACTTCTCTGGGGCCCTGCACACAGCCCCACCCTGGGCCTTCTCTTTACTAAGGCAATTCTACTCCTTAAACTCCCACCGACTCCCTCTGCGACCTTGGTCAAGGTCACGTAGTAGAATCAATACAGCCCTGGTGTCCTTGTTCCCAATCCAATGTCCTCTCCGTTGGAGCATGCAGCAGGCCCCATAATGCGTTCTCTTTTACAATGAGTTGCCTTTCCCCGGTAACGTCCTTAAGGAGCTAGACTTCACGTGCATTGTGAAACCATATAGAAGCGAATGTGACTGCAAGGGGTGTTGAGGATCTAAGCAGAATCTGAAACGATTCCTTTCACTCCCAAGCCACTGCACATCCTCCTCCTGATACAGTTAGAGACACTGACCTCACTCCAAACCCGCCCTCCTCTAATATGTTCCCAGGTTCACCATATTTCACTGGATGCATCCAGGCGGCACCTTAGGGCTAATCACAGGGCTAGATTAATTATGCTAATCAACCTCCCCGGCCTGACACAATTAAGACTAATTAGCTGATCTCTTTATTTCCAAACCTGCTCCCTCCCAGTGAGATGTGTGTTACTTTGAGTTTTGTTTTGTAAAACTGGTTAAAGAAGCCCAAACCCCTTTACAGTCTTAGCAGTTTAATCATTTGATTTATTTCCCTAGCAGCCCAGTCATTTCTGGAGCCTGCACAACCACAGAAGAGCCTCTCTTCACTTGGCCATCAACTCAGAACTTTTCTAACAAATTTTTCCAAAAAGAAAAAGCAGTTTGATCAGAAATGAAATTTGCTGTGAGAAAAGCTTATTTCCGACGATCCTCCCCTCCCACCCATTAAGAAAAGGGTGCTAAATGAAAACAAGATGGAAATCTTTTAGATTCTGGCCCGAATCCAACCACTTTGATGATCCTTTGATGTATCATGGGAGTTGGATCCATAGATATAATGGCTCAGAGGAGCTCTCGGGACAACACTAGACCAAAACAGGCCAATATGATGCTTAGATGTATGTAAATTGTAAAAGGGAGCAGCAAGCAGAAGTAGGGACACAATTGCACCTCTGTGCACAGTGATGGTTCTCACATTCGTGTTGTCATTTAAAGTTCAGTCATAGATTCAGTGTATGGGGGCCCTCTAAACACATGGAGCCCTGGGCAGTCACACAGTCTGCACTAATCTGGAGCTAGGCCCAATAATGCACAGATGACCAGGCGTTCATTATACATTATGGGGAGGGAGGGTTGCTTCACTCTAAACAGTAAGGCCAGGCCAACAATCAGGATACCCATCGACAGCCTATTTTCCAATCTGGCATTGCTGTGGTCAGTCTTGGTTCCCCTCTTAGGACCCACTGGTAGAGCGAGAGTGAGCAAGCTCCATCAGCCGCAGAGAGGCCTGCTCGGGAAAACCGGGCATTCTGCAAAATTGACATCCTTATCTCAAGTAAATATTGTCCTAGTGCAGGCGGCTGCAATCGCTCCCCGGGCATAAATGCAGTCAACAGCAAAAGCCACTAAATACCTACTAGAACGACAGACCTGCTCAAAGAAGCCAGGCATGCAACTTATGTTCCCTATAAGCATGTCCTGAGTGACCCAGGAAGGGACAGCACAGGGACAAGAGCCAGGTCAGCCATCCACCCTTCATATCGACCTTGTGTGTGAATTTAGATAAGTCAAACACCGCTCTGTGCCTTGGTTTCCCTTTCTGCAAATGAAGGCAAATGATACCCTATGTCCCCCTCCCCCTTCCTTCCTTCCTTAGGTGGGCTGGTGTTGGGAGGAATAACTCCATAAAGCATTTGGGTCACAAGCCATAAACCACTTACTCTGGAGTAGCCCCACTGAAGCCTGCAGCTTAGGAGGCTGGTGCCCTGGATGGTGGGGACAACGCTACAGGCCTCCCCAAAGGAACCTTCCTCGCGACCATCGGGTGGTGTGTTCACAGCCATTTCCGGTCCGTCTGCTCTGAATCCTCCACTCAGCACCACTGCCAAACAGTTTGTTCCTTGCAGCACATTGACAGCTGATTGCTTGCAGTACACTCTCTTTGTGCTCTCTCTCTCTCTCTCTCGAGTAGGGTGGCCATCCCTCCCCTTTAAAAGAGGATGCTTATGAAAAATACATGGTGCAGGACTGCACTGGCACCAATGCAGCCCTGCACCATGTATTTTTCATAAGCATCCTCTTTTAAAGGGGAGGGATGGCCACCCTACTCTTGAGGGGGTGAGCAGCGAAGAATGAGCTGTTCGCAGCAGCACGAAGCAGAGGATTTGGGGCAGACGCGACCTTTCTCCTGCATGGACTACAACTCCCATAATTCCATGGGAGTGCTTCTGCAAGGAGAGCTTCCAGCACAAGTGACAGGCAGGACCCGGATTAGCCCTTGGATGTGGAAAGGCAGCTGTTGTGTCTAAGTACTGCAACATATTCAACACAGGGAAACATGCACAGCTTTTACAATAGTGTCAACACACATTCAGTCACCCCTTTCCGTTGTTTCTAAAGGCACCCTTTGTCAGGTTGTCAGCTCTCCTGGTTTTGCCCAGAGTCTCCAGGCTCTGAGGAAAGTCATGATTTCTCTTGATCAGTCAGGGTCTGCCTTCAGTAACCTAGAGAAATCAGGGCTTCTGGGAGTGACATGGGGGCCGTCATGTCAGAAAGGCATCACGATGCTCCATAAAGGGTGGAGTGACATCAGAAAGGGTCATGACAGCCCCTTTGCTCTGGCCCGAACGGGCTGTTTGTAAGGCTGTGCGAACGCGGTTCGGAGTTCGGACCGAACTCAGTCTGTTTGGATGTCCGAACCGAACGTCCGAACCAACTCGGAAATGACCGAACAGTTTGGTCATGTTCGGGGGCGGGAAAACATGACTTCGGGTGAGAAAAACGTGATGGGAAGGGGAAGGCAGCTGAGGCGCAGACTTCCTGGCACCAGGGGTGGAGACCAGGGGTGACTTCAGGGCCAAATGATACTGAAACAAAAACAAAAAATCTTTGACTTTGGTATCGATAGCACTATTTTTGAATGTTCGGCTGAATCGAATTCCGCCGAACGAAACAACCGAACCCGAACTCGGGTTTCGAACTGAACGTCCGAACATCCGAACCGCATTCTGTTTGCACATCCCTAGCTGTTTGTTGCTATGTGCATACATGCATTGGGGCTCCAATATTGCCTGTGGTCTCTAGATGCCACAGTAACTCTAGGCATTCCACCCAGGGATGCTGTGACCATGCTGCAACCGTGCACAGAGGAGTCACAGGAGCTAGAAACTGTGCCCAGTTTCATTCTGTCCTAGCAACAACTCTGCTCTCAATGCCACTGGTTAGGACGGCTAGAGCGGAGCCAGAGACAAATATAAAGAAGGGCACAAGCCTGGCGGAAGGGCTAGAGGATAAGGCAGGCGAGGAGAGACAGCGGGAGCTAAATTTATACTGCCTGGAAGAGAGACGACTCAGAGGAGACATGATCACAGGCTATAAATACTTGCAAGGAAGCAGCAGAGGTGGAGGGAGTGAATGATTCACGGACAGGGCAAGGAGCAAGCCGAGCCAGGAAAAGGGGAGTGCAACTAGACAGAGGAGCAAACAGCCAATGGTGATCGTTGCATGACAATCTGGGGAGGGGGAAGGAGCTCCCCCTGGGGGAGCGAGCAGCCTTGCAAAGTGCAGGGGCTGGAAGACTGCATGGTCCAGCTGCATTTTCCGAGATCTTCCATCTAATGTGACCATATTTTTTTAGCGTCTCCTTAGAGGGAGGTTCATACCCACAGCCCTGTGTGGGTAGGTATCCGGAAAGTCCTGTAATGTAGCAGTTTGCTCACTAGATGGTGCTAGAAGGCAAAACATAGAAAATATTAATAATATGATTTCCCCTGTATTCCATATACCGTAGGAGAGGAAGGAAAGTCAATACAGTGCATCATTTAACTATTTTAATTTCCTGCTGCTCACGCACAGAGTGTCTCTACACATAACCACTCAGCACAAGGGTCTCCGTTACAGCTGGTCATTCAAACTACAGGTTTTGCTACAGTGTGAATGCAGATTTGTTGCCTGAAACGTATCTGGGGAACTCATGAAGAAATCCTTGGCGAAGCCAATAACACAGTTAACATTTGTTCAATGCCACCACCCTGCCATGCGACTTTGGTCAGCCAGGCCACCATTCATCACCCACCCACCCCCCCACCACCCCCAAAGCACTTGATGAAATTATCCAAGCTCCCATGACCCTGGTCAATATCACCCTGTGGCTGAATGAACCACTTAGTGTGAAACTGACTGGGGGGGGCCCTCAGTCAGTTTCACTGAGCAACTCAGCACAGGCTGGATTCCCTGCACCCCACCTGATACCTTACCAGTGGGGAACAAGGAGCCCCAACCAGAGAATTTGGACAGCTTCCACGTTTATGCTGCTACCCACCCTGGGTGGGCAGAGCCCATAGGAGGCAGCATACACAAGGAGCAGCATAAACCTTTGATCAAATTGCTCTGCCGCAGGATGATGTTACATTTAGTAAACATGGCGTTGATTTCCACCATTAACAGCATGAAAGCCACCCACCCACCCCCACACATCCCTCCCTCCTGCGGTCTCTCAGGCCCGCTTTCCTAAAAGGAAAAAGTGACAGAACCGGGGGGAGGGGGGGGAGGCAGACAACATCCTGCACTCCCCATCCCCCCAGTGAGAAATAGGCCCAGAGGGCCTGCTTGATATTACAGAGAACAGAAACTCAAAGAGAGGCTGGTGGGGTGGGGAGTGAAGGGCAGAGTGGTGAATGGCAAACTCCCCACTAGGGTGGCCAGATAGGCACATTTTAGAGGACCCATGAGGAATACAGGTTGCAGGGATGCACTGGAGCCAATGCAGCCCTGCAACCTGTATTTCTGATGGGTCCTCTAAAATGTGCCTATCTGGCCACCCTACTCCCCACAGTCCCAACAACCAGAGCCACACCCAGCCTTAGCCATACCTGCCTCATCTCCCCCAAGGCAGGCCCTGCTCACTTCAGCAACACACCCACCTACCCAGGCCAAGATTGCTTCACTGCCTTAATGCTAGGGGGGCCTCCGATTCCAAGAAACTCAGAGAGGCGGATTCTACCCTGGTCAGGGTATCAGCAGCTCTGCTGAGGCCAAGAGAGTGGGCGAGGTGGCTGCTACTGCTGGAAACATTGGGAAGGGGGAGCTGCTTTTCCACTCTCCCCTGCTTGGTCCTCAAGCAGACCCACCAGCACTGTTCCATAAGCTGCTGCCAGCATCACAAGCAACCCACCCATGCTTCTTCCCAGTCATCAGTTTTGAGGACTCTGGGTGAAAACAGACATGACGCTAACCACCCTTGGTGGTCATTTATGCATGTTGCAGGGCTGCATAGGGCACCAATACAGCCCTGCAACATGCATAAATAACCACCAAGGGTGGTTAGCGTCATGTCTGTTTTCACCCTCTTTTGCAAAGAGTGAGTGTTGCAGCAGAAGACATGGAAGAGTAGTGCAGAGGAAGGTTATAGGGATTGAGAGACGATACTGATGCCATTGTAGCTTTTGATAACTACACAGAAGGCATGAAGACACTAGCCACCTGTGGAAGAAGAAGCCAAACCGGTCTTCAGATTAGCACACAAATCCCAAGATTATGGAGATTTCTGAAAGCATGGTGAATTCTGGTACGTGCACGATCTGAAGGGGGTAGAGGGATGGGATTATGCATGAAGGGAGGACTTTGTCTCTCTTGGAAGCAAGGAGCCCCTTGATGGCTTAGGAAGGAACTAAATGTAAGAACAGGTAATGCCAGTGCAACTTTTTTGAGACAGGCAGGACATTAAAATCAATGGGAGCTTTGCCATTCGCTTCAATTGGTGGAGGATGCACCCTGAGTAATGTATGGAAGTAGATCGACCTCTGGCACTAGCCTGAAGCTGTTTAATGCCAGTGTTACCTTTGTTCTTTGCCTTCAAGATGCTTATATACGTTTGGAGGCTTGAAGGCATTCCAACAGCATTGTTTGAGAAGGATTACTAGGGCCATCGGTCAGATCCCATCTCCAATGTAGAAGGGTTAAAACATTCAGGTCAGCAGTTAGTAGGATGGAGAGTACAGCAGAGGAGACAGCAGTGGTTCGGTCATGCGTGCTAGAGGTAAAATGATCGCAGATCTCGCAGAGGGCTGCAAGAAATCTCGCGCCCTCTAACGAGAATGCTTTGCATTTTCATTTCAGCCCTGCTGGGTGGGAAGTAAGAAATGTGTGTGGGAGGGAGAGGGGAATAAGGATTGACACACTGCAGGACAACCGGAAATAAGGATGCTAAAATAACATATAAAGAGGCTAAGAATTTGGTATCGGACGGGACATGTTGGATTATTATTATTTCTTATATATAGCCCCAACAATGTACCTGGCACTGAATAGTCATTAATTAGAGACAAGTCCCTGCCCCAAGGGGCTTACAATCTAGGAGAGAGAAGGGAGAGTGGAGCCTAGGGAAAGACAAGCTGGGATACACTCATGAAGTTGCGAAGTCACAGGAGCACACATTCAGGTTAGTGAGAGGGAAGAAGGGGATCCGGAGTGAAAGGCAGTAAAGGGAGCACCAGCGAGCAGGGCTGAGGGGCTAGGGAAAACCTGTTGGAAAATATAGGTTTTCAGGAGAGATTTGAAGGTTGGGAGGGGAGGAAAATGAGTGGATGGACTGGATTGCCTTCTCTGCCATTACGCACTACAGACTTTATTTTTATATCCCTTCACAGGCACTGATGGCACTGAACCCAGAGCTAGCTAGAGATAAGCCGTTTATAGTACCAAAGATAAGGATGCCCAAGACCTCGCTAGACCATCACATCTCAGCCATTCGCAGCTTCACAATGAGAGCGCAGACATAAGAACATAAGATGTGCCATGCTGGGCCAGTCCAATGGTCCATCCAGCCCAGCATCCTGTCTCCGACAGCGGCCAATCTCGCTTGCTTGGAAGAAGCACCCAACATGTCACTATGGGGCGATCCATTCCCTGTTGTTTACTCCTAGCTCCCACCAGTAAGAGGTTATGTTCCAGAAACCTACCTCTGACTAATAGCTGCTAATGGACCAATCCGCCAGAAACTTGTCCAATCCTGTTTTAAAACCCAGCTCTACTACCAGCCTCGAGCACATCTTCCGGCAACAAATTCCACAACTTAATTGTGCACTGAGTGGAAAAAATACTTTCTTTTATTTGTTTTAAATCTGCTACTTGCTAGTTTCCTGGAGTGTCCTCTAATTCTATTACTATTTGAGAGGGTGAATAACCGCTCCCTATTTACTTGTTCCGCACCACTCATGATTTTATAAACTGTGATCATATCCCCTCTCAGACATCTCTTCTACAAGCTGAAGAGCCCAAAAAATGTCTATCTTCACTTCATACGGGAGACGTTCCATACCCTTTATCATTTTTTTTGCCCTTCTCTGTACCTTCTGTTTCAACTATATCTTTTTTGAGAAGGGACGACCAGAACTGCACACAATACTCCAGGTGTGGTCACACCATAGGTTTATATAGTGGTATTATGATGTTTTAAGTTTTATTCTCTAGCCCTTTACAAATCATTCCTAACATTCTGTTTGCTTTTTTGACCATGGCCGCACTGAGCTGAGGATTTCAATGTATTTTCCACAATGACTCCAAGGTCCTTTTCCTGAGTGTTAACTCCTAATTTAGAACCCAGCATTGTGCACATGTAGTTTGGATTGTTTTTCTCTATGTGCATCACTTGGCACTTGTCCACATTAAATCTCATCTGCCATTTAGATGCCCAGGCACCCAGTCTCGCAAGATCCTCCTGCAGTTCCTCACAGTCCGCACGTCTTTTAACTACCTTGAATAACTTTGTGTCATCTGCAAATCTGATCACTTCTCCAGATTGTTAATTAATACCTTAGACAGCACCGGTCCTTGTACTGATCCCTGGGGCACTCTGCTATTTACTTCCCTCCATAGTGAAAACTGACCATTTAGTCCTACTCTTTGTTTCCTATTCTTTAACCAGTTACTGATCCACAATAGGACACTGCCTCCTATCCCATGACTTTTTAATTTAGTCAAGAGTCTCTCATGAGGAGCCTTATCAAATGCTTTCTGGAAATCCAGGTACACTATATCAACTGGCTCCCCCTTATCCACATGCTTATTTACACCCTCAAAAATTATTTACACCTTCCCTTTGCTAAATTCATATTGACTGTTCCCCATTAAGCCATGTTTATCAATATGCCCAGTAATTCTGTTCTTCATAATCATATCAACCATTTTACTTGGCACCGAGGTCAGCCTCACTGGTCTGTAGCTTCCAGGATCATCTCTGTAGCCCTTTTAAAATATCGTTGTTACATCGCTACCCTGTGGTCCCGGGGATTTGTTGCTATTTCATTTGTCAATTTGCTTTAGAACGTCTTCCAGAGTCACATTGATTTTTGACAGCTCTTCCGATTCATCACCTACAAAGAACAGTTCTGGCCTGGGTATCTCCCCAACATCCTCCACCCGGAAGACAAAGCAAAGAATTAATTCAGCTTCTCTGCAATTGCCGTATCCTCTCTGAGTGCTCCATTTATCCCCGGATCGTCTAATGGCCCAACTTGACTCTCTAGCAGGCCTCTTACTTCTGATGTACTTTTAAAAGTTTTTATTATTAGTTTTGCCTCTTTAGCGAGACTCTTCAAATTCTCTCTTGACTCATCTGCCTTATTAACGTTTTACATCTAATTTGTCAGGCTTATGCTTTTTCCTATTTTCCTCATTCAGACTAGCTTTCCATTTTTTAAAGGACACCTTTTTGGCTCTAATGGCCTCCTTCACCTCACCATTTAGCCATGCTGGGAGGCATTTGGTTCCCTTGCAACCTTTTTTAACCTGTGGAATACATTTAATTTGGGCTTCCAAGATGGTGTTTTTAAATAGACTCCATGCCTCTTTCAGGCATTTAATCCTCACCACTTTTCCTTTTAGTTTCCTTCTAACTAGTTTCCTCATTTTAGCATAGCCTCCCTTTTTAAAGTTAAATGTTATTGCGTTAATTTTAATTACTATTCTCCCTCCAGTAATTATGTTAAATTTGATTATATTATGATAACTATTGCCAAGCAGCTCCACCACCGTTACCCCTTGTACCATGTCCTGCACTCCACTTAGGACTAGAGCCAATGTAGCTCCTCCACTCTTTGGTTCCAGGACCAGCTGCTCCAAGAAGCAGTCATTTATGGCATCGAGAAACTTTACCTCCATATCACGCCCGGAGGAGACATTCACCCAGTTAATATTAGGGTAATTGAAATCACCCATTATTACTATTATTATGTTTCCAACTTTAGTAGCCTGTTTTATCTCCACTAGCACTTCAGAGTCAGTCTCACTGTCCTGGTCAGGGGGACAGTAGTATAGTCCCACTGCTATACACTTCTCCATTACGCATGGAATTTCTATCCATAGAGATTGTACAATACAGTTTACTTCCTGTAAAATTTTAATCCTACTTGACTCAGTGCTGTCTTTAACATAGAGAGTCACCCCACCAGCAGCTCCATCTACTCTGTCATTTCGATATATTTTGTACCCCAGTATTACAGTGTCCCATTGGTTATCCTCATTCCACCATGTCTCTGTGATGCCTATAATGTCTAGATCTTCATTTAGCGCCATGCACTCTAATTCCCCCATCTTATTTTTGAAGCTTCTAAAATGCACTCAGCCTGCCCCGATACCCCCCAACAGTACACGAACTAAGAGAGGACAATCGTCAGTTAGCAGTACAAGAGTTATGACATCCAGTCTCAAATTTATCCTGCAGAGGGCAGTGGTGTGCATCAGCCAGCTCAAGATGCTAGTAGGAAAACTCTCAATGCAAACAAAAAATAGAAAACAGGCTGTCTGGCCATCCTGAAATATTCCCCAGTCAGATTAGCGATCAGTCACTAATTGGATGTAAATTCACCAAGCTGATCCCATGCCCCCGTTCTCTGATTCTCAGGCTAACAGCAGCGTTTTAGGAGTGCTTGATTATGCTAGGTCATGCCACATTTCCTAGCAGGAGGGCTGAGCTATTTTTATTCCACTGCTTCCACGCTGCGCACGCAGCTACAAATATGCCCGGAACGTTGGATTGGAGGTGGACAGCTCAGGCGATTAATAACCTTGTTCACAATGGCCAGATCCTGGCATCTCCTCTCCTGCAAGGAGAACAGTTTGTCAGCCCAAGGGGATGGAGCGCAGGAGCTGCCTGCATCAATAACTAGCAAAGGGACCCGACAGCTTCATAGCCAGGTGGAGTAGCAGGAATCACAGCAGGCAGATCAGCAACAGCCTTGCTGTCAGTTTGAGCCACCTGGGCACACCCTCACCAGCAGGAAGCAAGCTAGTATGGCTGAAAGCAAAGAGAGGAGTCGGTTGGGTTCTAAAAGGCTGCTGCAAACATGTTGTAATGCTCCCCCCCCCCCGCCAACTACAGTAGAACTTGGTTAGAATGCGAGGATTTACTTATCACCTAAACCTTCAGCTCCCTCTTCCCTCTCAGTTTCTATTGATGGTGTCACTGCCCAGCCTGTACCCTTAGGCATGTAGCCCACAGTTCATCTTTGACTCCTCCCTCTCTTTTGCACCTCAGATCCGGTCTGTTGCTAAGGCCGGTTGCTTCTCCCTGCATAACTTTGCTAAAATCTGGCCCTAATTTGCTGCTTCCACTGCTCAAACCCTAGTCAGCTCTTTCCTTGACTACTGCAACCGCCTCCTTACTAGCCTTCCCTGTTCTCACATTGACCCCCTCACTTCTGTTCAACATTCTGCTGCCGTGGTCATCCACCTTGCTTGTTAATTTGATCATGTTCAGCCCTGTCTCTTCTCTCCACTGACTCCCTCTTCCCTTTTGCAGTCAGCACAAGCTCCTTGACTTTACCTTCAAGGCTCTTCATGGCTGTGCTCCTCTTCATCTTTCTGCACTCATTTCTCCCACTACATTACCACTTGGGAGCTTTGCACCTCCTCTACCACCATCCTTATCCACCTCTTCCTCCCTGAACCGTCTTTGCCCCTTCTTCTAAGCCACTTGGAACTCCCTCGCCAAACATATACATTCTGGCTCCCTTCCTTCTTTCCAACCCCTTCTGAAAACCTACTTCTTCCATCAGGCGTTCTCTGGCTCCTCATCCCCACAGAACGCTCACTGAGGCTCCCTCTACAGTCCTTTCATTCACAGCTCCCTTCTCCCCTATAACAAAGCTAAACATGTGCGCCAGCAACTTCTCAACTTTGTTGAATGTATCCTTGTCTGTCCCTATGTTCCCTTTCCCTTATTATTATTATTATTATAAACATTTATATAGTGCCAGTAGTGTGACCTGGTGCTGAACAGAACATAGAAATAGACGCGGTCCCTGCCTGTGGCTTACAATCTAAAAGACAAGGAGGGGGAGACAAGGAGAGGGGACAGCGGGAGAGACATGGGAGAAGACAAACAAACATTCAGGCGGATGCGAAGTCTCAGGTGCGTGTACTTGGCTTGGTTACAAGGTGGTCGGTAGCAGCAGTCAGCAGAGGAGGGCTGACAGTAAGAGCAAGGGGAAAGACTAGAGGGCATTGGGAAAGGCAGCATGGAAAAGGTGGGTCTTGAGGAGGGATTTGAAGGAGCGGAGGGAGGAGGCGAGGCGGACGTCGGCAGGGAGGGAGTTCCAGGCATGCGGGGCAGCGAGGGAGAAGGGACGAAGGCGGTTGGGCGAGCAGGAGAAGCGAGGGAGAGCGAGGGAGGGGACAGCGGAAGAGCGGAGAGCGCGCGCAGGAGCGCGTAGGGCGATTAGGTCCGAGAGGTAAGGGGGAGCTTGGTCATGGAGCGATTTGAACGTGAAAACCAGGAGTTTGAACAGGATACGTTCAGGAAGGGGGAGCCAGTGAAGGGAGAGGAGGAGAGGCGTCACATGGTCGAAGCGACGGGCAGAGTGAATGACCTTGGCGGCAGAGTTTTGGATCGCCACAAGGGGGGACAGGTGGGAGCGAGGGAGGCCAGCAAGGAGGAGGTTGCAGTAGTCGAGGCGAGAGATAACCATGGCATGAACAAGGATTTTGGCCGAGGAGACAGATAGAAAGGGGCGTATGCGGGCAATGTTGAGGAGAGCGAATCGGCAGGATTTGGCCACAGAGTCAATGTAAGGTTTAAAGGAGAGGTGCGTGTCAAAAATGAAGCCCAAGCTGCGGGCACGGAGAACAGGACGGATGGTGACCCCATCAATGCAGATGGTCAGGTCAGAGGGAGAGGAGGGGGATGGAGGAAAAATGAGGAGTTCAGTCTTGGCCATGTTCAGTTTGAGTTGGCGTCGGGACATCCAGGCGGAGATATCAGAGAGGCAGTCGACGAGGCGTGAGCGGATAGAGGAGGAGAGAGAGGGGGTAGAGAGATAGAGTTGGGTGTCATCAGCATAGAGATGGTATTGGAATCCGTGGGAGGCAATAATTTCGCCAAGGGACCGGGTGTAGATAGAGAAGAGGAGAGGGCCAAGGACAGAACCTTGGGGAACCCCAACCGAGAGGGGAAGGGAGGGGGAGGTCGACTCGGGGAGGGAGACATTAAAGGAGCGGTCAGAGAGGTAGGAGGAGAACCAGTCAAAGACAGAGCCACGGAAGCCCAAAGAGTAAAGCGAGTCCAAGAGGAGCGAGTGGTCGACAGTGTCAAAGGCAGCAGAGAGGTCAAGGAGGACAAGAATGGAGTAGTGGCGCTTAGATTTAGCGACAAGTAGATCATTGGTGATCTTGGCCAGGGCAGTTTCAGTAGAGTGGAGGGGGCGGAAGCCGGATTGGAGAGGGTCCAGGGAGGAGTTGGCAGAGAGGAGGTCCAGGCAGCGGGAGTAGACGACACGTTCCAGAAGCTTTGAGGCAAAGGGAAGGAGGGAGACTGGCCGGTAACTAGAGGGGTCAGATGGGTCCAGGGTGGGCTTTTTGAGGATGGGGGAGACAGTGGCATGCTTGAAGGCAGAGGGGAAGGAGCCTGTGGAAAGGGAGAGATTTATGACATGTAGAAGAGGGGGAGCGACAGTGGGAGCAACAGAGGTCAGGAGGCGGGAGGGGATCGGGTCAAGCGGGCAGGTGGAGGGGTTGGATGAAGAGAGCAGAGCAGAGATTTCCTCGGGAGAGGCAGGAGGGAAGGATGTGAGGGGGGAGGGGGGAGGGGGTGGTACGGGAGCGGGAGGAGGAGGTGGGTGGGAGGCAATGTCCTGACGGATCTTGTCAATCTTTGAGGTGAAGAATGATGCAAGATCCTGAGCAGCAAGGGAAGAGGGCGGAGGAGGGCAGGGGGGTTTAAGAAGGGAGTCGAAAGTAGAGAAGAGGCGGCGAGGGTCGCGAGAGAAAGATTTGATCCTGGAGGCATAATAGCGTTGTCTAGCTAGGGAGATAGCCGAGGAGAGGGAGAATTTGTAGTGGAGGAAGTCAGGGAGGGAGCGGGATTTGCGCCAGAGGCGTTCGGCAGCCCGGGTGCAGGAGCGGAGGTAGCGGATGTTAGGGGTGAGCCAGGGGCGGGGGTTTTGGGGCTGGACGGGGCGGGAAGAGAGGGGGGCAAGAGAGTCAAGGGTTGAGGAGAGAGAGGTGTTGAGAGAGGAGATGGCAGAGTCGGGGGAGGAGGAGAAAATGGAGGGGAGGTGGGGGGATAGAGAGGAGGCAAACTCCATGGGGTACAAGCTTGCATATTGCAGAAGGGGCGCGGGGAGGGGGGAGGAGGAGGGGGGTCGGTGGGAGAGGCTGAAGGAGGGGAGGAAGTGATTCCCTTCTTTCCCATCCCTTCCTCCATCCTAGATTGTAAGCCCCCCGTGGCAGGGACCTGACTCTTTATGATTGTTCAGTGCCAGATACATTGCAGGTGCTAAATAAATAATATATAATGCAATTTTGACCATGGCTCCTAACACTTGGGTTTTTTTCTTGAAAAACATCCTCTAGTTTTAAGCACAATTCAGTGTGTGACCCATTAGGGCACACAAAACCTGGAGATTTTTCCTTTCCATTATAATGCAATCCTCATTATAACATGGGTACAACTATGGCTCCCAGATACCATGTTATAAACAAGGGTCCACTGTAGCATATCAGGAGGATGTTTTCAAAGTCACTTGCAGATTCCAGAGAGCTCTGACCCCAGTTAAGCACCAAAAATGGAATCAAAATTTCCAAAAGTGCTGAGCATCCAGCAATTCTTGTAGGTTGAGTGCCCATCCTGCAATTCATGCAGCGGTGGCTCATCTACTGGGGTAATGGCGCTCAGTCCCACTAAAAAAGCCTGCCTCTAAGGATGAACTGCTGACTAGGGCAGCTGTGAGCAAGCTCGGTTCTGTGCCTGCTCACAGCTGCCCCAAGCACAGTGCTGTGGGCAGAGCCCAGAGAAAAGCCAAACATGGATCAGCCCTCTCTGGGCTCCACACAGCACAGCAGTTAGAGCTCAGAGGAGCAGTCAGCAGTCATAAAACCGAGCTTGCTTGCAACTGCAAGGGCTACCCCAGCCCCATTCTATGTCTGGCGACAGCTCCTAAGAATAACAATGCTGTGGGTAGAGCCCAGAAAAGGGCTAAAGACTGTTTCACCCTCTCTATGCTCTACCCACAGCACTATGCTCAGGGGAGCTGCAAGCAGGCTCAGAATGTAGCTTGCTCACAACTACCCAAACCAGTCTGGGGCAGCAGCAGCTGTTGAAGCTTGGACAGCAGCAGTGCAGCTGATCCAAGGGAGGGAGAGGAAAGTGGCATGTGGGTGTGCATGAAGGGGTACGAGAGAATGTGTGAAAGGGGGTTGAAGGACATATTGGGTGTTTTTAGACAAGCGCCTCCCCACCCAATGAGGCCCTGCAACGTGCACGATGGGTGGGTGATTAGTGAGTAACAGGTGGGGAGCCACTTGTCTAAAAACACCCACTGTATCCCCGCACAAGCCACACCAAAAATTTAACCACCAGGCACCAGTAAATTCATGGGAGAGTCCCCCCAAAACAAGCTACCCCGCTCTTGAAGTGAGGTGTCCTGCATATGCTCTGCCACTGCCACAAGCACTAGCCAATGCAGTTACATGTGCACCAGTGCAGTACTTCCAAAACGGAAGTCGCTGGCCATGTGAATGGCTCCTGAAACATGATAGCTAGTCTCTCCCACCACCCCTACGCATGCACAGAAGGGACTGTGTGCACATCTGGATTGCTACCACCACCGCTATGCCCTGGATCCCAGGTATGTGGAGGAAGGCAGCACCTGAGGGTATCCTTCCCCCACCCCACCCCGCCCCCCAGGTAGTAAACTCATTACCTGTTTCAGCTCTGTTCTTCAGGGCAGTCTCCATCTCACTTGATTGCTTTCTTGGGTCTATCTGTCCTGCATTCGCTCAGGTCTGTAAGTTCGGGACTTGTTACATGCCTGAGAAAGGGCCACTTATTGCCCCAAAGCTTGCGTGCTGCTCACCCCTCCGAGGATGGTCCAATCAAAGAGATCACGTGAACTAATTTTGTTTTCATCAGGAAAGGCAGTCAACACCCTACTCTCCTTGTGTCACTTACAACCAGATTCGCAGAAGAACTCGGCCCATATGGGAAACAGGAGTTAAGTCCTTTTGAAAAGACAACCCAGGTGTTAGGGGGAAACACACAAGGGCAATGCACCCCCTCCCCCCTTGAACTGATTGGGGATGCAACCTCAGAGTCAGAGGAGGGGAAGACCTGGGCGGAGGTTACCATCTGGGGGCAGACAGGGCGCCAAGGGGCCAGAGTCACCAGGGCAGGGGACCGTGGAATCAGCAAAGGCAGCTGGAGTTGCTGGGCCAAGGGGTTGCCAGAAGCAGGGGTAAGTGGAAAGTCAGGGTCGTGGCAGCAGCAAAGGGAGCTCCCCCCAGGAGGGGGTTGCTGGGGGAAGACTAACCAAGGCAATTGGGAGTGGCTGCAGTAGCATGGTCTGTGTGGCAGAGGAAGCTCCACTCTTTCCCCTAACCCCTCCCCTACACGGAGCTGGAATGACACACATGGGTTGTGAGGGGCACAGGAAGGAAAAGTATCTGCCATCTAAGTAGGGTTGCCATAGATGCACATTTTCCCAGGATACTTGTGAAAAATGCATGTTGCAGGGCCTGCAACATGGGGAAATGTGCATCTATAGCAACCCTACATCTGAGCTGCTCCTCCACAACCTGCTCACAACTAACATGCAGATTTTAATAACTGGTTTGACCGTCCTGGCTGAAACCCCCAGTGACTAGGCTTTGAGGTGACCTCTGGAAGATGACGTTCCAGAAAGGAGAATGGATTTCTGACCATAAGAATGTGGCTGTTTGGATATATTGTGTATGTGTGAGCAATGCTGCCCTCTAGTGCCAGATTTAGGGACTAGATTCTGCTCTCAGCTAAACGTCCAAGGCCTGTGGGTTTTGGAATTGAAGCCCTAGAATTCTAGCACCAGCTGTTCACGGTCAGCCATAGGCAACGTGTGAGCACTGAAATGGGGTGAGGGCACAGCTAAGGGAGTCTGTGCCTGTGCTCTCAGGCTGCTACGCTGAAAGTAGGGGACACAGCTAAAGGGCTCCGAGGGATCTAAGGAGGACTGCTGAAAATCAAAATGCCCCCTTGAGTCCCCTGCGTGACACCTGTTCCCTAGGTGTATGCGTGTGAAACTAGGATTGTGGTTGTCCTGTATTTGAATAAGGGATGTATTGCAGACCTAGGGTTGCCACTTCAGATTTCACCTTGTAGACTCATTTGTAGACTCTTCAGGTTCCAGGGGAAGCTCTGATTTCTCCAGGTCATCCAGGGGCACCCTCAGTAACAAATCGGGGCAGCATGGGATGGCCATGTTAGAAAGGGTGCAGGCCAGAGGGACTTCCTTACCCCCACCCCTTTTCTGGCATGATGCTATAGAGCATCATGATGGTCTGTAAGGGGCAGGGTTATGTCAGAACTCATGGGTGTGACATCCCCCACTGATGTTCCCCCCACTTCCTCCAGGCAGAGGCAGCGAGAAAGGTAATAACACCTCATCATCACTCCATATCATCCCTTGTTTTTTAAAATGTTTGTAATACAGAGCTCCCTATTACCTGTGCATAATCTCTTTTTTATTTGTCAAATATAGAACATCGGATGGACAAGAAGTGATAAAAAAACAAATCAACCAACCCAGCTCTCTTCAGTGTTCAAGACTTTGCGTGACTTTAGAGAACCACTGCAGCGGCGGTGGGGGGAAATCTGCACGGTAGGCAGAGGGTGGAGGAGAGAGCAAGCCTGGGAACTGAAGCAGGTACAGGCAAACAGGGAAGCCCCCAGCAGGCATTGCAGCACCCAGAAATCCCCCAGCAGGCATTGCAGCGCCCAGAAGCCCCCAGCAGGCATTGCAGCACCCAGAAATCCCCCAGCAGGCATT
>QEPC01008313.1:956113-969086 GCA_003113815.1 Sphenodon punctatus
GCCTGAATGTTTGTTTGTCTTCTCCCCTGTCTCTCCCGCTGTCCCCTCTCCTTGTCTCCCCCTCCTTGTCTTTTAGATTGTAAGCCACAGGTAGGGACCGCATCTGATTATATGTTCTGTACAGCGCCAGGTTGCAACTGGCGCTTTATAAATGTTTAATAATAATAATAATAATAAACAGGGCAGCAGCTAGAGGCAAATGGGAGGTGAGACACAAGGAGCAGGGGTGGGGAGTGAGTATGGGAACGTATCTAAGGCCACTAGCAACCATGATGTACTGACAGTCTAATGGAGAAGCAAATGGATGGACGGCACATCACCAGTTACCAATAAATACCCTGTCCCTCCTTATCACAAATTTTCACAATTTTGCTAACACCCTCTCAGCACCCTGTGACAGCTGACATACTTTATGGACAGTCCATAACAGCATGTGTAACCCTTGGCAGCACACGATTCATTACATACTCCCCACCAAGACCCACCCCACCTGCTGTGAACCACTCATGAGTTTTTGAAAGTAATCCAGCAAATATCTTCTTTTTTAAAAATTGGGATTTTTTTACTTGCCTTAAATACACAGACGTCTATTGCTTGGGTCTCTGCTGCCACCACTTGGTCGCCCCTAGGAATGACACACAGTCGGAGGCTTTGTTGTTTGGTTTCTAAAATAGAAACCCCAGGTTTCTAAAGCGAGGAAAGTGATGGAGACTGCTGTAGAAATGATGCTGTTTCCCAGCCTGCTGCACTAGGCCACTGTATTGAGTCACTATATAGGCCACAGCCACTAGGGATGCCACTTATGTATATTTTTCCAAGCCACTTATGAAAAATGCAGGTTTCAGGGCCTGCATTGGCACCCTGCAACATGTATTTTTCATAAGTGGCCTGGAAAAATATACCGAGGTGGTAATCCTAGCCAGGGCTGCCTGATCCTCATGAACTCCAGTGCTTGAGTGCAGGAAATCCTGATGCCTGGTTTCAGTGTTGCTGCATCATGACTGTGACATTCTTTTCTAATCTAGGCAGGGACGTAGCTAGGTGGGAATGGGCCTGGTGCAGAAGTAGGGTTGCCTGCCACCTGTGCTGTGGTGGGTTTTTTTTACCTGACACTCCCATAGGCCAAAATGGATTTTGCGGCAGCACCTCCGGCTCCCCTATTTTCCCCTGGTTATCTGGGCCACGGCAGCAAGGGCCCGTGGCAAGGAGGCTCTCCTGTCCTCTTTCTGACATAGGCCTGCCCCCTGCCGAGTATTGTGATGCCATCACATACTACCGGGGGCAGGGTATGTTGGCGAGAAACCCTTGGCCCACCACCAAAATGGAAATGTCAGGTAGAAAACGACCAAAGGGGGCAACCCTAGCCCCATCCCTTTCCAGGGCATCATGCCTACATCAGAGCCACACAAATTGCAGTAACCCCTGCTTCCTGGGGAGTTTGGTGCAACACTTTGCGCGGCGTCTCAGTCACTTTATTACTACACTCGCACATTAAGACCATAAGAAGTGCCATACTGGGCCAGACCAATGGTCCATCTAGCCCAGCATCCTGTCTCCGACAGTGGCCAATCACGGTGGCTTTGGAGAAGCACCCAACAGGTCACAATGGGGGATCCATTCCATCATGTTCCCTGATCCTGTCTGGCTAATAGCTGCTAATGGACCTATCTTCCACAAACTTGTCCAAACCTCTTTTAAACTCAGCTATACTACCGGCCCTTACCACAGCCTCTGGCAATAGATTCCACAACCCAATTATACGCCGAGTGAAAAAATATTTTCTTTTATTTGTTTTAAACTTGCCACCCAAGAGTTTCATGGACTGTCCCCTAGTTCTAGTACTAGCTGAGAGGGTAAATAACTGCTCCTTGTTTATTAGTTCCACCCCACTCATGATTTTATAAACCTTTATCATATCTCCTCTCAGTCGTCTCTTCTCCAAACTGAAGAGCCCCAACCTACCAAGCCTCCCCTCATACAGGAGCCCTTCATCATTTTTGTTGCCCTTCTCTGTACCTTTTCTAGTTCATTAGCTGCTTCCTGCTCTTCTGTACCCTGACCTCCTCCTGTAGAGCTGTGGGGATCCTCCTCTCTCCCCTTCAGCCCGAGGGAATCAACCTCCCGCCAGCTTTGAAGTGCCCTGCCCCGTTGCTCCTTTCCAATTTGCTCAGGACAGAATTGCCTGCTTTGTATCCATGCACAGGGTCGCGGGGAGCTCATCTCCATCAGAGGATCCAAACAAACACCACTGCTGAAGTCCCTGGCAAAAATCCCATCGCCTCCAAAGGTTGGAGTCGATGGGTCCTGAAATGTCCCTTGAAGCCAGGCGGTGATGTGGATTTGGCCCAACAATGACTCGATTGCACACAGTGGAGAGCAGACAGGCCAGGGAGGTAAATGTATTTCTTTATTTTTTATTTCTACCCTACCCTACCCTTCCCAGAAGGCTCGGGGCAGCTGAGAGAGAGACTGGCTAGACTAGATCCTCCCACAGAGCCAGAGAATACAGAGGGAACATGAAGAGATGCCTCTTGTTAGCTAAGGTCCTCTGCCCCACCACAGAGGAGCAGGACACCTGCTCCTAGCAGGCCCCATGGCCTGTTTATGAACAAGGGAAATAGATTTGATTTTTATTTCCCGTTTTCACCAAAACAGGGAAAATAGTCCATTCCCCCCCCCCCCCCTCCTGTAGGTGGCAGGATTGAGCGGGCCCAATCTGCTCCTGTGGTAATTTTGCAGGGGTAGAGTTGCATCTGGCCCAAGGGAGCAAGCCATTCCTTCTCATCCCGAGAGCAGCCAGCTGGGAAAACACAGTGAATAATACAGATCTCTGAACAAGGGGTGAGAGGGCATAATCCCACATATAATCCTAGTCTCTTCCTGACTGGGATTAAGTGTAGGATGGAGAAGGACTGTCCTGTAGGACCAAGATGCAAAAAAGCAGCCGGAACACTCTACCTCAGGCAGCCATCTTCTATCTCAGGGTGAAAACAGACACGACGCTAACCACCCTTGGTGGTCATTTATGCATGTTTCAGGGCTGCATAGGGCACCAATACAGCCCTGCAACATGCATAAATAACCACCAAGGGTGGTTAGCGTCATGTCTGTTTTCACCCTCAGTTGGGTCAGGGTTGCAGAGCAGCGCTAAGAGAATGGAAGCCGCACGCACAAGAGCCAGGCTTTCTGGCATCATGCAAAGCACTGGGGGAAGTTCTTGAACAGCAGCATACTGAGGCAGCACCTCCCGCAGAGCACTGAGCACAGTTCTCTTGCATTCCACCTGCAGCCGCTTACATTGCTAGGGCTTGTCTAATTTTAAAGCATGTTACTGTCACTGCAAATCTGTCAAGTGCAGCCACTGAAAAGAAATCTGTCTTAATCTGATCTCTGTACTGGGGTGAGGGAAGGCTCTGCAGGAGGAAGAATCAGAGCAAGTACTCAAGAGTCTGAGCAGGCTTTTGTGCAGAGCTGGGTCTCAAAGACACTAGGGCAGAAGGACAAAGCTATGCTCTTAAGATCCCGCCCAATCCCAGTTATCTATAACCTATTGTCACAGAGGGCATTCAGGGGGGCCAGCTTCAGATATTTATAAATCATGAGTCAGACCCCAAGGAATCATGAGATTTTAAACAAACAAACATGGGTTTTTTTCCTTGAAAATATTTGAATGTTTTGGAAATATCATAGTTCTGATTTTCAGCCTTTCCCTACAGACATGAAGGCTAGAAAGTTGTTTATTTTTTCTTTCCCAAAACAAAAATGTGATTCTCAGGATTTTATCCCAAGTCTCACACTCTGAGGCTTTAAGGCCTTCCTAAATTTGCAAATCTCATGACAAAACCCCATGAGCTGGCAACCTCAGGATTTTGAGCCAGAATCTGATTTGGATCCCACAGGACTAAATCAGAGACACTCTTTTTGCCAGTATTTTAATAGCAAGATCATCATATATTTGTTACTTAAAAACAAAGGCCTTTGTTTATTTGCAAGGAGTGTTGTACACTGTTTCAGAGAAGGTAATAATGCAATAGTCGTAAGCTTGGAGAGCTGCTGCTTTACTTACTTTTTAACTTAAATAATGTTTACAGTCATCCCAGCCTGTGATTTCATCAGCTGTAGCCAGGGACCTATGTTCACTGTTTCCCCCGCCCAACAGAGCACCATGACATCACAGCATTCTGTGGCTATGGGACTTCTTGCCCACAAGGCCCCTGACCTGGCCCAAGGGAGGGGCTCGGTCTGGTATGCAAGGCTCTAATTGTTTCTCTCTGAAGGCTCCTCCAAGCAACTGCACATCCTGTAACGTTCTCCTAAGTTAACATTTTCAGAAGCACCCACCCATCAAGAGGGGCCAGTGGCAGACACACGAGGCTAACGCTAGCTGATTCTATAAAAGTCAGGGTTGTAGCAAGATTCTCTTTAGAGGGCAGGGTTGCCAACCATGAAGATTTACAAAAAATAAATCACGAGTCAGGCTTCAGAATCATGAGATCCTTTAATACACTTTCTGGTTTAGGCAGTTTAGTCGCATTTTGTAGTTTTTCTTCACAAGAGCTAGAACTTTAAGCTCCAATCCTCAAACCACTTACTCCATAGGATATGGCAAAAGCAGCTGTTGCTAATAAACATGACTTACTCTAGAGAAGTCCCATTGAAGATAAACAGCCTTCTCTAGAGAACAGCTTAAAATTAGTGTCACTTTTCAATATCTGGGCCAGATCCATGGTATCCACTGTTATCTGGAAAGGTCTGGATACTGAATAGTAATTCAGTTAGCATTCTGATTAACTGGATTATTGATTTACCATGATTCTGCACATTTCCATTTACCTCATTACCATTTGCTTGTTATTCCTTGCTTATTTAATCTCCTCTAGACCTGGTTTTAGAGTAACAGTAATATTTGGTTATGCGTGGTAATACAGGGATAACGTTCCTGGTAACATCCAGTAATCCGGTTCAGCGGTTATCCTCTGCAGTAACCAAATAACCACCATTTAGCCAGAAATACCAGATATTAGCCGCAGATCAGTTTTTTGCTCTCTGTTTCAGTGTTCCTCTGGAGTAAGCTGTTTGAGGACTGCAGTCTCACTTGCCTAGTGACAGCTAAGAGTTTCACACTTTCAGCAGTCAGAGCATTAAGGAAATCCCTAAAGCACAAGCAGTTAGCAACCAGCCAAGAACACATGCAACCCCTGCCGACTACTAAGTAGGTTAGGAGTACCTAAACTGTAGATAAGACTCCAACCCCGTCTAGGGTTTCTGCCTCCCTCCAGGAGGAAATCCAGAGGAGATAGATATTTCATTCCCACCACGCCTTTTTCTGACACAACCCTCACCTTTTATGGGGCATCATGACAACACTCCACAAGACATGGAACCCCTTTGCTCTACCTCCCCGCCCCCATCTCCAAGGGGGTAGAGGAAAAGGGGCTGTTGCATCCTTTGTGATGGAACTCCACCCCTTACTGGACACCATGACATCATGGTGCTTCCTGGGAATTCCTGTGCCCTGCCCCCATTCTGACATGGCCTGCCTCTGTTGCCCCCCAGAAACCTTGATTCTCTGGGTTAGCTAGTGGTGCTCCTGGCTGATCTGGAGAAATCTCCTGGAGCCCAGACATTTTAGGTGAAATCCAGAAGAGTGACAATCTTAAGCTTATTGAACTACTCGTGACTGAGGTAGTGCCATGATGCCATTCGATTTGCTTATGTTGGTTTGATTCCTCCTCTCCCCCCACCCGGCCTCACAGTCTCAGAACAGTGTCGGAGGCAAAAGTTTGAGAACCACCAGTCTAGGAGTTTGAAAGTTGGGCAGCCAGAATCTATAGGCACTTTAAAAGTGCTAGTCTCAAACTTTCAGCTCTGCTGAAGATAGTAGGGGTGTGTGCAGGAGGGCACAATTTCATTTTTGTTTTTAGCTTAGTTTCCCTGTTTTTAAAAAAATTGTTCTTAATTTCATTTTAGTTTAAAATTTCATTTCCCATTCATTCCTATGGGCATTCCAATCTGGCTGGCACTCTTCCCCCCCCATTGTCCCAAGGTGCTGTGGGGGGGGGGGGAGCAGCCTTTCAAAGTGACAGGACCCAGCCTGAGATGCTGCAGGCGGGCCAGCTCCCTATCACTTCGAAAGGCCAGATGCCTCTGACAAGACAAAACAAAAACAAAATTAGCAAATAGAATTCTGTTTGCACTAAATTTCATTTCTGTTTCTCTAATAACTAAAACAAAATTGGTAAATTTCATTTTCGTTATTAGGGAAAATGCCCAGCCCTAGAAGATAATCATACCAGGGACTACCAGCAGAGGACAATAGAATATCCTTCAACTACTAAGTGCTTCAGTAGCTTGTTCTTTCAATCCAACCCATATGCGACCTACGTATTCTTTGCTAACCAAAACGGGGATAATAATCATACCAGGGACTTATGAATGGTCTCCACCGGCTACCAATAGCTTTCCAAGTGCAATTCAAGGTGCTGCTTTCAATCTATAAAGCCCTAAATGACTTGGGCCCCAACTATCTGAAAGACGGCCTCTTCCCTCAGGTTCCACTGCAGCCTCCGAGGTCGGCAAGGAGCATCCTCTTGCAGGCACCATCTGCCCGTGAAGTTTCTACAAGCGCACCCAGAGAGGCACCCTCAGTGACTGCCCCACAATTACGGAACTCCCGCCCCTTGGCGATTCATCTAAGCCCAGGCCTGCTCATCTGCTAGAAGCGGTGAGGTATAAATCTAAATAAGTAAAGTTTGCAAATTGTTCTTCCAACATCTGCAAGCAGAATTATGTACATTAACAAAAATCCTGCAAGTTATTTATTTTTCACATTTTTACCCTGCCCTTCCCCAAAGACTCAGGGCAACTTCCAACATTAAAAATATAAAATTAAAACATTAAAACTACAATATAAAATACAATAAAATACATCTTTTAGAACCCCATCACCACCCCAACCACCCACTCTTCCCATCCTTTATCACCTACTGACCCGTCATGGCATCGAAGATCAATCCTCTTCCCCAAACCCTTCTACCCAATCCCATTCCTGCTTGCCAATTGCCTGGCCAAACAAAAAGGTGTTTACATCTCCAGAAGGTGAGCAGGCCCGGGCGGACCTCCAAGGGGAGGGAGTTCCATAATTGTGGGGCAGCAACTGAGAATGCCGCCCCCCACCCCCGTATGCCCTTGTTGTAACAACTTCACGGGCCGTTGGCACTCACGAGAGGGCACCCTCGGCTGACCTCAGAGGCTGTGACAGGACATAGGGGAAGAGGCAGTCTTTCAGATACCTGGTGACTCAAGCCATTTAGGGCTTTATAGGTTAAAACTAGCACCTTGAATTGTGCCCGGAAAGTTGACAGCTAGTGCAGACTCTGGAGCACCGTGTGTAATGCAAACATGGTCTACAAAATAATTTCCCAGTATTAAATTTTGAACATCTTGTATCTTAGGAATTCTCACAAAATACATGGATCTGACAGCAGACGGTGGTGACTTCTCCCCCCCATGGTAGGGTTATGTGCTATGCCTCTTTAGCAGCTGTAGCAGGGAGCCCCATTGCCCCAGAATATATGCCCGCTGCTAACTACACCAGCACCCCATTGGCTAGTTCACCATGCTCCCCCTCTGCCAGAGGCAATTTTTGAAAGAATTCAGTCAAATGCAAAATTCTGTGAAAATGACTGGGATCGCAGCAGTACAGAATTGATAGGACCCTGATTATACCTCATGCATGGGGGCAGTTCAGTCTCAATTGTGAAGTTCCTTGGAGTCTTGAGATTAAACATGTAACACACACACAATTATCTGCATAGCTGTGTGTTCCCGATTCCACCCTGTGACTTACCTGCAGTCCCTCAATGCTCCATTGGTGCTCAGGTAGGATATGGGGTGACCACCTACCTGTTTCAATTACAAATCCTATTAGCAGGAAACTATGCATGCTGTTTGCTGATCCTCTTAAGGTTAGGAAGCTAACCTTAAGCTAATGGGTGAAAACAGACATGACGCTAACCACCCTTGGTGGTCATTTATGCATGTTTCAGGGCTGCATAGGGCACCAATACAGCCTGGGAGCATGAGCTTGTGTGTGTGTATTTCATACATATATATAGTTGGGTTGGTATCATTTTTGTGTTATATAAAAAACCCAACAAAAATGNCATGACGCTAACCACCCTTGGTGGTCATTTATGCATGTTTCAGGGCTGCATAGGGCACCAATACAGCCCTGCAACATGCATAAATAAATAACCACCAAGGGTGGTTAGCGTCATGTCTGTTTTCACCCTATGTACTCTGCCTGGGCCAATGCTCAAGGGAAATTTATCACCGTGGCGAAGGGAACCTGGGTCATAGCATGAGCAAAGGGAGTTTGCAGCACAAATCCTTTCTGTCTAAAGGCCCTTTGGACAGTGGAGTAGCCAAGGCTTTGAAAAGATCACCACAAATTTGGACGGGTTTTGGAGCTGGCCAAGGTATTATTTACATTGCACCAGCAACATGCTTGGAGCTGAACTGTTGTGATTAGAAACAGGTCCTTACCCCAAAGGAGTTACAATCTATAACTCCCACCCACAGCAGGAGCAAAACAGGGGGGTAGAGACTAGGGGTGTGCACCAGGCCCCCATGTTGTTTTCATTTCCACCCACAAGGAAGCCCCAGCACTGGTGCCTGTGTACAGTCTAATGCCCAGCACAAGCAGAGCATGTACTCCAGCCAGGGCCAGATACAGGCAAGTACAGACTGCAACGGAACTCATGTTTGGGGGGGGGGGGGCAGGAATTTCTAGTATGTGGGGGTCTGTGAATAAACTTAAAGTGACAGACTGAATGTGAGAAGCACTGGTGTAAGATAGGGCCTCAAATGTGGAGAGTCCTGGCCCGTGAAAGGCCCACAGCAATTAAGGTGGGATCAGAGCAGAAGTGGGATCCCAACACATTGTGCCCATGAGCTTGAAACAGCAGCATGTGAAATGTAAACGTCCACAGCTCAAAAACACAGGGAGCTGTGGACACTGAAGGAAACGTTATTTTTAATTGAACTTCAAAAATTTAAGTTACAGCAGCACTTTTTCCTAATGGGCAAAGTGTGCATCTGTCAAACATTCATACATTAACAAGGGCCCACATTACCATTCCACATAGGCCCCTGGATCCAGCACCGACTCCAGCAAACACCAACAATGTGGTGGGTCTCTTGCAGCATGAGACTTGAGCAAAATGGGTCGTCTATAGTGGAGGGATTGGGGTAGAATAATCTCCTGAGCCCTGTGAAACAAGTTCACCTTGGGAATGAAGGTTAGGTCCGAACAGAGCACCACCCTATCCTCGTGGAATGTGCATAGTGCTGGGTCCACTGATAGAGCACCTAGGTCAGACACCCTCCTAGCGGAGGAGATCCCTATCAGGAAAGCCACCTTGATGGAGAGAAAAAACCAAAAGGGACCATGGCTAAGAGCTCCAAGATGGGAACCTGTGAACCACTGGGGGAGCCTCCATCTTTGCCGCTCTTGGATACAAAGATGTAGGATACATTGCTGGATTAAGCCCTGACAAGCATCCTAGGACAGCTGAGAAGGCTGCCACCTATCTCATTAAGGTGCTGTGGCACAGGCACATGTCACACCCTACCTGTAGGAAGGCCAGCAATTCAGAGAGTGGAATGGGATTTATGCTCATCTGAGCACACCAGTCACTGAATCGCTTCTATATTACCAAGTATATCCTATTTGTAGAAGGCTTCCTAGATCTGAAAAGGTTTTTTGTGACCTGAACCGAGTAGCCTAGGACCTCCAGCTGGATGTGTTACAAGCCTCCAAGTTTGTAACTAGAAGGGTTTGGGATTGTGGTAGGTTAAATAAGGGCCCTGGACCGGTAGACCCTCCCTCAGAGGCAATAGTAGCAGAGGGGCCTCTTGGAGCTGCACTATATCTGAAAACCAAGACACCCTGGGCCAGAGAGGAGCTATCAACATGACTTTGGCTCCCTTCTGTCTAATCTTGGTCATGGTCTTTGCTATGCATTCCCACCCTTCCCTCTCCTTGCAAAGAGCCTGTGATCATACCTATGTCAACACATTCCATGGCTAGAGCCCTGGGGTTCCTGGTTCTGGAGAACAATGTCCCCACTTTCTTGTTCTCCCAAGAGGCAAACAGGTCTATGACCAGTGCACCCAACTTGTTGCAGACGATGCTGAACACCTCTGGGTGGAGACACCACTAATTGGGGTCAAGGTGAAGTCTGTTTAGCCAGTCTGCCTTTATCTTCAACTCCCCTTTTATGTGAAGTGTCCTGATGGATGTCAAATTGGATTCTGCCCAATTCAGTAAGGCCTTTACCTCCGACTGTAACCCCTTGGATCGCAAGTCCCCCATGCAGTTTATGTAAGCTACTGCAGAAACATTGTCTGAGTGAATCATTCATCACCTCCATTCCGTGCGTACTAGGAACTCCGCCTCCTCGAGTGGCAGCCTCATTGCCCTGAGCTCCAGCACACTGATGCTCAACTTGGATTTTCTTGGTGATCAGGTACCCTGGAAGTACTGGTTTCCAAGAAAGTCCCCACCCCACCCCAAAAGGCAAGCATCGGTGGTAAGGGGAAGTCTGGAGGGATCAGCTAAGGGTACACCCTGACTGAACAGTGGGGAGGACCGGACATGGTGAGGCAACTGTAATCAGCGATTGTGTTTGTGAGCAACAGAGCCCTGAAAAAGGCTTAGGATACAGAGCAGTGGGCACAAGTTGTATCTTGCCCAGTAAAACAGGTCTATACATGAGACTATCAAGCTTAAAAGGGCTACGAAGGACACATGGTGAACCATTTTTTACTTCAGCACTTCCCATACCTGACCCCTGAATTTTGCTACCCTGTCCAGGTACACTCGCTCTGCTGCCGTGTCCAATACGCCTCCACCCCCCCGGTGAGCGATCCACTGTGAGGGGGTGAGCTGGCTCTTGTCCCAGTTGATCAAAAAAAACTGTGGCTCTCTAGTAGCAATGGTGTTACGCAAAGGTGATGCTGCGCCAAGTCCTTTGAGGGCACGCGTAAAAGAACGTTGTTTAAGTAGGCGCATACATGGATGCCTTGCTGCCTCAGCTTTGCTTTGAGGGCTATCATTACCTTCATGAAAGTGTGTGGTGCTGAAAGAGGACCAAAGGGTAAGGCCAGTGTCCACCCGCATAGCAGAATCTCAAAGATTTTCTGTGCGACTGGTGTACGAGGACATGCAAGTGGTGTCCTTGAGGTCCACTGATGCGAGGAAATCTCCCAGAGTTAGGACCACCATTACAGATTTTAGAGTTTCCATAAGAAATCGCTGCTGTTTGACTGAGCGATTTAGGCACTGAAGGTTGAGGACTGCCCAGGCTCCTCTGGTTTTCTTGGCTACTAGGAAGAGGATGTAATAAAGTCCTGTTCACTGCTGTTCCGCTGGAACTGGTTCTATTGCCTCTGCAAAGCAGAGCCAGTGTATCGCTGAGAACATGAGCTGATCCTTCGGTGTATCTTTATGAGTTTGCAATAAAATGAGGAACTGTGGGGGCTGTGCCTGGAGCTCTATGGAGTAGCCCTTTTTGACTGTATTCAGGATCCATCAGTTGGAGACTGTGTTCATCCAGGCATGTACAAACTGACAGCCCCCCTCCCACAGTCCTTGGGTTGACGTGGGTGGGCCCATAGTGGTCACTGCTGGGAGTGATTTCCCCGTTTTGCCTGGGGCTTTCACGTGGAGTGGCCTGGTCTCTGCCAACCGGGCCTGGTTCCATATTGGTCCTTCTGTTAGGAAGTTGTTGTAATGCTTGTGGGTTCCATACCTGTACTTGTGTCTCTGGCCACAAAAAGGCAAGGGATGTTTCTTTTTCTCCGCCACGTCGAGTAATTTATTTAGCATTTCTCTGAAGAATTTGTGACCAGAGAAGGGGGCTACGGCCAATCGTGATTTTGATTCTTGGTCCCCTTTCCATGTACTTAGTCAAAGCTTTCTTTGTGTGAGGATGTTGGCTGCCAAGGTCTGTGTTATCAGATGCATGATATCAAGTGACGCGTCAGCCATGAAAGCGGAAGTGAGGTACAAGTACCTCTGGATCACTGTCCTGTTTTTGTTATTCAAGCTTAGTGTCTTCCAACTTGTCTAGTCACACCAAGAGACCTCTATTTGCATATGCAGCAGTGGTAGCCACTTTAAGAGCCATCCCTAAGCACGCAAACTCCCTTCCCAGTGCAGATTCCCCTCCGCTTGGAAGATGGGAGTCCTTGGCCAGCAAAGTCCCTGCTGCATTTACTTTTGGGATGGCAAACATTAGCTCCCACCCTTCACCCACCTCCCTCACCAAAGGCCTGGCAGAACAGCCAAGTCTTGCATGGTCATCGAAATGAGGCATGGTCTAGGGCCATCCGGGAGTTCCACAGCCTAGATGCCGCCACCAAGAACACCCTCTCCATTGTAGCCCCCCTGCACCACCCGTGGGACATCAAGAAGGGCGCTCCCAGTGGACTGCAGGGGTTGATCTAGAGCATGGAGAGTGAGGCGGTCGTGCAGATAGGAGGGGCCCAGACTATATAGGTAGGGCTTTATAGGTAAGCACCAACACTTTGAATCGAGCCTGGAACATTATCGGCAGCCAGTGGAGAGCTCGGAGCGCTGATGTAATGTGCTCAAGGAGACGGGCTGCCATCTCTCTCTCACGCATACATACACACATACACAGAAGAAAATGTGGAAGTCTACCTCTCAAATTTCTCATGTTAATTCTTCATGCCAGTAATGGGGTGGCAAGGGGGAGAAGTAAAAAAACAAAGGGGAAATGGAATGAAAGGTGTGTGGGGGGGTGGAGGGAGGGGCCTCAATACCAGACAGATGGAAGGGGAATGCAGTTTTAAGAAGGTTTGAGAACCACCAATCTAGACTAGTAGTGAGAAACTCGTATAGCTGCATCGGTCAGGGCAGCAACAGCTAAGGGCATGGCCCACC
>QEPC01008313.1:970554-981683 GCA_003113815.1 Sphenodon punctatus
ACCCATGATTCAATTTCTCTCAGGGAGCAGTGACACTTACGCTCATCATAGGGAATCTTAGCAAGCCTACCCTCGAACTTGTCCTGCATAGTACACACTGAATTTCGCAACAGCGTACCATGAGTTGGTGCTGCACGGCTCACAAAAACATGCATTCCCCACACACCACCTTCAGACAGGTGGTCGGCTAAGTGGCTCCTGAGTTGCCATGCATGGTAGCATCTCATTTAAACACACCCTTAGAAGGGGGTCTCAACAGTGGGTGGGCAATAAATTCACAGATAAAACTATTCTTAAGTGCAAAGTAACAGCACATAGGAAAAAAACTATACATGCATTGTTTTAACCGCTCATTGTGTTAACAGTCACTACTAAGGAAAAAGAACTTGGAGTCGATGGGGCGAATCCCAAGCCTCGCATGCGCTGCCCTGTTTGCACACACGCTGTAGGTCCCGTGTTGGGTGTGCGTGTTGCTTGCACGGGTATACATGCACACTGCCAAGTGCTCCACGACCAGGTCTGCCGGGCTTGGGCCCAGTCCCATTGTGGATAATTTGTTTTTTTATATAGCACCCCCTGCCATGGCACTCAGAGCACTTTACATAGAACAATTTAACACAACTTTTTAATCCTCACAGCAACGCTACGAGGTAGGTTAGGTTGAGAGAATATCATGACTGGCCCAAGGTCAAACAGTGAGTTTCTGGTTAAGGTGAGACTTGAACCAGGGCCTCCCCCTATTTCCCAATCCAGCTACTGCGCACTTAGCCACTGCACCCCGCTGGCTGATATCAGCCCAGTGAGCAGCATTGATCAAAAAGGCAAACCTAAAAGTATGTTTCAGCTTTGCCTCCACTTGTCTTCAGATAACTAACAGTAAGTGTGGCCTGACAGAAGTAGGCTGGAAGGGGGAGGGGTGAAGCAAGCTTTGAATAATTTCCTCACATTGCTAAGCAGGCAGATGAAAATATACAGATCCCGTCAGCCTTTACTACTATTACTACTACTATTTATCATTCGTATAGCACTACTAGTCATACGTAGCATTGTACAGATACAATAGAAAGGATTGCTGCTGATCTAAACAAGTTGGAAGCCTTCTACGCAGTTTGGATGCCATGTTGGCTGATTCTTACCACCCGTAATTAAAACAAAGAACAAAACCACAATTATGCTACAACAGATTTAGTTTAGATTAGATCATAAAGGGCCCCTGTGCGGCGAGGTTTTTCCTTCCCCACCCCCCTTTTTTCCCCTCTCTGTTGAGGATGTAGTTTGTCAAAATGTTTCGAAGGTTAATACGGTGTGGGATAGGGTGGGGCTAGGGAAGGGTAGTGAATAAATTCATAACTTTTTTGACCATTTACAACTTCACTTCCACAATCATGTGTAACAGCCTACTGTCAAGAGAGATTGAAGCCCAGCTATATGCCAGGACTTGGGCACTAATCCTATTGGTTTGCGTTTGTACCACGCTCTTGTTTTATCAATGTATAATGGACTGTTCACTGAGATCTACACACAGTCAAGACTAAAATATTTAAAAAACCAAAGACAATCCCTGTTCCATGGAGCTTACAATCTGATCAAGACACAGACAACTACAAACAAGCGTCTTCCTATGAATAATGGACTATAGGACGCAGGTATTCAGTAAGCTTATTTATTTCAGTTAAAATGGTTGAAATCCACAAAGCTATATAAGGATAGGGCCTGAGTTTGTGATTTAAAAGCAATCTCAAAGTAGGCCTTTAGGCAGGACTTGAATGAATATGGACAGGGAGGCAGCCTGACGCACCGCCTCAGGAAGCTTGTTCCAAGCATACGGTAAAGCAAGGTGGAAAGCGCAAGTCAGGAGTTGGCGATGGAGGAGAAGGGCACAAGTAAGAGGTCATGACGAGTAGGGGTGTAGGGGGAGATAAGAGAGGAGAAGTACTGAAGAGCTGCAGAGTGAGGACACTTGTAGGTGAGTAGGAGACGTTTGAACTGTATGTGGAAGTGGATGTGGAGCCAGTCTAGTGACTTCAGGAGAGGGGTTACATGGTCATAACGGCATGCAAGGAAGGTGAGTGTCGCGGCTGAATTTGGAATAGACCAGAGTGGAGATAAGTGGCTCAGTGGGAGACCTGTGAGAAGCAGGTTGCAGTAGTCTAAGTAGGATGTGATCAGAATGGATTAGAGTTTTAGCAGTGTGTACGGACAGGAAGGGATGGATTTTGGTAATATTATAAAGAAATGACAAGTTTTGGCAGTGTTTTGGAAGAGAGAGAAATCAAAGATGACCCAAAGGTTGCAGGCTGAGGGGACTAGGAGGATGACAGTGTTCTCTACAGAGATAGCGAGAGGTGAGGGTGGGTTTAGGAGGAAAGGTAAGAACTTCTGTCTTGACCACGTTAAGTTTAAAGTGGCGGTGAGACATCCAGGCAGTGATGTCGGACAGGCAGGCTGAGATTTGGGACTGAATTCTGGGTGATAGCTCCGGTACAGAAAGGCAGATCTGAGAATCATCAGCATAAAGAGGGTACTAAAAGCCATAGGAGGAGATGAGAGCACCAAAGGAACAAGTGTAGAGGGAGAAGAGGGCCCAGGACTGAGCCCTGGGGTACACCAACTAATAGTGGGATAGTAGTAGTAGGAAGATCCACCAAAGGATACCTCTCCCACCACACATTTAGTGTAAGAGGAGAACCAGGATAGGACAAAGTCCCAAAATCTAAAGGAGGAGAGTGTCAAGGAGCAGATGGTGGCCAAAGGTGTCGAAAGCAGCAGAGAGGTCAAGGATGACGAGGAGAATGGTCAGAAGCCAGATTGGCGTGGATCAAGAAAGGAGAATTGCTCACCTACCTCGGTGAATTCCTTTCTTCCTTGTCTCCGGGGAAACTCTCTGATGGGTAGCTCCGCGCATGGCCGCTGGAGGCAGAAGATCGTAATCTCTGTTGCACATATGTCGTAGAGCTAGCCTTCTGCTCTTCAGTCTGTATCCAAGATGTAGGGCCACCGTCCACTTTCACTGAATACTGTTAACGAATAACTCAAACAAACTCTGCATTAGGTTGCAGTCATACTGAATAACAGTCCTATAAAAACTGTGAAGGGCAACAGAAAAACTAACTGCTATACTAGGCTATCAGGGCACTATTACTTCCTGTCCCCCACTATTTTAACCCTCCTAGGTGAAGGCTAATGAATGTATCTGCTTCTTACGTTCTTTCATTTGTTTTTTTTTCTTCCCCTTGGCACTGCTTTGTAGGGAGGGCTGGAGAGTTTCCCCGGAGACAAGGAAGAAAGGAATTCACCGAGGTAGGTGACCAATTCTCCTTTCTCCCCTGTTTCCGGTGAACCTCTCCGATGGGATGTACCCAAGCGCTAGACATCCTTATGGGTGGGAGCAAACTGCATCAGACGAATCCAGCACTGCCTGCAGCACCCGTCTCCCAAAGGCAGCGTCTGCTGATTTGTAGGTATCTATCTTATAATGCTTTACGAAGGTATGCAGAGATGACCACGTAGCCGCCCTGCAGATCTCGTCGTAAGGAGCCCTTGCTTTAAAAGGCATAGGATGTTGCTGCGCTCCTTACTGAGTGTGCCTAGATTTGAATTGGGGGCACCCTGCCTTTTGCCCTATAGGCCTCCTGAATACATTATTTCAGGCATTTTGAAATGAGCGTTTGAGAGGCCTTGGATCCCCGGTAACCTGGTCTAATGTTCACAAATAGAGCCGAGGTTGACCCAAATCCCTCGGTTCTACAGAAGTACGCTTTTAGTGCCCTCCTTACGTCTAATTTATGCCAAACCTTTTCTTTAGGATGTTTAGGGTTTGGGCAAAAGGATGGCAACACTATCTCCTGATTCTTGTGGAATGGGGTGTTTACCTTTGGAACAAATGCTTGATCCACCCTGAGCATAACTGACTGTTCTAGAAATGAACAGAAGTTTTCCTCTACTGATAAGGCTCCCAATTCTGAAATTCGCCTAGCAGACGTTACAGCTATGAGAAACACTACCTTAAGCGTAAGCATATAGGTTGACTTGAGATGTGCTTTAACAGCTCGAAGGGTGCTCTAGTAAGAGCATCCAAAACTAAATTTAAGTCCCAATTAGGGTATCTGTGCTGTACTGGTGGAGATAGAGCCCTTGCTGCCTTAAAGAACTGCCTGACATTGTATTGACACCTGCCTGTTGGTCACTGCTTTCACGACCGAGCCTATTGCCGCTGCCTGTCTGGTCAGTGTGCTTTGGCTTAAGGCCCTTATCCAGTCCCTCCTGAAGGAACTGCAAGATATCTTTGACCCCTGCTTTACACTGGTCCAAAGCCCTGTCAGCCGACCACAAGGTGAACACCTTCCAGGTAGTCCTATACACCCTTCTTGTCGCCGAGCGCCTGGAATGTTGGAGAGTAGCGAGAACTGAGTCCGAATAACCTCTCTTCTTTAGGGTGTCTCTGACAAGAGCCACGCTATCATGTTGAGGTTATGTAGATTGTCACAGTGGAGTGGGCTCTGCGTTGATAATACCGGGTCCGTTCCCAACGACACATATTTCCCTTGGCTGAAGGTTATGAGGTCGGAGAACCACAGTCTCCGGGGCCACCACGGGGTTACGACGAGTATACGAGCCCCCTCCTTGATGGTCTTGTCTAGGACTCTGGATATCAGGGGAATAGGTGGGAATGCATACAAGAGTCCTTCTGGCCAGGTCTGGTTCAGTGCATCCACTGCCTCGGCGGTCGCATATCGGGTTCTTGCCATAAATCTGGGTAGTTGTGTGTTGTGCGGGTTGGCAAACAGGTCTATCCACTGGGAGACCGAACCTTGCCACGAGATTCTTGAAGACCGTCTTGTTCAGTGACCACCCGTGTGGGTCCAGCGTTTGCCTGCTCAGCCAGTCTGTTAGGTCGTTGTCTTTGCCTTTGATGTGAAAGGCTTTCAGGGAGGCGACGTTCTTCTGGGCCCATCTGAAGAGAATCTCTGATTCCCTGTGGAGGATCGGTGACATGGAAACCCCCCTGGTGATTGATGTACGCCTTTGCAGTGATATTGTCCGTATAAATCAAAATGTTCCTGTTCTCCGTCCTTGGAACCAGTTGTTCCATTGAGAGATGTATTGCTTTCAGTTCCAGGAAATTTATGCTGTGTGCCTGGTCTGCCTTGCTTCACCGCCCCTGGACTGAACGGTTCCCAGAGTGAGCTCCCCAGCCTGAGAGGCTGGCATCTGTTGTGATTGTCTGCCTTACTGGCTCTGTGATTGGGACGCCCTTGGCAAACAGCTTGGGGCCTAACCACCAAGACAAAGAGTGACCTAGCCCTGGGGGGATCCAAACCCACGGGTTGACACCCGATGTTAGCTCTCTCTGCATAGGCCGCAGCAGCCTCTGCAAGGGTCTCATATGTAGTTTTCCCCATTGCACCTGTTTTGTGCAAGAGACTAGCAACCCCAAAATATGTGCCAGGGTCTTTAACCTCATCCTCCTTTGGGTCTTTAACAACCGGATGAGTTCCCTGATCTTGTCCTGTCTGGCTTGGGGTATCAATATGACTCCTAAGTTGGTATCTAGGAGCACCCCTAGGTGTTCCAATCTGTGGGTCGGCCAGAGGTGGCTCTTTTGCAGATTTATTAAGAACCCGTGTGATGACAAATATTCCACTGTCCTGTCCAGGTCTGCTTTGATCTTGGGTAGGGTGGGAGCCCTAATTAGTATATCGTCCAGATATGGGTAAATATGTACCCCCTCCCTCTTGAGGTTTGCCACCAGGGATACTAGAATATTTGTGAAGGTCCTCGGGGCGGAGGACAGGCCGAATGGGAGGGCCTTGAATTGATAATGTTCTTCCCTGTAGCAAAACCTGAGCCACATTCTGTGTGGCAGCCAAAAGGGTACATGCACGTATGCCTCCTGCAGGTCCAGGGATGCTAACCAATCTCCCTCCCTCGGGGATTGGGATATGGAGGTTACCATTTCCATCTTGAACCTCTGTGGCCAGATTGACCTGTTCAGTAATTTGAGGTCCAAGATTGCCCTCCATGTCCTGTCCTTCTTTGGGACTAGAAATATGACTGAGCAAAGCCCCTGACCCCTCTGATCTATGGGAACCTTTTCTATTGCTTGACTGCCAAGGAGTCTTTCGATCTCTTGTGACATGACCCTTTGTTTCTCTTGTCTTGTAGAGGCAGGGGAAGGAAGGAATCTTTGTTTGGGCCTTCTTAGCAGATCTATGTGGTATTCGTGGGTTACGGTGTCTAGAACCCATTTGTCGGAGACTGATTTTTCCCAGAGCCCTGAGAAAAGCTGTAGCCTGCCTGCTACCCCTTGATCCCCTTGATAGTCAGGCATTCTGATTAAACTGGCCCGAGGGAGGACCCCTTCCTCTTTGCCTGTCGTACCTGGGAAACTTACCTCCCCTTCCTCGAAAAGGGAAGTTGTTCCTCCCTTCTCTTGCCTGCTGTTGGAACCTTTTAAACCCTCCATAGGCTGGTCTGGGCCTGTAACTTTGGGGACAAAAAAAACTTCTTCTTCGCACCCATCTGTTGGAGGTTTTTACCTTTGCTCTTATCACTTGCGTCTGCCAGTACCTTGTCAAGGCAGACCCCAAATCATTTCTGCCCTTTGTATGGGGCTGATGCCAAGAGGTTTTTTGCTGTTACGTCACCCTGCCACGATCGGAGCCAGACTCTTCTCCTGGCTGCTACTGAGCTTGCTACCGCTCGGGCTGACCACCCCATCACATCCACAGTTGAGTCTGTGAGGAATGTTGTGGCTAGCATCATTCTCCCCTTGTGTCCTCTTATGCCTTTATGGGGCCTTTTTAGCTGGACTTTTAGACAGCCCTATCTTAGATTTCCCCCCCCTTTTTTACCTTACTCCTGGGAGATGAGGGAGCTGGCCTGGGGTTCCCCTGGCTGTGCAGATCACAACAGCTTCTCCAGGGACTGCAATATTTTCTCCATAGTGGAGGCCATAGATACTTGCGGTTCGTCCTCATGGGCCTGATGAGTCTGGTCACCAGGAGCTGAGTGTTCCTGCTGTTCCATAGCGGGGAGTCTGCGTTCCAGAGTAGAGCCTGCAGCTGGAATCAGCTCTGTGATGGAGCTGTTCTCAGACAGTGTCTTTCCCCGCCCGTTGCCTGGGTGGCTTCTTACTAAGCAGGCAGAACCCGCTACCACTTGCAGTGCTGTTCCCGATAGAAGGGGGATGGTGTGTGGAACCCAGCCTCCAAGGGAGTCCTAACTATACCACACCCCCTGCGGATCCCCCATTCCCAGGCACCGTGCAAGGGAACCAGCCCGGACTGTTTGGGCTGCCGTTGGTGCTGTCCGTGTGGCTCCGCTTGCTTGGCTGGCTCCCTAACCCCCCCCCTCTCGGGGTTTGAGCCTTGCCGGAGCTCCGCTGTACAGCGGCTGTTTTAGCTCTGCTCCCCTTTTGCCCTCAGGGCAATCAATGCCTAAGTTTACTATGAAAACTATCTAATTTTTGTCTTTCAGGCGCCAGTGCACCGGCGAAAATGCTCCAAGCGGCCCGAAAGCAGAAGAAAGACCGAAGAGCAGAGGGCTAGCTCCACGACGCATGCGCAACAGAGATGACAATCGTCTGCCTCCAGAGGCCATGCGCGGAGCTACCCATCGGAGAGGTTCACCGGAGACTGGGGAGAAAGGCCTGAGTTGCAAGCAAGTCCACGCAGTGGGCATGAGCAGCACACTCAAGCAGTTTGGACACAAAGGAGAGGAGGGAGATGGGACTGTAGTTAGCAGGGCAAGTAAGGTCCAGTGAAGGTTGCTTGAGGAGTGGTGTGACCACAGCATGCTCGCAGGCAGCAGGAACGGTCACAGTGGAAAGGGATAAATTGAGGATGTGACAGATGGAGGGGATAACTGCAGAGGAGATACAACAGAGGAGAGTGGGTCTCATTAGCACAGAACTGCAGTCGTATTGTGCATATCATCAACTATTACACAAATGGTTTTTTGTTTTGTTTTTAAAAAGCCAGATCCAGTAGCTCTACCACATCAGATGCAATGCACTGGGAGCGGAAACAATTATGAGTAGCACTGGACCACCCTGCAGTGGACTTCCTTTCAGCTGCAGGTTGCAGGGGTCGGAAAACCAAACCAATAGGCATGTTTGGCGTTGATGCCTTCAAGCACACTGGCTTTTTTCAGGTGCCATCACTCAGCTACTCCTGGTGCCGCACAATGGAACAAGTTCACAAGGATAGAATGTAACAAGTCATCGATACCTAGTGATCCGACTCATGAGAACCTTCGAATAACTGTACGCATCCAAAAAAGATAACTTCTCCCACCCCCACCACTGTTACCCTAGGGCATTTCACACAAACGTGCTTATCTCAGGGGTAGCAGGTGCTCACTGAGCCCCTGATCCAACCCAGGGCGGCAACGGTTTCTCGGGGAGAGCACTAGTATGTTTGCACATCTCAGGGCACAGCACAGGGATCTCTCAAATAATCACATCTTCCTCCCCATGGAGCTTTCAAACTGCTCTCAGCCGGTTTGCAAGAGTCGAAGACAAACTGGAGTCTGGTCAGGGTTCCAGGTTGAAGTTTTTCTACCTACTAGGGGCAATTTGGATACCTGTATATTCGTTTACATAAGGGGCTTGGGGGGGGGGCTTAAAATGCAGCCAAAATGGAATGATTTGGGAGAGTGGGACAAACGATCCAAATAATCCAAAGAAACTTTAACCTTAGGAGAAAAGTTAAGAAATGTGACCAATACCTCTCAACCAGCAGCAAAGAGGGATTTATAAACACTGCAGTGTTTTACTAAGAACTATATTTCAGAATGCAAGGATCATTAAGGAACATAGATCAGTAATGGGACATGAAACCAATAAAAATAAATGGTCGATTTTAAGATGTTAAAGTTATTCTAAACAGTCAAGTCCAAAGCACAGAGTTACAGAAGGATCTCGCACAACTGGAAAACAAGAGCGCAGATTAAATTTGGCACAGGCAGGCACAGAGAAACACACATTGAAAATAGACTTAGAGGATTCTGTGTTATGTACATACGGTACCTGTTATTGAGGTTAAGGAAGAAGATTGAGTCATTGTGGATAGTTCACCGAAAAACACTAGTAGCATGCTTCAGTGCTCAGAAAGACAAACCATGTTAAGCCCTAGTAAGAAAGGGACAGAAAAATACAGAAAACATCACAGCCACTCTCCCAAGCTTGAGCAGTTCTGGTCACCCCATCTCAAAATGACAGAACCAGAAAAAGGTGCAGAGCAGGGCAGAGGGTCAAGGGTATAGAAAGGGCAATTGGGATTCTTACCTATGAATTGCCCTTCTGTAGCCTTACAGGGAGGTTATTCGGACCCAGGGAGCAATCTCCCTCATGTCCACTAGGAGGCAGCACAGACTTTCAACTGGGCATGCGTAGGGAGAGCGCGCCCTCGCTTCGCCAGGTATATCAGTCAAATGATCTGGAATCTGAAAAGGAAACAAACACAAACTTCCCCGAAACTTTGAGGATTAAATTTAAACAGAACCCCAGCAGGGAAACAAGTAGCCCCCCCCAACCCCCCCAGGTCTAAACAAAGAAACCATAACATTAACCAGCCCCAGGTGGGCCGAATAACCTCCCTGTAAGGCTACAGAAGGGCAATTCACAGGTAAGAATCCCAATTGCCCTTTCTATAGCCTTCAGCCCGTTTATTCAGACCCAGGGAGGTAACAAAGCAGTATTACATTATTCGGCAGAGAGGAACAGCTAGGATTAATGAGACCCCAGTACCCTCTGTAGAATCCGCCAGCCGAAGTGATTAGAGAAGATCAATTTTCCATGTGGCTTGCCTTGCATCTCTCACTCAGTGGGGCCCGGGAGCGAAAGGCCCAATTAGCGGCCGCTCCTCGGGTGGAATGGGCCAAAGTAGGATTGGAGGGCTGCAGGCCAGACGCCTTGTACGCCTCGGCAATGCATGCCGAGATCCAACCGGCGATGACTGACTTGGAGGCCTTTTTGCCTCGGTGGCGAGGGTGGTAACTTACTAAAAGGCCGGAGGAGTGCCTGGAGGGCGCAGATCGTTGCAGGCAGATTTTGAGGGCCCTGCGAACGTCCAGATTATGCCACCGTTTTTCTAGACGGTGGTGGGGATGAGGGCAGAATGAAGGCAGGACTATGTCCTGGGATAGGTGGAAGAGGGAGGAAACCTTTGGGAGGAAGGAGGGATCAAGGCAGAGGCTGACCGATTCCTTCCTGAAGGAGCAGAGGGCAGGGTCGGCAGACAGAGCCCCGATTTCAGAAATTCGTCTGGCAGAGGTGATGGCTATCGAAGAAGTAGTAATTTTATTGTTTAGCCTTTGGCCATAACAAACTTACAAAGCCGTAAAACCGACATCTTGACATCATGGCTAAACCAATCCCCCCAGTAATAATACAAATATAAGTAATAAGCCAACTGTCAAAATACATTACTAAATTTAAGATAAGGTCTTTAAAATTAAAATCAAAACCAAAAATTTTCCAATTAAAATAATAATAAATATGCTAAAACACAATATGACAATAAATTTCCAGCAGCCTTACCCTTCTCGGGGTTTACAGTGGCAATGCTTGTCCCCTGAACTATGACTCTTTATGTTCATCCTTTCCTTCCTTATGAGATGATTATACCCCTACTTTTACACAGTTGGTATACACCTTTGGAACGAATACCATAATCTCGTAACGTTTGCAAGACTCACCAAGAATGCAACACTCATGAAAAAATTTGCCCAGGGCCCAATCTTGTATGATTTCCAAACTCGCATCACCCCAAACTTTCAGCCAAACCATTAATATTTTTTTTTCTTACTAAAGAAGCTCTAAAGCCATATTTGGCCACCGTTTTTGTAACATGAGTAGAATTATCTGACAAACAAAAACTTACACATTTTTCCAACTGCCAGGGAGGGGTAAACCCTATCTCATCCCACATTTCTTGTCTTTGCCTATCATATAAGGGACAAACCAGGAGATAATGGGCTAAATCCTCCACCTTCCCTGAGCCACAAATACATCTCCTTTGTTCGAGGGGAATTCCCCTATACCTCCCCAATGTTACTGCAGACTCAAAACAATGAAACCGTAGAGTTGTAAAGGCTCTTCTCAATTGATACTCCTGGACTTCAGA
>QEPC01008313.1:982331-1014780 GCA_003113815.1 Sphenodon punctatus
GGGGGGGGGGGGGGATTCGACGGGCGGCCCTAAGGAATTGGTGTAGTGTGGGTGGGCAAATAGGTGGGGTTTACCAGAAGCCCCCAGGGGCTGTAAGGAATTGGTGTAATGTGGGTGGGCAGAGAGGTGGGGTTTATCAGAAGCCCCCAGGGTACCATCAATCGCAGCCGTCTGGAAAGGATGTTGGGACGGAGATCCTTATCTAACCCTTCCTGAAGAAACTGAAGGACCTGGCCTACAGAGGGTGACTGAGGGGGCACCTGTCTATACTGACACCAGCTAACAAATACCCCCCAGGTGCACTGATAGATGCGCTGGGTGGACCTTCGCTTAAAGGCCAGAAGCATGCGTATGACAGTCTGAGTAGCTCAGACTCCGTAGTGCTAAGGTCTCAACAGCCAGGCTGTCAGTTTCAGAAACTCCAGATGCTGGTAGAGGAGAGGCCCCTGTGATAGCAGATCTGGGGTGACAGGTAATTTGAGGTGGTTCCCGACAGACAGGGTGAACAGGTCTGTGAACCATGGTCTGCGAGGCCAGAAGGGGGCTACGAATATCACAGTGGCCTGTTTGCATCTGCAGATTGCTCGGTGGAGGAGGGGAAACAGAGTTTGATGTCTGCAGCTGTAGGTGCTCCAGGAGGAGCGTAGGTGCTCCAGGAGGCGTAGAGGAGGCCTGTTGGCCATTGGTGGCTGAGTGGGTCTAGGGCCTCCGATTTGGGGTGGGGACTTCCTCTGAAAAACTGGGGCAACTTGTTGTTGGTCGGGGACGCGAACAGATCCAGAATCGGAGTGCCGAATCTGTCTGTGATGAATTGGAATGCCGAGAGGCTGAGGGACCATTCCCCTGGGTCTACCTCCTGGCGGCTCAGCCAATGCGCTTCCACATTGTTTACTCCTCTTATGCGTAGGGCCAAGAGGGAGAGGAGGTGAGACTCTGCCCATCGCAGGAGGCGGGAGGCCTCCTTGTGGAGTGATTGGGACAGAGAGCCCCCTTGATTGTTGATACACGCCATGGTCTGTGAAGACTAGTACATGGCACCCTTCCAGGACAGGGATGAATTGTTGGAGGGCTAGTAAAATGGCTTTGAGCTCTGGCCAATTGATGCTGTGGTTGGCGTCCAAGGCTGTCCAGGTGCCCTGAGTTATGCTGGTACCTAGGTGGGCCCCCCAGCCGGAGAGACTGGCATCCGTCATTACTATGATCTTGTGCGTCTCCGTTAGTGGGACCCCCCAGGTGAAACCGGTGAGGGGCTTTCCCACCAGCTGAAGGAGCGTAGGGTCTCGGGTGGAACTAAGAGATAGGCCGGGACGTTGTTGATTATGCGTGTTTGCCACGGGCAAAGCAACTGTTGGAGGTTGTGTGAATGGAATCGAGCCTACTGGAGATGGTGAATGCAGGAGATCATGGAGTCAAGGAGGGACGCTAGAGTTTGTAAGGAAAGGCGCAGCTGCATCCATACCAACATCATAAGACTCTGGATTTTGCACTGGCGTGAGTGTGGAATGAACACCCTGTCCTGGGTGGTGTTGAATATTACTCCCAGGTGTTCTAGGCACTGTGTGGGCATGAAGTGACTTGTCCTGGTTGATTTGGAATCTGTGATGATCCAAATAAGTGATGGTACGCTGGAGGTGAGACTGGGCGAGCTCCTGGGATGGAGCCCGGATAAGCAGGTCGTCTAAATAGGGGAATATGGCTATGCCTTCGAGGCGCAAGTTTGCTAGAAGTGGAATTAGGACCTTGGTGAACGTTCGGGGTGCTGTGGCCAAGCCAAAGGGGAGTGCTCCGTATTGCCAATGCTGATTGTTGTAGGCAAATTGGAGCCATTGTTGGTGAGCCTGGAGGATGTGGAGGTAAGCGTCTTTGAGATCCAGTGAGGTGAGCCAGTCGTTCTTCGGTATGGCCAGGGAGATGAAGGCCAAGGTTTCCATTTTGAATCTCTGCAACCTTGTTGAGATGCTTCAAGTCGAGGACCCCTCTCCACTCTCTGTTTTTCTTTTGTACGAGGAAGAGAATCAAGTAGAGGCCCCTTCCTTTTTCGTGCCAAGGTACTCTTTCTATGGCTCCCATTTGTTGCAACCTGTTTATCTCGGATCGCATGGCAAGGCGTTTGGCAGTGATGCGTGAGAGAGGGGATATGCGAAAACTCTCTTGGCCTTTGTTTGAGTTCGATGGAGCATCCCCTTGTCACGGTCTGTCTGACCCATTCGTCTGAGGTGGCATGCTCCCACTGCCGAGCAAAGTGAAGGAGCTTTCCTCTGAGCTGGGTGTAGAGAGGGGGAGTAGGGCATGGAAGAGTCAGGAGTCTTGCTTGCATGAAGGGAATCCGGCCCGTCTTGTAGAAGTAGAGTGGGAAGTTGACCAGTTGGGCTTTGTTCCACGTCCCGTGGCCTCTGCCGCACGTCTGGGCATTCCAGGTGTTATTTGAAGAGAAACCCCAGCAAGGGCCCTGGTTGAAACGCTGGAAGGGGCGAAAGAAACTCTTGAATGACTGTACCTGATTGAGGGAGTGTTTCTTCTTGTTAGAAACATCGGTCAGTGCTTTGTCCAAGGCAGGGCCGAACAGTTTGCCACCTCTGAGCCTGCTGTTTACCAGGAGGTTCTTGGCGTGCATATCTGCGTTCCAAGAACGCAGCCATAGTTGACGTCTGGCTGCCACATTTGCAGCCATACCCCTGGCTGCCCAGGTGATGATGCCCATGAAAGCATCCATGAGGAATGCATGGGCGAGGGGGACATTAGTGGAGAGCTTGAGAGAGAGGGAGGCTGATATATTCGGGTCCTTGCCTAGCTTAAACCACTTCATAATGGCTCTGGAGGCATAGGAAGCTGTGGTTGCCATTTGCAGGGTGTTTGATAGCACCTCGTAACTCTTGCAAAGCCCTATTTCTATCCCCTTATCTGTGGGATCCTTAGGAAGGAGGTCCCCTTCTGACGGGAACACGAACTGTTGAGCGAGGGAGGCAACCACCGTATCTACCTTAGTTGGCTTGAATATGGGGTCACTCTGTTTGGTAAAGGTGTAAAGGGACTGCTGGACCTGTGATAGCTTAGTAGCCTGTTTCCATTGGGCCTTAATTATTTTTTCAAAAGCCTGATCACGAGTGACCCCCTTACAGCTGCTATGGAGTCTGGGGATATAGTCCCTGTCAGAATCCTCGTCATCAGAGGTGGAGTCAGAGTCCCTTTTTTGGGGGGTGCTTGGAGTGATATTCAGCACTCTCTGCCCTCCTTAAAAGCTTGGGGCCCTGATCAGAGGGGAGCTCCCTGCCCAAATTCTTGGGCCCCCTGGAAAGGATCTCCTTCCATTCAGGGGTATCCTTGTCCCTGGAGGAGCAGTCAGCCGAGTCACAATTGGAATTCTCCGAGGGGGAGGAGGCGATGGGCAGAGGGGCTCTGGCTCAAGTGGCCCCCTTGTGCTTCTTGGGAGGGGGTTGGGGGGGGGTCTGAGTCCGATTCCAATAGCTCCCCCTCCTCTATAGAGAACTATCCATGCTCATCCTTCGAGGAGGAACCGAGGAGGTCCTTGAGGGAGTGTCTGGCGGGGGGCCTACGCGGGCTTTTGTGTTTGCCCTTGCCAACAGCCCTTGATGCTCCTTTAAAGGAAGACTTGGGGGGGGGGGGGCTGAGAGGGTCATTTACGCTTCCGAACCCTTCTTTGGTTGCCCTCAGTGCGGGCAAGGCCGCCCATCAGATTTTAATGTGTCCAGATGGAGCCGTTTGATTGGGTCCATAGCGAGGCCCCCCTTACTTGTGAGGAGGCAGAAGTGGCTGCCTCCTCCTCTTCCTTCGGGTCAGCCTCAGACATGCTGCGTGGCTACTCCAACTCTCGGGTGGGGGCCGCGGTCTGGGCAGGAATTTCTGGCGCGGTTTCATTTTCGCACGGCAGCGAAACGGGGCCTTCTTAGTGTGTCACGACCCGAAGGGCAGTCGCCCTGCGTGTCTTGGTGGTCTCCGCCATGTCAGATACTCCCAAAGTGGCGGGTCGTACCCGGTGGGCCGAACCCTCAGTACCTGAGAAACCCCGGGCCATACCCGGGGGCCGGCACCGGGGGAGAGGTGTTGGAGCGGTCGAGCCACTCAAGACGTCTGACTGAGGAGCCTAATAAAGGACTGACCCCCTCTCTCGGAAGGAGAAAGGGCTAGAAAGTCTGGATGGGTGCGGAGCACCCCTACTGCACGTCCTGTGGATCAGAGGCAGACTTTCACCGGGGGAAGCGAGGGCGCGCTCTCCCTATGCATGCCCAGTTGAATGTCTGTGCTGCCTCCTAGTGGACATGAGGGAGATTGCTCCCTGGGTCCAAATAAATGGACTGAAGGCTATAGAATGGCATCTATACAAGGACAGCCTTGAGATCAGGGCTGCAGTTCAGCCACTTACTATGAGGTCCATAGGGACTTCAATAGGGCTAGTCCAGAGTTAAGTGGTTGGTGGATCACAGCCATGGTGTGTCGTCAGCTTCAAAAGACAACAGCTGCGACAGGCTCTTCCAAAGCTGTGGAGAAACCAGCTAGAGAGCTGTTATTTACCCCCTCATAATAAAGAAGCTGTGGGCACACAATGACACCAACAAGCAGCAGTTTAACACAAAGTATCTTTGCCACACAATGCACAATTGACCTGTGGAGCAGAGCACTGCTCAGGCTGGAAGTTCTGAGCCAAAGAGGGCCATGAGTCTTAGGCAGCCAGACTTCCAAAGCCCAATGCACCCCAGCCATACAGAGCACCATGATGTCACAGCACCCACCCCCCGACCAAGGAATGTGGTCACATCAGAAAGTCATAGGATTTAGAACAGAAATGGGGAACCTCCAGCCTGTGGGTCAAATGCAGCCCATGGCTGGTTTTTATTTGGCCCCTTTCCGATTCCTGGATCTGGCCCATGGATCTAGAATCTACTCAAGTGCTGAAAGTGTGCGTGGCTTAGAGGAAGGGAATGGAGACGGAGGACAGGTACTTAAAGATAGGGAACAGAGCTATAATCTGAACCCTCCCCTTCCTTCCTCCATCTTGAACACGCCTCTTAAGCACCTCCTATCTGGCCTGTGAAGTTTGTCCTAAGTTTCAAAGTAGCTCACAGGAGAGAAAGGTTCCTCACCCTGGCCGAACAGGCAAGTCCACGAGAATGCTATCACTCAGTCCTTTTCTGAAGTGCCCTCACCCATTACACAACACCATGATGTTAAAAACGTTCCATAAGGGATGGTGGAGCACCTACAGCTGCAGACATCAAACCCAAATTCTTGGGCCACAGAATACTGTGGTAGAGCCCATTGCCATGGGAAAGTGGCGAGTCCGGTCAATAGTACAGCTGATCTTTTAAAAGGATTAGATAGTTGCATTGAAGGAGGCGCTATTACCCAAAAGAATAAGGATGTAACCCCATGCATGGGGGTGGGGGAATCCCTAAATTCTAGACTGCAAAAAGCTAGATCAACATGGACCAATCTGGCTCCTAACTGCTCTATAGCTTCCAGCACCAGTCACCGTCAGACAGGATGCTGAGCTGGAAGGACCATTGTGTGATCCAGTATAGCCAACTGTGACTTGGGGGCCGCATGCAGTTCTAGTGTGGATCCCAGTCAGGGTTGGTCCTGGGCCCCGTGCTGTCTTACAGATCTCAGCACCCAGTACCAGAGCATATGCAAGTTCCACCAGTCCATCATAAAATCAGTTATCAAACTCCCTTCTCTTGGAGATTAATCGAAGTCCAATCCTACTCATCTTCTAAAAGCAATGAAAGACCTTTCTGTTTGGCACGGAAGGTTTAGGGGTTTTTTAAAATATGTTTTTACATGCTGTAAAGCTGTCCTGACCCTTCAGGGAAGGATGGGATATAAATTTAATGAATGAATTTATTGCAGCGTGGCCATAGGCCATTGCTTCGACAAACAACAAATATACAACAAATACATGAAACCCTAAAATAGAACCCACCTAGGACCCTAAAAGTAAAATCTATAAAGTAAATTTAACTAAAACTAATAACTAAAAGATAACATGGGCCTCTTAGTCTAAAATTACAACATAGTGCAATAAAGATCGTTCTAAAAACGACATAGCCAATTAGTATTCGCCCGTAGAGCCTAATACAGTAGACCTGCATGTGACATCAATAGCCATAAGTTCTTTGAAAATCGAAGCCCCTCTAGAAGGGAATCCCAAGTTTTTAGCAGAAACGTAATTGTCCAGTCCAGGGCTTGGCACAATAGGACATTGAGGCTGACACGTCTGCGACATAAACGAGGAAACATTAGGAGGTGATTGTGCTACAGGTACCTGGGCTGCAGATGGACTAACAGCTGAGTCCTTGAAGGATCCTGGAGAACTGGCACCAAAGGGGGAGACATACCAGGATTATCCAGGAAAGGAGCCCTAGAAGAAGAGTCAGCCAACTTAGGTGAGGGCAAAGCAGTGGACCTGCAAGGCAGAGCTTAAATAGATGGAAGAACAAGGACTTCGGTCTGGACTAGATCTTTAAATCTGCTGGCATCCGAAATGTCCAATGGAATACATAACTTCCTCCTAGGTGGCTGGATCGGATTGAAATTTCCTTCATAGGAAACCAAAGTAGTCAAGGAGACTTGTGGCAGCAGTGGAACAATTCCCCTCTTGGCATAGACATTGGCCATGTAAGCCCCGCAAGGGCAGAAAAAACAGGCATTAAACAAAAGCCTTTCCACTATGGCTGATGAACGGAAATAAACAACAATCCGTAATACTCCACCCCTAGCTGGCAAGTGGAAAAAATGAATTATGTGGGAAGGCAAAAAAGTATAGCCTAAAATGTAAGCAATATGGCCAATCAAAAATTTTGAATCCCAAGGGGGGAATAATCCAGATAGCAAGGGATAGACTGTGAAGGCCAGGGCATCTGTTATAGTAGTGAGCTCCCCCTCCTCAGTGGCCTTAAAAGTTAAAGAGCTGGGGTAGACTGGGCCATGAGAAGGAGTTGTTTGACATGTCTGGTCTATTCTCTGTGAGCCCAACCCAGTCCTATTCCCTCTAAGATCAGTCATACAATCCCATACCCTAGTCAGCTGCTGCTGAATAGCCTGCAGTTGGATGTCAAGCCCCTCAATTTGTGTCATAAGTAATGGCAGAGCATCTTCTACCTGCTGGGAGTAACAATGGGCCTGCATCTGAACCTCCTGGGATTTGGGGGCAATAGTTCTCAAATTGGTGAGGGAATCCATGGAGGTATTAAGAGATTCCCCCTTTCCTATATTTACTCTGGGGGGAGGAGGGGGACTTCAACTCCTCTGCCTGCTGAGGGTGACAAGGGACATGGTCCTCTTGGGTCCCAGGAACAGTGGCTCTTGTTATACTGGCTCTAAATAGGGGACTTCAGCACCCCCCGAGCCTCCCTGACCTGACCTAAAGAAGAGGGCGAGAGCTCGATGGGAGCAGCAAACAAATCCAAATCTCCATACCCAGCTGTCAGAGAACTTGATGAAAAGTTATCCCCTTCCACAGCTTGGGTAGCTGGAAGCGGAGACTCAATTTCCTCAATTTGAGCCTGGGGAGAACAAATTCTATCCTCAATGGAGGAAACTCGGGGACCCGAAGAAAGCTGGAAAGACCCCCGGGATTTGGCAGCCCAGGCTAACCATCTTTCTCCTTGCTTCTTAAAGGCCAAGGATATAAATTTGAAAAAAGAATAAAAAAGAAAGAAAAAAAAAAATCAGACCTTTGTGCGCTCACTCATACGCATTTGTTTCTTGTGGCTTTTTGTGTTGGGAACTTTGACCACCCCTGATTTACTGCATACAAGCTACTTAAAAGTTATACGACAACTGTGAGCCAACAGAAAGCAACTAGTCCCTTCAGGGTGTGTACAAACATGCTTCTGGTAGACTCCCACCCTAGGGTATGGGACGTTATTGTCTTCAGCCTCAAACTGACCACCCCAGTGGTTTAACATCATCCCCCTAGTGTGCATGTGAGTGTGCCTTTTAGCTCTGCTTAAATAGCAGTGTTAACTGTTTTAGTGTTGATCAGTTCAGTAGCACTTCATTCCTGCTGGATACAAGTGGCCAAAACTGCTTACTGCAGTGTTACCATCTAGTAATAACTTTTTAAAAAGCACCAAATACCAGGATTGTGAAAAAGGCCACTCTCCCGGAGTCATGCATCTAAATGTATCTGTAGTTGCACAGTCAATATAGAAAACAAACACAATACCACATTGTTCAGCACCATGGTGAAAACAATGACCTCTATTCCTTCTTTTATTTATGGCTGTTACAGGTTTTCCAGTGCATCATCAAGGGCTCTTCCATGAAATTTAAGTTTAATATAATGGAGTATAAGAGACAAAGGCTGTGATCCACAAACCATTGCTCCAGAGTAGTTCCGCTTAAGCCATACCGCTACTCTGGAGAAAGTAGCATGCAAATTGTGGTCAAAAGTAATTCCTCTCTTACTAGACTAGCGTTCGCTGGTGAGCATAATTCTAGCTGTCAAACTACATTCAATTCTTGGGTCACAGACCTTTGTATAGCTTGCACACTTGCCAGCAGCAGCCAGTCCAATAGAAAGATTCTTAGCCACCTTGCCTCTCGTACTTGGGTCCACCACAGAAAACATGTTCTAAAACAAGAGTACATGAGTCATTCGGAATTACTCAAAACCTCATCCAGCTGTACTGTAAGCAGATGTCCCGACTCAGGGATTATTCCTTATAAGAACTCCTGATAACCTTTGGTTTTGACTTCAAAGTAAGGATTACACCCCTTCGTAGCCAGACTCCAGCAAAACTCCTTTCCATTCCCTAATGACAGAGTTGCCACCAGCATAGCTGCATGTCCCGATTGAGGATGTTCAGGCCTTTGCTCATCCCATATCTATCAGGCCCCCATGGATTAAAAGACTTCCTTTTTGCTACCTGCTGGGGTAGAACTGCAGAGGCCACCTAATCTTCCAAGGATTTGGTCTTCATTTCTGCAGAAGGGGGTGGAGGATATCCGCCAAGAGACTTGATGTGCATGGGGTTATTTTAAATTAAGCATGTGTTTATGAAAGCCAACTGCACATCCATCAGGTGATGACAACATTTAAATCTTGCAAGATTTTAAACACAATTATGAAGGCATCTAACGCTACTAAAAGTTTTAAGTAAGAGCGGCTAACATTCTAGAAGCTGATGGCAAGATTAAATAGTACTGTTAGAAACTAGCAGCTAGGAGAACTTGGAGAGTAAAGCCACCATAAATCACAGCCACACCACCACTACTTCTCACCTGTCTGGTTAGAGCAGACAGTTGAGATGCATCCATGCAATGGCTCCCCACCCCCAATATAATGCTGGATAAGTTTGCTTGTGCATCCACACCAACCACTACTGAATTGTACGTGCACTGGAACTTTCTGGGAAATTCCCCCACAGCACCCAAGACCACATTCAGAACAGCACAGGCTCACATAAGAATTCATCCTGGAATACGTAACACAGGTGAGTGGAAGGACAAGCTAGCATGGCTACACAGGTATAAGAGGTCTTCTCTATACTTAACCAATTCTAAAATCTCAGTTCCCTCCTTACCAGCAGTTTCGGTTCACACATTTGTTTGTCTTCCCCTTGAGATTTAAACACCAGTGCTGTCAGAGAAGCTGGGCTGACCAACTTTCTAGCTCTGTCAAGTCACTGTCTACATAACCTGAGGTATTAACTGTGTTTGAAGGAATACATAAAGATGACTCAGTTTCCATATTACATCTCCTATGAACGCATTGTCCCAAGTTGCCTCTGTGCATCCAGTTTTCTGTCATAAGAGCCTTTGCAATCTCCACAATGTTCTGCCTCTGTACCTCCACCACAATGGCCAAAAAATATTAAGTCTACTGGGCCTCAAAAAGCTTTGCCATTGTTCAATAACGAGAGACTGCCAAATTGACTAGTTTTTTCCCTCTTTTAGAACTCTAACAGCAAATCTAGATTTTAATAAAAACTGCTCATATGTTTTGGTAAAGCAGCACAGTCCTGCATCAGATATCAAAATGCCAGCTCAGAGAAACACTGGACTCACTAACTGCTGTGGAAGTTTGTTAAAAAGTACTAGCCAGAAGCTTGTGACTAGCCAACTTTATGCTTTAGAAATGGGGTGAAGAAACTTTTCCTTCCCAGGGGCCACTGAAAGCTAGTACAGGCTCTGAGGGCTACATAGAAGTTAAACTAAACTAAACTGCCTAACTGAGTCAGACCAATGGTCCATCTTAGCCCAGTATTGTCACAACCTGACACGGCAGCAGGGGTTTCAAATTCGGTCCAAATCCAGCTCTTCCAGGGTCTCCGGCAGAGGCCATCCCGGCGTGCTACCAGAGACCCCTCCAAGTCCCCAGCAGAGGCCTCCCTCAGGCATGCTACCAGGGATCCTGAAGTGGAGATGCTGGGGATTGAACCTGGGACCTTATACATGCAAAGCACACGCTCTTACCACTTGAGCTATGCCCCCCCCCTTCAAAAGTGGGGGTGCACTTGGGAAGAGAAAAGATCAAGATCATGGATCTGTCGCCTAGCCAGGTGTGCAGGCCCTCATCTCCTATCCCTTCTCTTGAGCTCACTGTTTTAGGATAGAACTGGATCTAAGGGCCAGATCCAGAAACAGGCCACAAGCTGCATTTGGCCCCTTGGCCCAGGGCTCCCCCACCCTTGCAAAGACCAGTGGTTCCCAAGCATTTCAGTGCAAAACAAACTGAGTCAAAACACAAATTCCATGACCCCAAGCCACAACAAAAATCACACAAAGCATGTGCAGCCATTAGGCCAGTGACCCCATATGGAGATGGGATCTCCCTCACTTCCACTCTTAAGTCCTGACCCACAGTAACTTGGGAGCCTCTGGTCTAGACTGTGCTGGTAGAGGCAAGGCCAACATTGTTCAGCACCTTAAGATAAAAGGTGCCTGCAATATTCATGCTAAAGTACTTCCTTTTCAAGATTGGCTGAGATACAGAAGGGCATGGATATGGTCAATGCTAGAGCTAGGTCTCCCATTACTCTTTAGGAAGGAACCTGGTTCATGCCAACTTGAACTAGATGTAACAAGTCAGTAACACTGGTTTCCTGCGACTACCCCATCAAGTTAAATTTAAGAAGTTATTAGGTAGCCCTGAAAATGGCGACTGCTTTAATCAGTGTAGAGGCAAGATATCCCCTCTCCCAATTCATGTGATCCAACTGAAGTTCTGCCCAAAAAAGTCTTGCACTAAATTCTTGAGCCGTCTGTAGTATCTGCAAAGTTATGTTCTCCTAAAAAATCATATTGGCTCAAGTTTAAGTAACCCAACCTGACAGAAGAACAGGTACAGTATGACACTTCAAACTACAAAACACTCCACATGCTAAAAGCTTTGGGTGAAGTACCACCAGTAGTTTGAGTAACCTTTTAAGCAGTTGGATATGCATTACTCATCAAGTCTTGTACCTTTTGTCCTTCTTGCCTTTTTTAGTGTTCTACATTTGTTAGCACAAATGTAGATAAGTGGGTATCACCAGAGATATTTTGAGTTCTGTTGGGAGTTCTGGCTGTACTGTTCAGAACTGAAGCTAGATTTCTTGTTTCTATACAGAACGAAGCCATACCAGTTCAGGAGATCTTCAACTGCTGAAATGCAAATAATTTAGAAGATCTGGTCACAGGAGGAACAAAAAATAAAAGATTTCATTAAGACACAAGTAAAATCTTTTGAGGTAAGACTGGATTATTCCAAGTAATCAAGGCCCCAAGCTTCACATTTTACAAGCTAGTCACATGAGCATAGGGCCCAGCAAGTGAAAAGCTTTCCATTCCACTGTAGGATAACTGGTCATTTACAACAAGTGACTCTCCACTTCTGTAGTGTTCCTGTCGTCAGAAGATGCAACATCCCATAGTTTTGAATTCATATTCTAGTCAAGTCACGTTGCTCCTCTTACTCAGCATTGTCCTCTACTCTTCCTTTCCAAAATTTCTGTCAAACAGCAAAACCCTCTGCACGCAAGCAAGTTCCGTTGTCCATCTCCATTTATGAACTGATCCACACTAAAAAGTTTGCAAGGCAGAAAGGTGTGCACACCTCTGCCCTCAAGTACTACAGGTAAAGTACAGGGTGAAAGACTGGAGAAGTCACCCTTGGAGGCAGCGACTGTGTTGAACCCACACCCTTCTGTTGGGCAAGTCTTCTAGCAAGGTTCCAGCCTTGGAAAGTTTATTGCCTCTCAGTCTTTTCCTACTTTGCCCATTAAAAGTTTGTAGGCAATAGATTGCTAAAGGGTCATTATTCTGGTTTAACCCATATGCCACTCTTGCATTTGAGAAAGGAGAACTGGTAACCTACCTTCCAGTGAATTCCTTTCTCTCTTACACTCCTTATTCTCCTCCTGTTGGGTAGCTCTGCCGCTTGACCGATAGGAGGCAGATGATTCTTTTTCTATATGCATGCGCCTCCAGAGCTACCCGGCTTCTCCAGCCTCTCATAGCAGAGTGTTGTTGTAGTTCTACTTCTTATTAAAAACAAAAAAAACTAGAAAGACTATTGTGCGGTACCACTGAACGCTAATATGAACTGAAACCAACAATCCGAGGCCTAAACTTTGACCCCTTAACAGTCTAAATCCTAAGGCTAAGAGCCTGAGTTGGGAAAATATGGCTTACTCCCCTGTCTGGATGTTACCCTTTGCTGTCTGGCAGGGAGGGTCGGAGGAGGATAAGGGAGTGTAAGAGAGAAAAATTCATCGGAAGGTAGGTTATCAATTCTCCTTTCTCCTCTTACCTCCTTCTCCTCCTCCTGTTAGGATATACCCAAACAGTCTCCACAAATTATTTCGGGTGGGAGCCGACAGCACTAGGAGAGTCCAGTACCGTCTGCAGCACCTGTCTGCCAAACGCTGCCCCTGCCAATTGAAATACATTGATCTTATAGTGCCTCACAAAAGGTGCGGAGGAACGCCCATGTTGCTGCCTTACAAATTTCCTCATGAGGCTCTCTCCTTGAAGGCACATGAAGTGGCTGCGCTGCGTACAGAGTGGGTCCAAATCTGGAGGGGAGGGATCCTGCCTGTAGCTTTATACGCCTCTATGATAGATTGCTTCACCCACTTGGACGGCAGTGTCTTGGAAGCCTTAAGCCCCTGATATCCCAGCCTAATGTTTACAAAAAGTGTCGTGGATTTTCTGGATCCCCAGGTTCTGGCTAGATAGATTTTTAGGGCCCAACGCACATCCAGCGTGTGCCAGGACTTCTCTTTGGGATGAACTGGATTGGGACAAAAAGATGGTAATACCAACTCATGGGCTCTACGGAAAGTGGAATTGACCTTCGGAATGAAGGCTTGGTCTAGTCTAAGTGTCACCGAGTCCTGTTGGAAGATGCAAAAATTTTCTTCCATTGACAGTGCTCCCAGCTGCGATACTCGTCTAGCCGAAGTCACTGCAACTAGAAAAACAGTCTTTAACGTTAGAAAATACAAGGAGACATGTTTTAAAGGTTCAAAAGGGGGCTTTGTCAATGCCTCCAGGACCAGATTAAGGTTCCAGGAAGGCACTCTGAACTACTGGAAGGGACAGAAGCTTTGTCGCCCTAATGAAGCTCCTAACGTGCTTGTGGGAAGAAATGGCCTGTTCGTGGATGCTCTAAGCACTGAGTCTAATGCCGCTGCCTGTCTTGCTAGGGTGTTGGCCCTAAGGCCCTTATCCAAACCCTGCTGAAGAAAGTTCAGGACCTGTGGGACCCCTGCTTTACACGGATTTAGCCCCTCGTGCAGGGACCAGGAGGCGAACGTCTTCCAGGTGGCCTGGTAAGCTCTCCTGATGGCTGGCCTTCTGGATCTTTGGATAGTGTCAAGAATTGCTTCGGTGTACCCTCTTTTACTTAATGCCGAGCGTTCAATTGCCATACTGTCAGTTTTAGGGTCTGAATGTCTGGGCATAAGACTGGCACCTGAGAGAGGAGGTCCACCCTTGGAGGGAGTCGCCTGTATTGGCTCTGGATGAGCTGTATTAGTTCTGAAAACCAGGGACTCCTGGGCCACCAAGGTGAGATTAGAAGGAGCAATGCCTGTTCCTTGCGCGCTTTGGCTATAGTTCGCGCTATCAGTGGAAACTGTGGGAATGCGTAAAGCAGGCCCTTGGGCCACAGCTGGTTTAACGCATCTGTTGCCTCCGCTTCTCTGCATGCTGTTCGTGACATGAAGCGGGGAAGTTGTGTGTTGTCCTTGGTGGCAAATAGGTCCACCTGTGGTAGGCCAAACCCTTTCGTTATGTTCTGGAACACTGCCCTGTTGAGACTCCACTCGTGGGGATCCAAGACTTGGCGGCTCAACCAGTCTGCTCTTATGTTGTCCTGTCCTTTGATATGGAGGGCCTTCAGAGATGCTATGTGGGATTGTGCCCATGTGACCAGCTTGATTGTCTCCCGATGTAACAGTGGAGATCTGGATCCCCCCTGATGGTTGACGTACGCCTTCACCATCACGTTGTTGGTGTGTATCAACAGATGTGACTGGGTGACAGTGGGAAACAGCTGCTGTAAGGCAAGTCGTATGGCCTTCAGTTCCAGGAAGTTGATCTGCTGTTGTGCATCCCTCTGTGACCAGAGCCCCCTGTATTGATTGAGTCGCTGTGTGAGCCCCCAAGCCTCTGAGACTGGCGTCCGTGATCAGTACCCCTCGTCGGCTCTGAGTGGTATGCTCTCCTGGAAGGTTGCGGGTCTTAACCACCAAGACCTGGATCTTTGCAGGTGCCTTGGTATGGATACCCAGGGATTGAGCCCGATGGTAAGCTCGTGCTGGAAAGGCCTTGGCAGCCTCTGTAAGGGACGTAGGTGGAACCGTCCCCACGTCACCTGGGCTGTGCAGGAAATGAGTAATCCCAGTAGTGATGCCAGTTGCTTGAGCCTCATTCGGTCGTTCGCTCTGAGGATCCTCACCGACGTCTGGATCTTCTGACTCTGGGACTGGGGGACCAGTGCGAGGTCGGAGCTGGTATCAATGACGGTTCCCAGATGCTTGTAACCAAGCCAAGTACACGCACCTGAGACTTCGCATCCGCCTGAATGTTTGTCTGTCTTCTCCCATGTCTCTCCCGCTGTCCCCTCTCCTTGTCTCCCCCTCCTTGTCTTTTAGATTGTAAGCCACAGGTAGGGACCGCATCTGATTTTATGTTCTGTACAGCGCCAGGTTTTTACTGGCGCTTTATAAATGTTTAATAATAATAATAATAATAATAATAATAATAATAATAATAATAATAAATGCTCCAGTCTTCATCTCAGCCCCAGGTGGCTTTTCTCCTTGTTTATCGGGAACCCGGGATGCTCCAGGTACGAGATTGTCCTGTTGAGGTCCGCCATTGCCTTGTCTGGCGAGTGGGTCCTGATCAGAAGGTAGTCTAGATATGGGTGGATATGTATCCCTTCCGCTCGGAGGTTCGCCACCAATGGCACCAACACCTTCGTAAATGTCCTGGGGGAAGACAGGCCGAAGGGGAGGGCCCTGAACTGCCAATGATCGTTGTTGTAGGCAAACCTGAGCCACCTCCTGTGTGGAGCCCAGATGGGCACATGCAGGTACGCCTCTCTGAGGTCCGGAGACACTAGCCAATCGTCTCTCTGGATGCTGCAGCAAATGGACGTTACTGTCTCCATTTTGAATTTTCTTTTTCTTACATGGCGGTTGAGGGCTTTTAAGTCCAGCACTACTTTCCATTTGCCTAGTTTTTTGGAGACCAGGAAAAGAATTGAATAAAGGCCTGAGTATAAGATGGAATGGGGGAACCCTTTCTATGGCCCTGGTGTCTGCCAATCTTTTGATCTCGCCGGTCATTGCGAGATATTTTGCTGTGTCCTTTGACCTTGGGAATGTGATAAATCTGCATCTGGGGGTGCTCTCCAGCACGATGGAATAGCCCCTTTCCAAGCAAGAGGGGACCCAGGAATCCGTGACTGAGTGGACCCATGCCACGTGAAACTGCTGGAGTCTGCCCCCCACCTGTGCATCGGCATAGTCAGGCCTCCTGTCTTGTCTGACTGGGCTCAGCCCCCCTTGCTCTGGTGTCTATCATAACGTCCTGCTCTGAATCCCCTTCCCTGGAAGGACAAGCTGGGGGTGTAACCTATCTGTGATTGGGCATGAAATCTCCTGGAGATGCCGCCGAAACCCCTGAATCGAAAGGAATGCCCCTGAAAGAAACCTTTGTGCTCAACTGTTGAAGGGTCTTTGGCTTGTCCTTGCTGGAAGCCTCCAGCACTTTCTCTAGACACACTCCGAAAAGCTTCGCCCCTTTGTATGGACATGCTGTCAGCAGGTTCTTCGCTGTTATGTCCCCATCCCAGGAACGTAACCACACCCTATGCCTGGCTGCTATGTTGTTTGCTACTGCCCTGGCTGACCACGTTAGAGAGCCTGTAGTTGCATCTGCTAGGAAAGCAACTGCCATGCAGATCCTTGAGTTAAGCCTTTGGGTTTTTCTCTCCGAGATAAGCGGGGTCCTGCAGCTCCTGCATCTATGCCAGCATGGCCCTGGAAATGTAGGAAGCTGATATGCTGACTTTCAGGGATGCTGACGTGGACTCTAGGGCCCTCCTACGGGCTGTGTCCACCGCTCTGTCTGTTGCATCCCTGGGGTGACAGTCCCCTTCAGTTGGGAACACTGTTTGCCGTGCGAAGGATGCCAGCCCTGCATCCACTTTGGGGTTTCTAAACATTGGTTCCTTCTTCCTCGAGAAGTATAGCGAAGCCTGCATTTTGTTCATTTTGAACCCCATCTGGGTGCTTCCACTCTTCGAGGACTAACTGTTCGAAGGCCTTATCAAGTGGGAGCCCCTGGTCCCTTCCGTGAACTGTCGGGATGTAAAACCTATTCTCTTCCTCCTGAGAATCTGATGAAGCCTCCTTGGAGGATTGCTCCTTCAGCTGTAGGGTCTTTATGACCTGAGCTATCAGCTCATTTCTGTATTGCAAGGGAAATTGTCTCTCACTGTCCTTCGGGTCAGAGGAAGACTCCACCCACTCCCCTTCCTCTAAATCAGAGTTCTCTTGCTCCGAGTTTGATTCAGACTCGGCCAGGAGCTGATCAGTGAGGGCCTGAGCAGACTCTGCAGCCTGATCCCCGTTCACTCTCTTCAGAAGGGATAGGAGAGCCCAGCAAGGTGTCTACGGCTCCCTCTGGTGTCCATTTTCCTCTTTTTTGGCACCCCTGAGTTTCCCGCCTTGGGGGAATTATCTATTAGGTCTGCCTGAAGGGGGCCTCTCTCTCAGACTTTGGCCTCGCCAGCCTGCCCAGTATCTTGCTCATTGATTTTTCCAGGGAGGCTAATCATACCTGTGTCTTCTGGCTGTTCTGCTGCGGGGGAGCTGCTGTCTCTGACTCCGCTAGGGGCTTTGGGGGTGCCGAGGGTGACACTCATCCTCCTACGAGGGGTTTGCTCCTGGGGGGCGATGTGCAACACCCTGCTGATCTTTTTTACCCCGCAGAACACAGGGCCCAGCAGCGCTGTCTCTGTTCACTGCTGTGTGTCGCTGAGGAGACAGAGCCCAGCCGGGCTGTCTCTGCTCCTCTGCAAGACCTTTATCTGGATCCCCTCTTGACTTGGCCATGGGCTGTGCTCCCAGGTCCGGCCGCATCGTTCCTGAGCCTCGGGTGGAGGGAGGGGAGCCGCCACAGCGCGGTTAAACTACAAGGATTCAGCTGGGGAAGGAGCGACACCTGCTCCAAGAAAATTTGATCCTCAGTTCATGAAGGCTTTCTGTTCTAGCCTTCCTCTAATTCTCTCTCTCTTTTTTTTTTTTTTTTAGAAATCACGGAGCTGCGTTGAAGCGCGCCCTACCGGTCCGAAGGCAGATGAAAGGACTTGGAGAAGCCAGGTAGCTCTGGAGGCCCATGCACATAGAAAGAGTCATCTGCCTCCTATCGGTCAAGCGGCAGAGCTACCCAACAGGAGAAGGAGGTAAGAGGAGAATATTGCGTATGTCTGAGTGCACAAGTTATAGATAGCAAGGTGAAAATTCTCACAGCTGATTGAGGCACAGAATGATTAGTAAAAAACAGCACTGCAGTCACAGAAGACAGTCGGTGCCCTGTTGCTCAGTCCAGCACACTAGGTATAGGGGCTTAGACAAGGCCTAGTTAAAACATTTCCATGGACAAATGTAGGTGTTCAACTGAGTGAATTAAAGCGTAAATTACTACATCTAAAGTTTGCACCTGCACTGTATGGAACAATAAGTCAGCATGGCACAGTGAAAAGCACAATATCCAGCTAGGCGCCCACTAATTCTGTGTTCTGTATAAAAACAAGCTGTTATGCTCTTAAAGAGCAAGTTTATTCATTTTAGTACAAAGTGATTGCATGCTATCGCACATTCTTGCAGAACACCTCGAACACAGAACTATGCGATCAAACCTTGCGATCTTTAAGTAAGTCTAGCTCATTTGTTCAGTAGCGTTTTCATCAGAACATTTCCCCCCACAAGGTAGTTTTCAAACGTCTGCCAAGTTTCATGGCAATTGCATTGCCTTCAGAGATATGAAAGTTTTAGCCATAGTACGCCATGCAGCTGAAATTCCAAAGGCTGCAGCATGTATTTATTTCCAGATATGCATAAACAAGGACATTGAGAGGAGACAAGCGGAACAAATTTAAACCAAAAGCAATGGACATTTTATTCCTCATTTGTGCAGTGTAAAGATGCATCTAAAAATGGATGGAACAAACTCCTGTGACTGCAGAACTGGAGGCCAGGGCCTCTCTTTCATTCTATTGGCTTGGTTTTTAGTTCTACTAAGGAGAATAAGATTGCAGACTCACCTAGTTCACATGAATGTTGCTGGAAAACACACTTTTAAAAAAACAACAAAAAAACACAAGTTTAACGCTACATTTTCCACTAGTTTTAAGTGAAGTTTTTGTTCAAAGAGACATACAAGTACAATTTAAAATCATATGAACATTTGCAAATGTTTAGTGCAAACAATCATGTAAAATCTATACTTTATGAAAATTGTGTTGATGTGTTTGGTAATTTACCCTTTTTTATCCATTACTTTTAGTTACATAAGGCGTTGCTTACCTACAGTACATGACATGTGCATTGTGTTTAAATCCCATGCAAGTTGCAATAATACCGCCATTAGGCTTTGTAGAATGTTGCTTAGAGTAATTTAGTAAACTGCTTATTTGGTTTAACAGTGAAGTTCCTAGCACACTACACATTTAGACTTCATGTCAGTGATTTAAGTTTGTCTTGTTGACCTGTTCTAATGCATAGCCTGTTGTGATAGAAACTGAAATTCCTTCATGGTTATGAAGTGACAATGAATGCAGAAGCTTAGAACCATTTGTTTTAGCTTTAAAACTGCTCTTAAAATTAAAAGCCTGTTCACACAAAGTTATATGTAATGACTGTAGTAATCAGTTTATTACACAGATTAATCATTCTTGAACGTACAAGATCCAGGGGAGCAGTTGGGTCTTTAAATATACACAAATTCTGTCAAATGAATTTTACCCTTACATCCAGAAAGACCTAAGCAGTTAAAAAAAACTTAAGAAAATAAGAGCTATTAGCTATGTATTAACTGAGAAACCACATACAAACCAAAAGTATGAGGGAGGGGAGAGAAGAGTTGAAACAAATCAACATCACTTGATGCACTAATAGCTCCAATCCATTTAAATGTTGACCAGTTAAACTTAGACCTTAAACACAGGATTTGGGTACAGTTTAATCTTGTTGGTCATAACATTTACCTAAGATGTAGGTCCTTCAGAATAAAATGAATACAGAAACAGCTTCAAGTTCTTCACCTTGCTTTTCATAACTGTTATGAGCTTAAAAGGATTCCACTTTTAAAAGCCTTCTGCTGGGTCAGTCACTGTTCCAAAAGCACATGAAACCCTTCACTCCTTCCCCCACCCCTCTCATTTGTAACCCATTTTAAATCAACGAGGAATGGTTTTAGTCTCACAACAAGGTTATGACTGAAGAACTGGCTTCACACACACACACTTCTTTGCTAGGAGTCAATGTTGGTACGGGGAATACAGTATTTCTATTTTGTTGTTCCAAGTATGTACAACACGCAGCACTGCTGTATCAGGTAACCATGTGCACAGGGGAAGATGAGGCGTGGGCTCATAGAAAGCAGTCAAATGGAAATCAAAAGGACTTTCTCTTCCAGAGTTCCCATATCTTTATTTGTAGAGGTTATCCAATAATTTCTTTAATTACATCGCATACTTCTGAGTCCATTCCCGAGCTATTCTGTTGTACCTGTATATAAAAAAAGGACTGTTAATGCCACTGTGTAGAACAGTACTGGAGCTTAAAATCAAGAGAAATACAAGATTATTAAGCAAAGCTCAATTTAATATCAACTCTCAGTATTCACTAAAGTAGTCTGGAGCACATAAGGTTCCAGGTAAAAATCATTCCACTGCTGACTTAACTGCCTTTATGCTCTAAAAGATGAAAACGGCCAACTTCCGGTGTTTTCCGCCCCCTCCTCCCCCCGCATAAACTCATATGCTAATGCACTGATAAATCTACTTTGAATTCAGCATGTTAGAAGCCATTTGCTAACAAGACAAGCTCAGTTGTCACTGTATAGGATTCATGTACCTCTTCATCTCTCTGCTAGGATATAGCAGGTCTGCACTTTTGTTAAGTCAGGTTTGTCATGTTTAGAGTTGGATTGGTTACTAGAACAGATGAGCCGAGGTTAATGCTAGATGAAGACATTACCAGCTTTAACCCTGTCTGCTTCCAAGTTAGACTAGTTAAACTTAACCTTGCTGAACTGTTGTCTTCAGTAGTTTTAAGAATTCTTGATCATTCCTGGAGTGGGAGCATCTCAAGCAGTTGAATTAGTTGGTGATGAAGAGGGAACTTTTCAGATCACGTAATGAATTAGCTTAAAATTACATTAGTACAATAGTTCTTCCTGATTTACTCCTTGGAAGCCATGGGGCTGTATAATATAGCCATTTAAAGCCCTTGAACATGAATGCAAGAGGAATTGGTTCTGCAGAGAGAGTGAGTGAGTGAGTGTGTGAGAATAAATGAGAGAGAGATCTGCTGATAGCTCTGTAAATTATTTGACTGCAAGTCTTTGAAAGACCAAGACAGACAGATTTCTTAAGCCTAATATTCTCTAAAACCCTTTATATTAACCTGCTTATGGGGTATGATACACCCCAATTAAAATCACAGTTAAAACATATAAATACGATCGATTTGAAAAGATTTTAGTTTAACATACAAGATTTAATTTTTTTGTGTTTAGAAATATATGGCCAACACAAAAGCCTATGGGGTTACTAGAGACCCTCACTGTTACCAGTAAAAACCTACCAGTAACGGAGTACCATTACTGGGGTTTGAATTGACACCACCTTTTAGAACACTCCCCTTTTAGAACACAAGAGGAATAAGAAACTGCAAAATTAACATTTTCAACTAAGTATTGGACATTACAAAGAAGTAAGACTTGAATGTGCTGTGCCTGATCCAAGGAAATCTATTCATATGCAAACAAGAACATCTAGGTGATAACAAGTGTTAACATCCCAATGTTCTTAGCATTCATAAGCAAACAAAGATAAAGTGGGTGATAACTCACCATGCAGAAAGCTCATCTGCATTTCAAGAGCCCGAGCTATTAGGAGCTCATCTGCATTTCAAAAGCCGGCTGCCATAGTAACTAATGGAGGGGTTGAAATGACCCCTTCAGCTTAATGGTTTTGTTTTTTTTCAACACAACCTTGCAAGTAAAAAAATCATCATTGAAGCTTCACACTATGAAAGAGTTACACTGCTGTGTAAAGAATCTAAAATATATATAAAGTTGTAAGATGGTAACCGGAGTTTTCTACTTGGGGTGTAACAGACCCCTCAATGCATTTCTATTGAATTTTTTCTGTACACACAGAAAATAGCATACTATGAAAACAAACAAAATTCTACATTGTATTTAGGGCAAATACAATCCCACAACCCTGGACATATAATGCTTTCATTGTCCCATTTATTCAAATGGGGGTCCATTGTAGCCCATTAATGTTCTAGCATTAACTGGAAACAAATTTTAAAAGCTACAACTTGGGGGGGGTAATAAGCCAGTGGGACACAAGATACCCCATATCCCTGAGGAATACATGGAATATGAAGTGGTACAGTTTTACTAAAAAAAAATAATTAAAAAAAAGATTTTTTATTTTTTTTTGGTATGACATCCGGGGTACTATGCAACCCCCCTTTTGCTGTTAATAGCAGTGCTATGACTAGGAATACACTTATAGCTTCAGAAGGTACACAAAGTTCATGAAAACTAAAAATCTTCCAACTGCCATTAGCTTAAATTCAGATATTTATTAGCATGGTAACTTAATTCCACTTAACTCTGCTCAGTAAGTATGGGCTTTGCCAGTATCTTTTCATTAACTGTTGGATACAAGTTTCTGGCTTCCATACTCACTTTTCTCTATCTGTTTTGTAGATCCGTGCAATCTCAGGCACTAAAGGATCATCTGGATTGGGATCACACAACAGAGAACAGATGGACAAAAGTACTAGGGAGAAAAAAAAATACTGCATTAAGATTTGAGTACAGTTGAAAGACGCATGTTGAAGGCAAGCCAACTTGATACCTGTTTCGGCCCTTCATAACTTGCCTCAATTTTGGAACTACAATAAGACATTTGCACTAGCTGTGGCACATTCCAGTTCATTTAGTCAAGTGGATTTTGTTAAACAGCAGATTACCGTTTAGCTGCTGAGCCAAGAGGATTTACATGACCAAGATTGTTATTAGAATTTTGACCAATCTCATGCAGATTGGCATGGTAGAACTGTCCAACAACCATGAGTAAGCCAACTCTTAAGAGGTTCCATGCTATTTAAAAATAAAAAGCTTGCCTATGATGTATGAAGTTGGCCTGAAAGGTTTTTCTTTCTGAAAAAAGGATTACTGTTTAATAGTACAAATTCAGGCCCTGTCTAACTTGGAACTAAATAAACACCGTTAAGACTCTAAAGCATGAAAGCACAGAAAGTGAAAAAAGGGGAAAGTAATATTTTGAAGCTATATTAATACTTTTAAACCAATGATTTTTAGCCAACGTCATTAAACATCTGAGGCAGTGTCTCAATTAGAAAACCCCCTCTTGCAAGTTAGCACATTTTAGCCAGAACTATACATCAGAAACAAGGGAAACTGTTTACATGTGCCCCCTCCCTCTGGGCTCCCCCCCCCCCCCATGTTTTCATTGGATGCAGAGCCCAGTTACGGATAATATTAGTTGGAACTGATTAGCTAGCATGTTTTTGACATGGCCTATTAGTATTTTCCTGATCTAGCAGAACCAGATTGGACATTTCCAATATTTTAATGCTAAAACAAGCAACTTAAACATTTAGGTCCTCATCAATGGGTCTTAGATCAGACCACTATCAGGAAATGTTCCACCTCAAAAAGGTATATGATAAGATTATTTTACAGTCTGGGTGGGAAGCCAACATGCTCCTCTCTGGTTTTAACATAAACTACATTTAAACTCTTTTGGCCAAGTGTTTTTTTAATCCAAAGACATGTAAAAAGTTACTGTGATTTTAAATGAGATCGAGGAGAGAAGTTCAGTGTTAAGGTCAAAACACTAGTGCAGTGCTGTGCCTACAGCCATCATATTTAATAATATTTTATGCATAAACACCTGCAGCAACTGGAACGTAGTTAAGCATAGCACAGTTAAAGCCCCTTTGATTCTATGCCTCTTCCCCCACCCCTTTCTCTTCCTCCCCACCATCATGCTTATCAAGATCATGGATTATTTCAACTGAGTACTAGAGCTACTGGGTTTAGCTTGAGAAAAGATTTAAGGTAAACATTTTTTTAAGTTACCAGGACAGCTAGGCAGTGGAATAATTGGCCAAGGGAGGTTGTGGAGGCCCCACCCCTGGAGGCCTGTGAAATAGGTTCAACAGGAATTTCTCAGGGATCCTGAGGATGCTATGGATCCTGCTATCCATTAACGGCAGGGAGTTGGGACTACACAACCTTTGTGGTTGTTTTTACACAGATGGCCACCCCCACCGCTGGGTGTTCTGGGGGGGAGGGAGGGGCATCCTTGCAAACGGACCAGGAGTGGGGGGGGGGGGAATGGGTGTGCGCCCATGAAAACACCACGGGCGGTGTTTGTATGTACACGTTCCTGGCGCACACCCATCCCCCACCCACCGTGCAAGCACACCCATCCCCACCCCCGTCCGTGTAAAAACGGACTGTGATTTAATGATTTCTGGCTCCATCACCTAATCTTTTCCAATAAGTCCCCAATTCTCTTTTTATCCCAAGAGGCTCCGGACTGAACATGCGTTCTTCTAGCTTTGGGTGCTTTCCATGATAGTGGTCCACATTCATTGACACGTTTTCCCCTGCTTGACATAGGGGCCACTGTCATACTAGAAAGTGGCCGCATCCAAGGTGCAAGATAATCACCCAAGATTGATCCGGATCATGGTGGGGGCTAGCCCGGGCTGTGATTCAGGGACGTCTCAGAGTCCCAGCCTACGATAGCCAGAATCAAGCCACCTGAATGGGCGTAGAGCAGGCTTCCACATTAGAGAGCCAACTTTACCTAACCTGGTCAGGGTTCCCCCAGTATCTGGCACCGTGGCAGCAGTCATTGGCCACACGTCAGTGGGTGGAAGCCACGACATGCAGCATGGGAAGGCCAGACACACATCCACCACTCCGTTTCCCGCCCTCCAGGCCCCCCGTCATGTCAGTTCAGGGGCCTGGCCAGATCCTGACTGCAGTGGCGGTCCGACCCCAGAGGGGGTAAGTTTGTGGCAGCACTTCAGTGCCCTGACATCTGAAGACACCCTATAGGACCTCCACATCAGTTATTAGCAACTCTTCGTATAGCAGGTGTGGGCAACGCTTCCAATCCCAAGAATCATGTACCAAGATCTTCATATGGCAAGAGCCTTAACAGCCAAGACCCACGCGCATGCATGCACACACAAGGCTCTTCTGCTTCATGATTGGCTGTGGAGGTGGGGCACTACTGTCCTAGCTGCTAAGATTCTGCGTAGCTGCAATTCAGCAGCTGAGGCTTGGGGGCAAAGCAGTAAGATGATTAATGCAGCACAGGGCCCAGAACCAGCCCTTGCTGAGCCGCACTTGAACTTCAGGAGCCGCACGTGGCGTATAAAAGGATCTGTTTGCGCTGCGTTTTCCTCATTGGCCACAAGGAGGGAAATGCAGTGAACATGGATCCCTGGCATATTGTTCCAGACATGTAAACTTGCCAAGGCTGCAATTTTTTGCATTTACCATAGTAGTTTCATATGCCCAACTATGGCAATTATTTCAGCTCCATCCCCCCACCCTTTATTTCTCACAAATTTGAGAGACTACTTTATTATAGCTCTCAAGGACCATCTTTACATTGTGAATGCCGTCTTAGGGTGTTTTTACATGTTATGGTGGGCACGTGGTTCATGTTGCAAATACTCAACCAGCGTAACATTTTAAATCCTAGTTTGGCAGCTACTCATTTGCCCCACGCCTGTCCAAATGGAAAGCAGGCCCCACCATGCAGAATAAGCAACAGCATGTACCAGCTATGAAATCTAAAAAGGGACAAGTGGGAAGCGCACACTGGCAGCAGAGCCACCACCACGTTCTCCACGGTTTCCTGGGAGCATCTCCTGTGCTGGCAATCATGAATACATAGGGAGCATAAGGCTTAAAATTCACCCTTAAACTTGCCTGCTACTGAAAATTGGAGGCAACCCAATTCTCTTGAATCTGGATGTGATGCTTGTCAACTGTGCCACCCTCCGTATCCATTTCTGCAATCTGCCTTAGTACTGAACTCCATATTGCAGAGTCCTCCTATTTAGGTATAGCCATCTTCAATAGGCTATACGTGTCAATCCTTAAGAGGACTTTCCAAACAAAACCCAGAATTTGGGTTCTAAAAAGGGAAGCAGCACCTTTATCTAGGGATCCAGCCAATCATGTGTTTGTGCCCTGATTTGGCTACTAATGCACTCTAGGTTTAAAATAATATTTTATGGTGATTCCACACATTGATACCATGCATTCATATTCTTATACTTAAATGCTTTTGTACTAACATGCCTTGTAGCAAGATCCAGGTTTGTTAACACCCACACCTGAGTCGCACATTCCCCACCTCCCTCACATGGAAGGCAGTATAACATGCATAGTGTATCAAAATGTGGAGAAATAAGGGAAGACTATGCTCTTTCTCACCATCCCACCTTGTGATCCATGAGGTCCTGCCCCCAACACATGCATATGAATAGGATGTGCCATTTTGTGTTCCCCTCTGTAGCAGCGATCCCCAAACTGTGGCTTTGTGAACCACACGCTCCATACTGTGTGCACCACAGGTTAGGACCATTGTTCAACTGCATGGTGTTGGATGTGTGGGTCCATGCATAGCTAAATAAGTTCTAGAAAATAGCTACTGTGCTTTTGGGACTACATGCATTAATGGTACGGTGAAGAAATGAGCAGGACAGACATTATAATGTAGCTTTTTGCCACTGTGTGCATTGCTGGTGGCATATACCTAGTTTGTGGAAAGGCCCAGCTATCCAGTTCAGCTGCAACTCTGTACCATCCATGATGCACAACTGGCACATGCTGTGCACCAAGCGCAACTCATTTTTTCAGGGAATAACATCTGCATGACCATGAAGCAACAAGACTAGATTCACATGACTAAGCCTTGCATGTGTGGTGGTGGTGGGAAGGAATACATCTCCCCTCCCCTCTCTATTCAACTGATAACTGCAAACAGGTGGTGTGCGCACAATGCAGGGACTCTGCAGACACCAATCATCACTCCCCCTAAAAAGCAATGTGGTCACAAGACCGTTTATGTACCTACGTAATATGCGCCCAATGCACCTGGGAAGGATATTCAAGTACAGCATGCCCACGACCTAGTAAAATGCACCCTGAGATAGCATCAGGATGCAAGTGTGGGTTGAGATACTGGTATAGTCCATTCAGCATGCAACAAATGCAGTAGAAGACATACATGTGAAGCCAGCATGCAAAAAAATGCTGGCAACGTCACGTGTCAAGACACTTAAGGGGAAACTCCAGCAAGCCTGTTTTTGGATCCACAGCTGGCTTCCCCTCAATGTAGTCACTCCCTTTTTACCTCCCCCTTAGGGCTGTAGCGCAATATCGCAGCGGTAGCTATTTCCGGCGGAAACAGTGTTTCCGCAATTAGTGGAACGGCATGGCAGAGGCTTTCATTCCGCGGTTCCGCTTATTTAATTCCGCAACTTAGTGGAATCGTGGAAACATGACATTTTCGCTATTTCCGCAATTCCGCCAGCGCCAAAAAATAGCGGAATAGCGGCTTTCCACGATTTCCGCAATTTTCCCGCAATTGTTCCGCAATTCCGCGATTTGCAGAATTCCGGCGGAATTAGCGGAATATCCACAGAAAAGTCACGGTGTGGCGCGGGCAGTTCCGAAATGGCGGAACGGAATCGCGGCGCGGTAAAAGCTGCTGCCGCATCAGCCCTACTCCCCCTTTTAAATGGATTTTATAATACTGTCTTACATAACCGTATTTTATACTTGTGAGGTGCTCAAAGCACCATTTGGCAGGGGGGCTTTACAAAAAGTTATTAAATGTTCCATGGCCCAGACTGGCTTCCCATTAGTTTACTGGGAATTGAAGGATTCTGAAAAACGTTGGCAGCCTGAAACGAGAAAGGGACTCTCTGCCATCACCTCTCCATTTGTTCCTTATTGAAGGAATTTCACTTGTGGAGCATACTGAAGCAATTAACAGCCAGGATAAGATTCCGTGGCTATTAGGGATGTGCGAACAGGATGGGGTTTGGATGTTCGGCCATTCTGACTAAAAGCTTAGTTTGGGTTCGTGGGTTCGGTCTGGCAGAGTTCGGACCCCCCTAACATTCAGAAAGTTCAGTCCCGCCTGGAGGCTTAGGGTGCTCCAGAGACCCCCAGGGATGCCCGTGGCGGCATGGCACGCCGTCAGACCCAGCAGCAGCAGCGGACAAGAAGGCTTGGGAGCTGGCACCCATAGTTGGGCGGGCATTGCAGGCTGGCAGGCATCAGTGGGACTCCGACGTTCAGTCATGTTCCGATGGTAATTGGGCGGGCACCCCCAGGGGCCAAACGCCAAGCCTAAGTTCTTCTAAAGAAGGGGAAGCATTTAAGAGTCCTCTTCTTTACCCTGAAAAGATGCTGGATACGCAACAGGAATTGGAATGCGTACCCCAAGCCTAGTTCCCATACAGGTTCTTTCTCATGTGAGCTCCCAGAATGGTAGCCCTCTGGTTTAGAACTGGGAAAGCTGAAATGCAGAGAGGTCAAAAGACTTCCAAACCAGGAATTAGACCTGTCCTACAAGTGAGCAATGCTGCTGCCCACCCAAAGGCTGCTGAAAGCAGATGTTCTGCTGGGCTGCCCATCTCTGCCTGCAGGCCATGACCACGCAAACCCATTTTGGACACCGGCAGGCACTACTGTAGCCCTGTCACTCCTGCCGTGATGGTGACTAGAACTGGAGAACCCAGCATAGAGCAAGCAGAACTGGAGGCCGGCCAGCATGCAACGCCTGGCCAAGTAAGGGTGCCAGCCACCAAGCCCTGGCCAGGTCTCTGTTGCTGCTCCACCGATGCCTGGGAGCCTGCAATGCCCAGCCAAGTAGTGCCTGCCGGTGTCCAAAGCAGGGTTGCGCATGTTGTCATGGCCCGCAGGTAGAGACCCAGCGGCGGCAGCAGCAGAAACCAGGAAGGTTTGGGGCTTGGTGGTTGTTACCCATAGGGGTCGGGGCATTGCAGGCAGGCACTGGTGGAACAGCAGCAGAGGCCTGGCCAGGGCTTGGTGGCTGGCACCCCTACTTGTCTGGGCAATGCAGGCTGGCAAGTCTCCAGTTCTGCTTGCTCTATGCTGGGTTCTCCATTTCTAGTCGCCATCACAGCAAGTGATGGCTGGCCGGCCACGTGAATCACCACCGGGCAAGGCTACTTGACCAATTTGCAGAAGAGTTGGTTGAGATCTAGCGAGTAGGATGCCAGCCTGCAATGCCCGGCCCCCTATGGGTGTCAGCCACCACCAAGCCCAGGCCGGGCCTCCACTGATACCTGGCAGCCTGCAATGACTATTTATTTAAAAGGGTACCATCCTCAAGGGGAAGTGGTCTTAGTAACACAGCAGGTAAAAGAAGTAGTGTCACAAAATATTCAGCATGAGGCCACTTCCCTGGGTGCTTTGGCACATGTGAAGTGGTCATGCAAGGTGCTGGGTAATACTGGTTCTGATCCTTCAGGATTATGTCCAGTTAAGATGGATCCTTTGCCTGCACCTCCTCTCTCCCCCTCAATATTGGGGATGGAGGAATTTGCTCTCTCCTCTAACCAATTGGGTTTTGCAACCGCAGATGAAGTGGAGGAATGATGGGCAGGCCCCCTAAGGAAGTCTTATCTCTATAGTTTCTTGGAACATTTCAGGTTGGAAAACCAAATTAACGGATAATGATTTTGGTTGTTTCATCAGATCCTTTGACATTATTTTGCTCCAAGAAACGTGGCATGCAGGGCAATTGGACTTCGACGGGTATGGACATTACCCCATCTGAAGGGTAGGCCTAGTGGAGGTTTGGGCTGTTTAATATCTTAAACAGACGCACTGACAGGCCTCCAGTTCTGCTCGGTCTATGCTGGGGCTGGAGTGGCTGCTTCTTGATGCAGGGTGTAACACCTAAATCTATCTAATCTAAATAAATGAAACTATGGAGGGAAATGGGTGAAATAGGCAGAGGATGGCAATGGATTAGGAACACGAACTGCTGGGAGAGGGAGACTTCTGAAAACACCTGCTGACAGAATCAGTGGCTAGCTCAGAAGGAATTGGAAGGGCAATGACTTGTTACTTGCTGCACCCACCTTACCATAAGCCACATTGGCATGGGGCTGCTAGGCTGCACAGAGCCAAACACAGACTGTGAAGCCAGTGGTCTGAGGAAAAGAGGGATGGTGACTGGGCTGCTAGTTCAAGTCTCTCTCCACCCATCCTCAGCTGACACACACACACACACACACACACCAGGCCTGCCAGTTCAGTTTTTCCTGCCCAAACTTATCTGAAAGCAACTGGACTTTCAGGGGTTTTGGCGTTCAGTTTGGCCGTTCAAACCGACTGAGTTCGGGTCAAACCCCGAACTGCGTTTGCACATCCCTAGTGGTTATAAAAATGGAATTCAAGTTCTTATATTCTGTGGAACTCTAGTTTAGATTTACTTTTGCATCACGTTCTTAAGTCACCTTTGTCAAGATGGGGCCCCAATAACTGAAGCCATAACAAAAATACTAATCAAGATTTCATATTCTTATTGGTGTGCTTTGGGGGGGGGCTGTTAAAGGAGTCTGAAGTCCTGGCAAGTGAATTTTTGTAGACAAAAGTAATGTAAGGAAGGCTGGCCACTTGCAAAGTAATTTTGGACTATAGTCATGCCATATACCTAAACATTTTAATGGGGGGGGGGGTGGAAGGAGAGGAAGGGGGAGAGCAGGATTTCACCAATTACTTTATAGCTTTTTCTCTCCCATTAATATAAAAGTTCCTGCTTATCAGCTGAACTGATCAGCAGAGAACATGTGCTTCCCCTCTGGTAAAACACAGCCCCCCAAACCACTATTCAGTTCTCATGCCCTGCAGCAAGGAGGGGAGAGAGGCTGGAGAGCAGCAATAGTGCTAATGGTCCTGAACATGGCAGTGGCAGTTATTCACTTAGGACGGCGGAAGCTAGGGCAGGAGTGTAGGTGTATGTGGCAAGTTTCCTCTATGCTGAACCCCTATAGTGGAGGGGTGCAAGAGTATGGGGCATTTGATGGCATAGTATTTTGTGGACTCTGGTAGTTAAAGCCTTTCAAGACCTTGTACTTCAGCTCCCTCCAGCCTCTTTTCCTGTGTCAAAGAAATTTAAGGGGAAGTCTTGATTTAGATTTTGTGAAAGTGTAGAGTAGGGTTTGAACTTTCAAGACAGTAAGATTTCAGGACCAAGTTATTCTGCTGCAGCATGAAGTAACAGAGAATCAGGGTGCTGTGTTGTATTGTGGATTAGTAAGAATTTTCAATTCAAGGCTGGCTTAAAGTCTGCTTGCTTTGAAAAAAGCAACCCTTTTCAGAGACTCTATAAGACAGCCGTTTTCCCCTAAAAAGGAGGTGGTGTAAGACAGGCGCAAACAAGAGATACAGAAGTAAATCAGGCCTCACAGCAAAAGATATTTAGTTTTGGTTCAACCCATTAAAGTTATCAAAAAGGAGGACTTTTGGTTTCCAACTACATTCACGGTGAGTATTTATTTATTTAAAACTTATATCCCACCCCTCCTGCCCAAAGGCAGCTTCGGGCGGCAAAAACCACAAAAAAAAATATTTAACAATAAAACATTTTAAAATAAAACAAATTTAAAAACAAATCATAAAAACTCACCCTCCCTCCCAAACCCTACCCCCTCAAAACAGGAGGGTGGGGGCCAACCAAGCCTCCTCCGGGAATGAATTCCACAGCACAGGGGCAGCCACCGAAAAAGATCTCACATCAGTGGCCACCCGTCTCGCTCGGGGAACCCCCAAAAAGACCCCCACGGACGATCTCAGGGGTCACACGGGGAGTGAGGCGGTCCCGCAGATAGGCAGGGCCCAGGCCATGAAGGGCTTTGAAGGTCAAAATCAGCACCTTGAACCTAGCCCGGTGCTTTATAGGCAGTCAGTGCAGAGTGCGGAGCACAGGTGTCATGTGCTCCCTGCAGCCCGCCCCAGTAAGGAGATGAGGCGCAGCATTCTGCACCAGCACCAGCCTCCGGACCAGCTTCTCAGGCATCCCCACGTAGAGCGTGTTGCAGTAATCCAGCCTCGAGGTGATGAAAGCATGGATAACAGTGGCGAGGTCAGAGTGAGAGATACGGCCGAAGCCGTCGGACAAGATGTAACTGCCGAAACGCACTCCCTGCCACGGCCACAACCTGAGATTCCAGGCTGAGCCGTGAATCAAGGAGCACACCCAGACTCCGTACCGGCGAGACCATGGGAGGGCGAAACCCTGCCCCCGCAATTTTATTTATTTTATTTCTTAACATTTCTATGCCGCCCCCTCATGCCCATGGCATCTCAGGGCAGGTAACAATACAACAAAACAATAAAATACATTAAAACCAACATAAATTTTAAAATAATTTTAAAAACCCCAACCCTAACCCTACCCTCCAATTCCCCCAAATCCCCTATCCCACCTCACAAATCTCCCCCATTTACCCCTCCCTCCCTCTGCTCCAAAGGTCTGGGCGAACAGCCAAGTCTTGCATGCCCGCCGAAAGGTGAGCAAACCTGGGGCCAGGCGGGCTTCCTTCAGTAGGAAGTTCCACAACCGTGGCCTGATCAC
>QEPC01008313.1:1018591-1040171 GCA_003113815.1 Sphenodon punctatus
CCCGGTGAGTTCTCCCAGTCAGGAATGAACAAAACCAGTCCAAGACCGTCCCGCCAATCCCGGCACGATCCTGCAGGTGAGTCACCAACACCTCATGATCGACTGTCGAACGCAGCCGAAAGGTCTAGCAGGATCAATAAGGTCTGATGACCCTGGTCCAACACCAGACAGAGATCGTCAACCAAGGCCATCCAGGTCGAAACCCGGACTGAGAGGGGTCAAGGAAACCAGTGTGGTCCAGGTGTTCTTGGAGCTGCCGTGCCACAGCCCGTTCAATAACCTTCCCTAAAAAGGGAAGGTTAGAGACCGGCTGATAACTGGCAGGAGCATCAGCATCAAGAGATGGTTTCTTGAGCAGGGGCCTAACCACAGCCTCCTTCAGGCAGTCACTAACCACCTCAGCCAGCAACGGCCATAACGTCTCCTGGTTGGCTTTCACCAGCCAGGAGGGGCAAGGATCTTGTTCACAAGTGGTGGCACGAACAGATCCCAACAAGGACTCCACATCGGCAGGTGACACCATCTGAAACCGATCCCACAAAACAGGACAGTACGGGGCTCTGCAATAACTGCAGAGCCAAAATCATGGCAAATGTGAGCGATCTTATCTACAAAGTACTCGATAAACAAGTCACAGCGGTCACTGGATTGCTCCAGGTCCAGGCAGAGACAGACAGGACTGACCAAACCTTTCACCACCCGGAAAAGCTCTGCTGGACGTGACTTTGCAGATGCAATAAGGGCAGCAATTTGGTATTAAGAGGCAGAAACACCAGTTGTTGAAAGCTCATACTGAACAAGATAAAGTTTTGTTTGACTGATGGTCGGTAGCCACTGGAGCAGACTGCCCAGAAGGTGAAGGATTCTCTATCCTTGCAGTCCTGAGCAGTATAAGCCCTGGCTATAGTCAAGACCTGCTCCTGGAACATTATCCTACTGGTATCCATGCTCAGAAGCCAACTACTTTTTAGGGTTCCCACCATTGTGGGATTTGTGTGCACAATCAGGCCTTTGCCACGGTAGGTCCTTCAGTGTGGAACTCCCTCCCTCTAGAAGTTAGTCTTGGTTCCGCCCTCGTCCCCTTCAAAAAGCACCTCAAAAACATTTGACCACCAGGTGCTTTTAAAGGCTCCACAACTGGTTCCCTCTTTGTGCATTTTTTCTCCCCTTTAACTTTTAAAATTAATTTATATGTATTTAAAGTTATAGTGCTTTATTGTCTGTTCAATGTTTTTAAGGCACTCCAAGCACCATTTAGCTGAGCATTATACAACCCACCCCCCACAAAAAAACAAGCCACCATCATCTTCCTACAAAGTATTGATGTGAAATAAGGTTTCATACAGAAACTTAATATTTTTATTGTGAGCCACCCTGAACCTTTGGGAAGGACAACGTATGAATTTAAACATAAACCTGATAAATTTTGTTTCAAAATGGGACTGTCTTCAGTCAGATTCTATTTTTAAACCTCTAGACTATCCAGAAAGTTTAAGGGGGACACCAACTAATAAGGTTTCATTGCTGTCTGAGCTTTTACAAAGCAACTGGAGAAGCATTTAGTATGTAAGATTATGTCATGTCTGTACAAAGTCTATAACTGAAGCTACTTTTAAGAACACGGGAACACTAGATCAATTAAGTGACCAGCTGGTTCAGCCAGCATTTGGATAGTGAGCTGCTCTTACCTTCTGAGCCATCTAACACAGAACTATGAAATCTGGATTTAGATACTGGCCAATTTTCATCTTGGAACTCCCATGTTTTGCCTCCATTTCAATCGAGAGTGTTGGTTATCCTTATACACTCTTACTACACTCTTTGCCGCAATAAGACTTAATACCCCAGTTGTGCATTGTTACAAAGTTATCAGTTTAAAATTACTGTATTCATGTGAAATGACTTGTGACTTCGTTTCAAGACAAGGAATATTTGGTTTACTTTCTAGATGGCAGGGGTCAAAGTTACCTATTTTAACTTTGACAGTTTGCCTACAGAAACTTGTTTACATAAGGAATTTCCCCAATTTCCATTTCTTCCATGTATCCAAACTAACAAAGTCTTGTTTCTTATGAATTTATGTTCTACAACCGTTTGATTTTAACCAGAAATGCTTTTACCCAGGACTTCAAAGAGTCATGGAAAACACAGATTTCAAATGGAACAAGTTTTATTCCTATTCTCTCATAGTTTTAAAGCAAGCCTGCTGTTTTAGTATTTTGGGCCCTCTGCCAAATTTGGTTAACATTAGCATGACGGATCCAACGTTGTAGTGGAAAGAGGCAAACACCTACACAAAGGCAATTTTATATGGGTGCTTCCATATGGTTATGAGCTATTGAGCTTATTTAAATCATTTGCCCCAACAGAAGGTAGCCAGTTTCCAGCATTCCATGAATTAGTATAGCTGCTCCCGATGAGCTGGAAGGTCACATGATACTGTCTCCTTGCTTCCATCAGATTCTACAGCATGCAGGGTCTTAGCTGCAAAGCTACCAGAGTTTAGACATCTGTAGAAGTAGATGAAAGTGAGACATCCATATTACCCCCAACCCTCATTGGGAGAGCTGCCTTCCAGAGTCTGAATTGTAACAAAACTGGCAGCATGACATGACACTGGAACTAGGAAGGAGACATTTGTTTCTTCAGCATGAAATACAAACAGCAAGGAGAGCAGTAAAAAACATCCAAGATGTAAAAAGGTCAGATTAAGCACCAACAGAAGTAAACTGAGAATCAAACTAAATTGTGGTACACACTAGAAATGTAGAATTTCTAGAGTTTAAGAAATGGGGGAAATGTTTTTTAAAACTGACATTTTGAGAAAAGTTAGAGTATTTTTAGTATTTGACTATCAAAACCAATCGGTGTTTGTCATTTGGTGTCTCAAACATGCAAGAGACCTGTCCTGACATTATCATGCAGATACAAAAAAAATACATGGGGGGTTTTTTCAGAGAAGCTGTTGGGAAATTATTAGAAATCTGGTGGTATTGTCAATATTTTGCATATTCCTGAATACAAGTATGTATAATTTAATTACCAAGAAAACTAGCCATACTGTGAACCAATATAAATAGTTCTTATTGTTTTGAGAAAGCAAATATAACTCAAACTCTTCCTTAGTTACAAATGGTTCACAGCATTAACAGGCGTTCAGTTTTTCCAAACATTTCCAAGTTTTCCTTACCAGGCCTTGGAAAACTGTTCCCCATTCCTGCACCTTCCCTCCCACCCACCCCCCATGACCTTCACATCTCTAGTCCACACTATGAGTATATGTGCAAGTGCTAGGGTTCTTAAAGCTGCATGATGCAGTGTTCCTAGAAGACTACAAAATTCCAATAGAAGGTATCTGATTCCAAGTTATACAACTACAAGACTAAATTTTGCATCGGATTGCAATTGTCCTTTAATATGGGGTGGGGAATAGCCTTCACTCACATTTAATGCAAGTTGATAAGCCAAAGGTATTCTAATCAGAAGGGAAACGGTGCCACTGTCTGATGCATCTTGCTGCAGAAACGGGACACCAAGCTGAGATTTTACAAGACATGTAGAGAAGATTACCACAAGCCACTTTGGTCTGGAACAGCATGGTCCAATTCTAAGGGCCACCCAAATATTGTCAGCGCACCACAATTCCCCCCCTCAGACTTGACATAAGTAGATCTTTGTGAACAAAATTCTGTGTGGCTCTTCACATGCATCTAGAATGTCATCTGATATGTCAATTGCTACTTCAATTCCCATGTTATTGAACATCTAGCACTATACCAGTTTTGAGTCTGAATAAAGAAGTCCGCACAACCCTCTGGATGTTCAGCACCAACTGAAGTTGTAATATTTGTGCCAGTACTAAACAGGTGGAAGATATGGACTCATAATTTATCCCAGAGATGCAAGACCAAGGAGGTACAGTGTATGTTTAAAGCAGTAGACTATGTCTAGCACTTATGAACAAGCTGGAGACTGAGCAACAAGACTAACAGCATGCACAAAATATAGCAAATGGGGCCTAGTGATAGGTATGCAGTTTAGGACAGCAATTCACTTTTTGAACAGGCTGAGTTACCTTTTGAAATAGTTAGTGCTGGAGACCACTGTGACCGTAGAATATCAAGACAAATGCTGCCATTACTGTTAATATTTGGATGGTAAATTCTTGTTGTAAATGCAACCTGTAGAAGAAGAGTTTAAATTTAGGCTTGATGATGTAGGTTATGAAAGCATTCATTTGGGTAGATTTAGTGTAAGACACTCACCTTAGGTGGTTTGAATGGGTAGTCTGTGGGGAAGTGAATTGTCAAGAAAAATACCACACCCTGATAGGGACTGTCGTTCTGTCAACAAAAGATTAAGAATTAGAAGGTTTACAACCTGGCTTTTAAAGTTAAGTGGCTTTTAAAGTTAAGTGGAATAAATATACTTACTGGTCCCATTATTGTAGCTTGCCAATGGAACACTGAAAGAGAAGACAAGGTTGAATGTTCTAGTAAAACTTGTAGTTTGTAGTTAGTACTATTCAATGTTGTCCAAATATTATATTTAGCTTTGTACAAGTGTAATGAGGGAACTCCTAAACCAAAGCACAAGATTACACACTTGCATTTCATTGTGTATTTGTACAAACAATTCATTCACCCACTTCTAACCTGTATGCTGCCACCACCTGTTCTTACTGTATAGAAGTCATCTACTTGCAAGCCATACACCTACTGCTCATGATCCCCCCAAAATTAGTTACACAGCCAACCGTACGTAAATCCACTATTTTCCACATAGTTTTAAGAGCACCCTTTAATAGAGCCACAGGAATGGCTCTATAGTTAAGGCATCCGAGTTGCACTCATGAAAAATCTGATTATGAAATCAGAATGCATCCTATAGGTATGAAACTTCATAGGAAAGGTCCCTTCCTTTGGGAGAGGTGTGAAATGTGTCCAAATTTCAAGGAAATCCATTGAAAATGAGATATAGCAGTTTGAGTCAAAAGCAGAAGTTTTCCCTTTTGCAACTTCCTTGGCCATGTGTAGCTAGTGCTGGGAGAGGTATTAAGTTAGAGGTGTTGCAGAGCTCAAATTGGGCTTTTACTCTTTTCATGTTTTTTAGTTTTTAAAATTGGTGGTGTAATTTTGAAGCTGATATTTTAAGGCACCTTGCTCAAAATAAGCAAAACTGGGAAAAGCAGTTTCCCTGCTCACTCCCTACATTCTGTTAAATGAGTAGCTTAGTGTTACACACAGGCAGTACGGACAGCTCTAAGTGGTAAGACGTAAGTTTCTCATTTGATCTGAGAGGAATAAATATTTCCGGGGGAGGGGGGGGGGGAGAAGGAGGAGGAGCCCAGGGGGAGAAGGCAGCATGGGGCAAGAAGGAAAATGCAGGCTGATGGGAACTGGAGAACAGGGGAGGGAAAGCGCGAAGAGCAGAATGCAGGCAGGTGGGATGGAGGAGGAAGGAGAAGACTCGGCACCAGTGAACACAGGCATAACTGGAAGTGGGTAGGGGGCATCCACGGGGAACTCAATGCTGTTTATCATCTGGTTTGGTCCATGCCACAATTTGTACACAGCTACACAGGAGCATTCTAGAATTGGGAATAGCAGGAGTGAAGGAAATAAAGTCTGGCCAAAATCATTTTAATAGTGATCACTCTATCCCTTCTACCAGCAAAGGACTAATGAAAAAGCAGCTATTCCTATCCTAGCGTCAGCTGCATTGCAGCACTGCTTCACTACAAACATGGCAGGTAAAGAACTTTAACAGATCCATCCTTTCCAAAAGGCAGCTTTCTAGGATTACTGGGTAACAGGGGCCATCAGCAGCAAGAAGAGTGGGTGCAGGAGCAGGGTAAACTGACCCCATTCAAACATTATCCTTGCCAACAGTCACCAATTCTACACTCATTGCCCTAGCCCTGGTCATGCCCTGGAGAGACTGGAGACACTGGTTAACACCTTCCTATTGTTGCCAGTTTCAGTGATGCCATGTGGAGACTTCAGGGAGGAGTTTACTGTCCCCCAGCTTCAGTGTTTCCCCCAAGCTGCAGAGGAAGAGGACTGCGGGTGAAAGACCACAGCAAAGTAGGAGTACATGGAGCCTAAGCAAGCACAGTAACAAACATCTTTACTGCTTAGCTGGCCCATGAGATATGGCAAAAGCCTTAATTTCCAGAAAGCATGGAAACTAACACAAGTGATTTAGTAAGAGCCTTAACTCCCCTCTTAACCATGCTCCATTGTAAAAACGCTTTTAGTGTTTGAGGTGCATTTTCTACCCAAAGCTTATTGTTCTGGTTTGGGATGTAAACATCCCATTCAAATATCCTTGATTTGTGGTAAAAGCAGTATGTGATTCACAATACCCACACACCCCATGCCCTGCAAACACACAGTTACATATTTGAGCAAGTTGGCACCACGGTGCCAGGGCCGCCCCCTCAATGGCTGGGCTTCTGCCCATGCTTCCACATGCATTGCAGAACAGAGCCATCCTGCAAAGGCCCTTCCATGCAGGCAAAACCTCTGGGAAACTCCTCGCCCCTTTTCCTGGGAGGTTGGCATCATGGTGCCAGTCCCCATGTATGTGATTAGGGGAGGGGGGGGGGGAAGAGAGTGAATTAGCAATTTGTGAAAATAGAGAAAGATTGAGTTGCCACTCCCCAGGCCTGATCTCTGTGGGTAGCCTCTCCCTAAGAGCCATTAAGAGTGCTTGAAGGACAGCAATATTTGTTTTGAGTTAGTAGCCAAGGTTGATAGATGTATTTACATGTGCCTTGCAACACTTTTCTACACATGGATATATTTTCTACCCCTATGCTTAACACTGGCTGGGGTAGAAAATGTACCCCATTGGGGGGGGGGGGGGAATCAATGCATTTCTGGTATAGTTTTTTGCTTACAGAACGAACAGTAAATGGTAGGAGGGTGTACTTTGATCAACAATGTCCCAAATGTGCCAGTGACATTGTCCTAGAAGGGCAAAGTCGTAGAGCTGCTACATTGTTTTTCATTAAAAAACCCACACAAGTTACCCCATGTCATTGACCAGGGTTAAACCAAAGCAGCAATAAACCAAAGCTTTTTTGATCCAAGATTATCAGGGCACAAAATTTGCAGTCACCTTGGAGACACTGGTGCCCAGAAAACAAATGCTGGCGACTGGTTCAGGGGATGTAGTGGGGCAAGAACGGTTTAAATCAGTTTGGTAACTGAACATTTTTTGGGCTCTTGAATTCTATCTGAAATTGCATGCCCTGAAGACCGGCTACTTCCTCTAACTTTAGAAGTACTTAAAAGTTTTTCAAACTGTCACACAGCTGAAAATGGATTTTTTTGTATTTTATTTTGAATACAAAGGCAGCAATCCACCACCCACTTTATCCAGAGAAGTGCCACTGAAACCTGCAGGGTTTGAAGCGATTAGTGGATTGCAGTCAAGGATTACCAACTTCTGTTGTAGGAACTCACTAGTTATGAACTGTTAGGAAAGCAAGCTTGACAGATTTGCTCCTCAGAAGTAAGGACACCCCTTTAGCTACAAGTTCCTTCAGGTTTTAGCTTTCTATATTCAAATGGAGTGATCCCTTAACGTTATTCTGCTAGCCACATGAGAGCAGATTTTTTCCAAAGATGTTCTCACAAGTTCCTTCAGAGTGTTCGCGATTCTGGAACATGCTTGAACCATGCTTCTGGCAAGCAGTATAAATCCTCTCTTTAACCACCATGACTATAGGAACAGAATGGTGCTTTAAAAGAAGTGTTCAGGGGTTCTTGGTCTCAAAGAACTAGGTGTTTTCTCACTCACTCACTCACAAAACTTCAGGTTCCAACATCAGGCAAATGGCCACCCCAAGCCCCACTGCTGTCCCCTGAAATCCACCTACATCTATGGCCATCAAGTTTACCTAGTCATTTGCTAGAACCAGTTCTTGCAGTCTGCACTCACTTCATGTCCCTCAGAGTTCTTTCTATACTCTATTCAATGGGAAACATACTTCCATTTGAAACTTAGTGTCTGGTGCAGGAGGGAACTCAAGCACTAAACAGGAGGCCGGGGGGAGGGGGGGGGCTGTCTACATGCAATGCATGTCACCATTCCAGCTGTCTAACATGGTGGGCATTACAATTTGTTCACTTCAGTCACGGGTCAGTCACAGAAAGACCAGTTTGCTACCTGAAACATACCCGGGAACTCCTCAGCATCTGTGTAACAGCTAAACCGTGTAACACAAACATCTGTTTACTGCCACCGCCCTGCCAACACTGGTCAGCCAGGCTATCAAACACAAGGGAACTCGGAGATGCCACTAATTCCGGTCTCTACGATCATGGATGTGCCCAGGTTTTATGCTTGCCAGTGTCACTGCAAGTTGGCAGCTACTGATCTGGACAAACAGGCTGTGCAGTATGGGAAGTGATACTGTAGTCAGGTGTTCATGTCTGAGCAGGAACCAAGAGAGCAACAAAGCACTGGAGTGAAGACTTCAGTCAGTTTCACTGACAAGGGCAGCCCCCACAATTTCCAGTGTGGCAGCTGCCAGCTTGTCCTGGTGCAGTTGGAAAGAGCCAATCCCTGCTCCCTATTTTGGGTGGCAGCAAAAGCAGAACAGCTTAAACATTGGGTGAAACTGCTCCACCTTAGGATAACATCATGGGCACATTTTCCCTGAGTACCATAAGACGTAGACACCTCCAGTGTAGGTAAATGGAGGTGGAAAATATACCAGTGATACACCACACTGAGGAATGTTGATCTTTCTTGCCTTGACCTAAATTCAAGCATTCCCACAGAGGACAACTGAGAACAAGACTAAGGCGGCAACATTTAAACACAGGCAGGGAAATCTTGTTTAGTTTGCAAGAGATTGCAACGTTGCGCTTCCATTATAAGTGCTTCAGGATTAACGAGATGTTCCTTTTCACATATTTTTGAATGATATGCTTTAACACCTCAACTAGTTTGAAAACTGCTCTGAACAAATCCTCAGGTATGGAAGATGGTCATCAGGGCTGTATGACAAGTTCACAGATGTGTCAGAGTACTTGGCAGCACTAGCTATCTAGACTTCTTGCTATGAGTTGGTGAGCAAGTTATGCCTAATATTGTTTGCACTGAGGCATATTCAAGTTACAGTATTAGACTATCCACACTATAGGGAGCTACCCAATAGAAGTGGCTTAATCTACTGCTTATCCACATGCTTATATTTGGGGCAGTTAAAACCCAAGTGGACTGTGAAGAATTGCAGGAGGGCTTTTGCAGAACTGGGTGACCGGGCATCTAAAGGGCAATTGAAATGTAATGTGGACAAGTGCAAAGTGATGCACATAGGGAAAAATAACCCTACACACACACACACATATATAACAAACACAATGCTGGGTTCTAAATTAGGAGTTACCACCCAGGAAAAGGACGTTGGGAGTTATTGTGGACAGTACACTGAAATCCTCAATTCTGTGTGTGGCAGCGATCAAAAAAGCAAACAGAATATTAGGAATAATTCAGAAACGGAACAAAACTGAAAACATTGTAATGCCTCTATATAAGTCTATGGTACAACTGCACCTGCAATATTGCATGCAGTTCTGATCACATCTCAAAAAGACATAGAAGAACTAGAAAAGGTACAGGTAAGGGCAACAAAGTGATCACGGGTATGGAATGGGGCTCTTTAGCTTGAAGAGACGGCAGAGGGGATAGGATGGAAGTTTATAAAAGCATACGTGGTGTAGAACACGTAAAGAGGAAGCATTTATTTTCCCTCTCAACAGTATTCGAACGAGGGGATGCCATGACGTTAACTGGCAGCAGATTTAACACAAATGTGTGTTTTTTTCCACTCTGCACACAATTACCTTGTGGAATTATTGTCCGGGGAAGTGGTCAAAGCCAGTAATGTAGCTATTTTTAAAAAAGGGGCTTGAGGATAGGTCCATTAACTGCTATTAGCCAAGTAGGTTTGGGGGATGTAACCTCTTCTAGTACAGCCGCTTAGCAAAAAGATTTGTGCTCTTTGTGATAAAAGCATGAAACGTGGTATACACAAAGCTCTATAAGCCCTATGAAGCTCAAAGATAGGGAGGCATTCCCAATATTCTCAAATATCGAAATGGCAGCCGATTTCGTAACAGGGGGGATATGCAATATTAGGTTCTATGGGTCTAATTTGTATTTTCTTTATACCAGCGTAAAGAGCACTAACCAGGCAATGATTTATCTTCAATCAATTAAGCTATCTGTAACGGTTTTCCTAGAAATGAAATCTTTAGTGTTACTTAACAGAATTCTTGGAGGTTTCCTGTAGTTATCTTAAAAACAGTGAAGACTTTTTTGTGCAGAATCCTCCTACAGAAATTGTAACCTGCAGAATTAGCTTTACAGTGGTTCTTGAATTTTTGGAACCAGCCCTATACAACCCAAGATAAACATCGACTACTTCAATGTTGACTATGTTTTGCCACAACCAATTAACCACATATCCTATTTTGTTCCAGGTTTATTTTTCCTGTATATTGTTTATACTCAAAATACTTCTCAGAATCCGGCTTACTTCAAAAGGGCACTTATCCGATAATATACCAGCTTCCAATGGGGTAACGCAAGTATGTGTGTTGGCTCAGTTTCTTTTCAATTTTTTATCAATGGAATTGTCTCGGAGCTTGCGGGCGAGGTGTTTTATCCCGTTGCTGTACAGAATGCCCAATTGGGTTCCCTACCTGGGAATTGGGATTCTAGTTGATGAACACGGAGGTAAGTCGGACGGAGGGTAATGTCTCGCTTCGTCCACTAGGAGGCAGCACTAAGCTGAAAGCGTCTGGTTAGGGAAGCTCTTTCCTCATGCTCTCCAGTTGTTGAAAGCCGTAGAGTAGCACCTGAACCTTTAAGGAAACGACAGAGCCTCCCTATCTATGGATGAACCACTACGCCCCTACTGTGCCTAGAAAAGGAGAAAAACAAACTGATAACAGCGAACCTTGCAAATAGAGGTATATATATACAGAGAGAAGAGTATACCCCTGCTCAGCGCCCAAAGCAGAGGGCGGGCTGACTTACCTCCCTGTTCATCAACTAGAATCCCAATTCCCAGGTACGGAACTCAATCGGACATTCTAGTGGATGAAGTCCAGTAAGTCGAACGGCAGGAGGTAACAAGCAGTCATGTCAGCGCTGGGCGGGAAAGTTGCAGGGTACACTCCTAAATGTTGAGAATTAAAGTATAACGCCTTGGAGGACACGGCATCTGAACGCTACCTCCGCAGATTCTAGTAAGTCTATCTTATAGTGCTTAGTAAAGGTGTGCATGGATTTCCATGTGGCCGCCCTACAAATCTCAAAATAAGAAGCCCTGTGGCGGAAGGCCCAGGAGGCTGCTGACACTCTGGTTGAATGGGGAAGAATTCTCGCTGGTGGAGATAGCCCCGCAGGCCTCCTGAATGCATGAGGATACCCAGATAGAGATTACTGCCTTGGAAGCCTTCCTACCCCTCATCCTAGGACTATAATTAACAAAAAGGGCCGAGGATTGCCTAAAGCTAGTAGTCCTACCCAAATAAAACTTCAGTGCCCTCCTAACATCCAGGGTATGCCATCTTTTCTCCAAAGGATGATTCGGCCAGGGGCAAAAAGAAGGCAGGGATAATTCCTGTTCCCTACGAACAGTAGAATTCACTTTCAGTATGAAGGGTGGGTCTAGTCTCAGAGAAACGGATTCCTTCTTGAATCTGCATAATGCTGGGTCCATCGAGAGAGCCCCCAGCTCTGATACCCTGCGAGCCAATGTGATAGCCACCAAAAAGACAGCCTTAATAGTCAAAAGATAGAGGGAAATTTCCCTAAGAGGCTCAAATGGTGGTCCCGTAGGAGCCCTAAGTACAATGTTTTAGTTCCACGAGGAGAACCGTGGATCACAGGCAGTGATATTTGGCGAGCCCCCTTCAAAAACCTTCCAAGGTGAGGGTGCGAAGAGAATTTTTCTACATCCAGCGATAGTGTGCTGTCTATAGCCGCTAGCCGTCTCGCCAGGGTGTTGGGTCTGAGGCCCTTGTCGAACCCGCACTGAAGGAATGCCAGTATGTTTCTGACCGACAGGGAGCGGGACAGAACTCTGTTCAGGACACACCATGCCGTGAATGCCTTCCAAGAACTCTGGTAAATCCGTCTCGTGGAAGTTCTTTTTGATGCCATCATGGTAGCTACCACTATCAGGGTATCTGAATTGCATGAGCATTAGATTCAGCTGCCGCGCTGTCAGCCTGAAACCAGGTTTCTCGTGGCATATCGGACCCTGTATCAAGAGGTCAATCACTGGCAGCTGCCAGAATGATCCCCCCGCCAGGTGTAGAAGGTCTGCAAACCACGGCCTGCGGGGCTAGAAAGGAGCGATCATCAGTACATGGGCCCGCTCCATCTTGGCCTTGATTATCGTCCTCAGAATTAAGGGGAACGGTGGGAAGGCATATAGCAGGCCTGCCTCCCATGGTTGGGAGACGGCATCCGTCACCACTGCCTCTGGACAGTGGTGTCATGAGAAGAACTGTGGACATTTCACATTGACTGGGGATGCAAAGAGGTTGAAGGACGGGTTCCCAAAGTTGACTGTCAATTCCTGGAATACTGACTACTTTAGTGACCATTCTCCTGGCTGTACGGTCTCTCGACTGAGTCAGTTTGCTTCCACGTTCATTATGCCTCATATGCGATGGGCTGATAAGGCTAGGACCTGCCTCTCGGCCCATTCGAACTGTCGCGTGGCCTCCCTGTGGAGAGGTACTGACCTTGAGCCTCCTCGATGGTTCACGTAGGCCACAGCAGTCACATTGTCTGATAGAATTTGGACGTGGTGGTCATGAATGTCTCTTGCGAATGCCAGCAGGGCTCTGCAAATTGCTGACAGTTCCAGCCAATTGATACTGTTCTTTCGGTCCAAGCTAGACCAGCACCCTTGCACCACCTTGCGTTTGAGGATGGCTCCCCAGCCCTGCAGGCAGGCATCCGTGAATATGGTCACTCGCTGTGAGGGGTCCCAACTGCACTCCTGAGTTGAAGCGGTTGGGCTCTAGCCACCATCAGAACAACCCGATAGTGGTGTAGGCCAGTCGGGTGATTATTCTCTTGTTGGCCACCAGGTGCAACCGGAATGGCCTCAGGAACCTGTGGAGGGGTCTGGCGTGAAGCCTGATCCACTGGAGGTGCGCGAAGCAGGAGACCATGAGACCCAGAAGGCATGCCAGCCTCTGGATGGGTACTCGTGTCTGGTCTAGCGGTTCTCTAGTCAGGGACCTGATAGCGTCCTGATGGTTCGGAGGAATAAACAGCCTTCCTAAATAAGCATCGATGATGATCCCTAGATGTTCCAGCCACTGAGTGGGCAACAGCTGGCTCTTGTGTTTGACCACAAACTCATGGTCCTCGAGGTATTCCACCACCTTGGTGACATGAACCTGGCAGAGGTCCCTGCTGTCGGCTTTGACGAGAAGGTCGTCCAAGTACGGGAATATAGCTATTCCCAGGAGTCTGAGATTGGCAATCAGTGGTACTAGTACCTTTGTAAAAGTTCTTGGTGCCACTGCAAGGCAGAACCGAAGTGTCCTGAATTGCCAGTGGTGTTGATGGTAGAGGAATTGTAGCCACCACCTGTGGGCAGGATGGATGAGGATGTGCAGATAAGTGTCCTTCAAATCTATTGATGCCAACCAGTTCCCGGATTGGAGGGAGAGGGTTATCGAAGCTAGGGTCTCCATGCAAAACTTCTGTGTCCTGATGAATCTGTTGAGAAATTGCAGGTCCAGGACTGCTCACCACGATCCTTCTTTTTTCTGTACCAAAAATAAAATCGAATATAGCCCCAGCCCTCCCTCTCCAACCGAAACCGGTTCTACGGCCCAGATCTGTGCTAGGCGTTGGATCTCTTCTATCATGGTGGAGTGCTTTGCTCTTACTGAAGAAGTTGGGGAAACCCGGAGGAATTCCCTGGGGAGTCTCTTTAGCCACGAAGTTGAGCACCCACCCATTTGTCGTCGATGCCTCCCACGCGGCAATATAGAGCTGGAGATAGCCGCCTACAGGGGCGGTACTGGAACAGCAAGCGCCGGAGTAGTCAGGAATGCTGCATGGAGGAAGGAGGGGAGCACCTCAGCTGAGGGGCCCCCGTGGAGGATTTAGCTGGTCTGTACCCTCGGCCACGAATACCCCTTCCTCTGGAAGAGGTGGGAGCCCAGGGTCTGCTATGATGTGTTCCTCCAGTAATTGGGGAACCTATTGAAAGGCCAAAAAAGGACCTTTGTGATTGGAATTGTTGTAGGGAGTGTTTCTTTTTTTTTTGTATAATATTTTCTTATGTTTTTCGAGCAACAATTAACTTACACACTTTCTTCTCCTTTTGTTTGGGGACCTAGGTTACAGAATCAGTCCCAGATTAATATTGTTGTAGTGTGTCTTGTCACATTCCATATTCAAACAACACTAAACATTCCCTGTATCTTTGTTATACATATTGACATTTTAGGTTGGTCCATGTTAATTTCTTGTTCCAAGAGGTTCCATACGTTATTCCAGACGGCATAAAAACTGGTCGAGATTTTGACCAAGTTCTGCTTGTACCCGCTCCATTATTATTATTATTAACAAACATTTATATAGCGCCAGCAGTGTACCTGGCACTTTACAAAGTAATAAAATAGACACAGTCCCTGCCCCTAGGGCTTACAATCTGAGAGACAGGAGCTGGGGGAGACTTAGGAAGGGGAACAGAGGGAGAGACAAGGGGTCTAACATTCATGAAGATGCGAGGTCTCAAGTGCACGTACTTGGCTTGGTTACGATGAGAAGGACAGCAGGCAGGTCCATGTTGCAAGGATAAGGGTAAACCGATCGTAGGTATAGAAATAGTGGCTCAGCAGGATAAAGAGTCAGACAGAGCAGAGCGAAAGAGGTGAGTTTTAAGGAGAGATTTGAAGGTATGAAGGGAGGGTGCAAGGCGGATCTGGACAGGGAGGGAGTTCCAGGCATGAGGGGCAGCAAGTGAGAAGGGACGGAGGCGCTTAGGGGAGCAGGGAAGGCGTGGAAGGGTGAGAGAAGGGACAGAGGAGGAGCGAAGTGCACAGGCTGGAGTACGGAGGGCGATAAGTGCAGAGAGGTAGGAGGGAGCAAGGTTGTGAAGAGCTTTATAGGTGAAGACTAGGAGCTTGTGCAGGATTCGTTCAGGAAGGGGAAGCCAGTGAAGCGAAGAGAGGAGGGGCTGCACATGGTCGAAGTGACTTGCGAAGTAGATGACCCTGGCAGCAGAGTTTTGGACAGAGATATGGGGAGAAAGGTGAGACCGGCGAAGGCCAGTGAGAAGGAGGTGATGGTATGCCAAACTCTGCGTATCTATTTTTTGTAGGACGGCTTTTTTCTTGCTTTCCAATTACACACTATTGTGTGTATGGCTGCCAGTCTAAGCTGTTGGCAGGCTTGTATCCTTTCCTGAATTATTTGTAAGTCAGGGAAGATGCCCAGCAGTGCAGTGTCTGGTGTCTTCGGTATTTCACAGTTCGCCACTTTGTTCATTTGGGTCCACACTTTATCCCAGAATTCCTTCACAAAAGGGCACTCCCACCAACAATGTAGCCATTTCCCTTCTTCTCTGCACCCCTGCCAGCACTCTATAGGGTAATCTTTGTTCGTTTTATTCAGTTTGTATGGGGTGAGGTACATTCTGTAAATTACTTTTACCTGTGGTTCCAATACTGACAGCGAGTTGGATAGTTTTCTCATGTTTTGCCATATCTCGTTTCTTTCTTTTTTCTCGAGTTGTTTGTCTAGGTTCTTTTCCCACACCTCGAAGTATCCTGCATCTGGTAAGTGCATAATTGCTTGCAACACACTATAAATTTTTGAGATTTCATGTTTTCGCCCCTGATCCCACAGCTGGATGAGAGCGAACCTCCCATACCGAGTCATGCTGCAAGTGATCATGTAATCAGCCCAGGGGCAGGGCTATTAAAAGAGCTACAGAGGGAAATTGATTTAGTAATCCTGAACGGACGTACAAAGGGTGATCAAGATGGAGCATTTACCTTCCACTCAACCCGAGGGTCCAGCACCATTGACTATTGTTTGCTATCAACGGATTGTTTTTCATATGTTAGGGATTTTCGAATTATACCTAGGCCTGAAACAAATCGTTTTCCCCTCTCCCTACAGTTGATGGACCCCCGTAATAATAGGAGTGTGGATGGGAAGAGAGGAGAAAGGAGTGAGTAAAGAGGGGGGGTTGTCCTGGAAGAAGTGGAATAGTGAGACCCAGTGGAGTTTTCAAAAACTCACCCAGCAGGCAGCAATGAGATCTGGTGGGCAGGATAGTCAATGGAGGAGGGGATTTGAGGGATAGTTTTGATCAAGTGTTGACCTTACTGACCCCATTACTGACAGTCAGGAAGGGGGGACCCCACAGGAAGAACCAGAACTCCCTGTGGTTTAATATCAAATGTAGGGAGCTGCAAAGAAGGGTGCGAGGGGCCACAAGGAGAGTAAGGAGTTCCCCATCCCTTGCTAACAGGCAGGAGTTAGTGGCGCTCCGAAAGGCGTATCGTACCTTGGTGGCATTGAAGAGGCTGGAATTTCAGAAAAAGGATATGGGCCGGTAGCCACTACACAGTTCCAAATTTTTACCCGGTTTTGGACACAGCGTAATTGTTGCATCGTCGAATGTGTCTGGCATTCACCCGTTTTAATATAGAGTTATATACCTTTACTAGGAGTGGGGCTATTTGCTTTTTGAACGTTTTATAAAACTCTGCAGGATAGTCGTCAGGGCCTGCCGCTTTGTTATTTGGTAATTCTTTAATTGTTTTTTGTACTTCCTCTAGGCTAATTTCATTATTTAGGAATTGGGTTTCTTCCTTTGTTATTTTTTTGAATTTTAATTCATTCAGGAAATTATTAATGTTGTCCTGCGCCGGTTTACTTGTTTTGTATATTTTTTGATAAAACTGAACAAAGCAGTCCTCCATGTCTTTTTCTTTTAGCATGGGTGCGTCTGGTTTGTTTCTGATAAAGGGTATGGTCCCTTTTTGTCTTTTTTTTTTTTGTCATCCATGCCAGCGCCTTGTCAGCCTTGTCAAAAAAAAGCTTTTGTATAGCATATTTTTCTGATTACAATTTCGCTTTCTAACAGATTAATCTGACTTTTAATCGTGGCTAGTTTAGTTGCATTGACCACTGGGTTTTTAAAAAGCTGTTTAATTAGTAAATATTTCTCACTAATTTGCGCCTTTTTCTCTTTTTTTAGGTGTGCTCCCAGAGATATAAAGTGGCCTCTCATTACTGCCTTTGCCGCCTCCCACACTGCGGCTGCCGGAGTGTCTCGCTGTTCATTTATTTGTACATATTCCTCCATTCTTTCCTCAATCTGCTCTGTGACCCATTTATTTTGCAAATAAAATTGCCTTAACCGCCAACTTTGTTGTTCCCCTTTGTTGCTTTTGTGTTGTTTCCCGGTTTCTAACACCACTGCGTTATGATCGGAGAAGGGAGTAATTACTATATACTCTTCCTCACATTGCTGCAACGTGTCCTGATTTACTAGAATATGATCAATTTTGGTTGATATCTTGTGTGGATTCGAATAGGTAAATTCTTGCGTGGTAGGGTGCTGCACCCTCCATATATCCAGCCAGTGGTATTTTTTAACCTCTTGAACTATTCTATTTTGTTGTTTTGATAGTTTATTTTTTGTGAACAGATCTAATGCTGATAGGGGAGTATTAAACTCCCCCATCAGTATTGTCCTTCCCTCAATTTTTTTGCTTAATCTCAGGATGACTTCTGCAAAGAATGCTGCCGGTTTAACGTTGGGGGCATAGATGGTCCCTACCGAGTATATGTCTTGCCCTATTTTGCCCTTTATAAGTAGCATTCTTCCTTGTTTATCTTTGTCAATTTCTGAGACTTGCATTTTTAAAGATTTTTTTATTCCTATCAGGACCCCCGCTCTCTTTTTCTCCCCGTTTGCACTGTATATTCTGTATTCTTTATTTGTAAATATGACGTTGTCTTTCCATATTAGATGGGTTTCTTGGATAGCAAATATGTCTGGATGCTGTTTATCCAAAAACTGTCATACCCTCCTTTTTTGTGGGTTAAGCCCACATGCATTAACTGATTATTTTTAGATGTGCCATTTGTTATTTTCCCCTCTTATTTCTGTACCTCTCATATTTCTTTTCTTCCCTTTTCTCTTACTCCAGTTCTGCCTGTCCTGTTTGCTATTGTATGTCTCTCTTTCCTGTGTTTGTTTAGTTGCCAACCTATTTTGCCTTTTCTGTCTTTTTTTTTAGACTTCTCTTTCCCTCCTCATTTTCCCTCCCTTTCCCTTTCCCCTCCCCTCCCCCATAGCTCCTGTCCCCTTGGGGACTCCCTTGTGGAGCATCGTGTCTAGTGGCCCTGTACCCCCCACTTGCCTTCTGCAACACCACACCAACATTTTACACGTATGCATGTTATCTTATACTTTAGTAAACATCATTAAACCTGCTTAGCGGCATATAGTTCTTTATCTTTTGTTCTATTCTTCTCCCAAACTTGTGTTCCGGTTTTCTTTTGTTTCTCTCTCCACCCTTGACTGTCCTTTTCTTTGCCTCTGTTCAGCTTGCAGACTTGTCTCTCAAATTTTTGTTTTTGAATTTCTCCAGCTCTTCTTCCTTCATAAAAAATAGTCTCTTGCCCTGATAGGTGACTGTCAGCTTTGCTGGGTAGTATACCTGGGTCTTGATGCCTGCCTTGCCTAAAGATTCAATCTGGCTCCTCCAGGCCTTTCTCCTCTGAACTGTTTCCATTGCCAGGTCAGGGTAAATGGAGATTTTTGCCCCTTCAAATATTAATTCTTTGACTTTCCTCGCCTCCCTTAAGTTGTTCTCTTTGTCTGAATATCTCAGTAGTTTGGCGATTACTAGGCACGGGAAAACCGGTAAATCCGGAATCTGATAATGCCGGTACCGGGCGTACCGGCATTATCGGATTCGACCCGGTAAATCCGGTCCGGTTACCGGATTCCGGGTACCGGATTTTTTTACATTGCAGCCATTTAAAAATGGCTGCAATGTAAAAGCCCCACCAAAAAAGTAAAAAAAAACAAAAACCCTCCCCGAGTCCAGGCTGCGCGGGTGGAAGGGGGGACACCCCCCACCCACCCTGCCCAGCCTGGATTTTTGTTTAAAAAAAGACCCAGAGGCGAGCCCACCCCCCAGCACCAGCGGCCGCGGCGTCCCCGCAGCCGCCGGTAAGTATGACCCGATCCCTGGGGGGGGTGTTTAACACCCCCCCAACCCCCCAGGGATCACCCCTACTAAAGTTCAGTGCGCTTACCTTGCGGAGCTCCGGCGGCGGCGGCGGGCGGTCCGGCGGCCTCAGCGCCGGCTGTGGCTGCCGGCGTCAGAGACGCTCTAGGCCTTCCGGGGAAACCCGGAAGTTCCCCGGAAGGCCTAGAGCGTCTCTGACGCCGGCAGCCACAGCCGGCGCTGAGGCCGCCGGACCACCCGCCGCCGGAGCTCCGCAAGGTAAGCAAAGCACTGAACTTTAGTAGGGGTGATCCCTGGGGGGTTGGTGGGTGTTAAACACCCCCCCCCCCCAGGGATCGGGTCATACTTACCGGCGGCTGCAGGGACGCCGCGGCCGCTGGTGCTGGGCTCAGTCTTTTTTTAAACAAAAATCCAGGCTGGGCAGGGTGGGTGGGGGGTGTCCCCCCTTCCACCCGCGCAGCCTGGGGAGGGGGAGGAATTAAATTTAATTGTATTTATTTCATTGGTTTCAATGGGGACACCGTGCCCCATTGAACTCAATGAAATAAAACCGGTACCGGTATACCAGATTTAATCCGGGAATCCGGTTCTTCGAGAACCGGTAACCGGTAACCGGTAATGGGCCCGGGGTCCCACCTCTAGCGATTACTGCTCTTGGGGGAAACTGATCTTTTGGTTTTGGCCTGAGTGAGCGGAGGGCTCTTTCGATTTCCACTGAATGTAACATGGGGCACCCTGGGAATATAGTCTTTAGAAGCTCATGCAGAAGCTCTTTCATTCCATTTTTTTCTTTTCCCTCTGGGATCCCCATTATGCACAGGTTGCTTTTTCTAGACCTGTTTTCCAGGTCTTCTACTTTATTCTTTAGCTCCTGCATTGCCACCTCTGTCCCTGTTAATTTTTGTTCAACATTATTCCCCCAGTCTTCTTGGTCACTTATTCGTTGCTCCATTAAATCCATCCTTTTGTTCATTCCCTCCACCTGACCCTTTAGTTCTTCTAGCATAGCGTTTGTTTTGCTGATTCCGTTTTTATTAATAAATAGATCTTTTTGTATGGACTTTAGCAAGTCCATTACTTGCGTTTGGATCTCTATGTCTTCCTGCGAGTCTTTTTCTGCCACGCCCACCCTTTTGAGCTCCCCCGCTTCTCCTCTTCTTGCGCTACGGCGCGGGGTGCTGGATCGCTCCAAATTTTAAGTTTTTCTCTTTTTTTTTCCGGCGCACATGCCTTGTGAGTTGCGCCGGGGTTCTGCAGCTTTTTTGGGAGTTTTAGCTGTTTTAGGTGCACTGCTGCATTAGGCCTGCCGGGAGCTCAGTCGAATGCGACCTGCTGCCCCGGCATGCCCACGTGACCCCCCGTAGGGAGTGTTTCTTATCCCTGACGGGAGCCTCCACCAAGGCCTTATCCAAGGCAGAACCGAACAGCTTGGGTCCCCTATAACATCCATGGACTAGCAGGTTCTTTGTATGGGTATCTGCTCTCCAAGACCACATTTGTTGCCATTCCCTTCGCCACCCATGTGAGCGAGTCCATGACGGCATCTGCTAAAAAGGCATTGGCCATAGTAACGTTATTAACCATCTTGTCTGCCATACGAGGGCTGACAGCTGGATCCTTACTGAGCTTAAACCACTTTAATACCACCCTGGAGGCATAGGAGGTTGTGGTAGCGATTCGTAGTAGTTGGGAAAGGGCCTCAAAGCTTCGCCTGAGACACATCTATGTCCTTGTCAGTTGCGTCCTTGGGAAGATCTCCTTTGGCTAAGACGACAGACTGACAGGCCAGGGAGGAAGCTGCTGCATCTACCCTGGGGGTGGGAAAAGGTAGTCACAGCTCCTATGGAATGCATACAGCATATGCTGTGCTTTGGACAACTTCGAGTGCCGTGCGGGCAGTTTCCACTGTGCCCTAATAATTTTCTCAAAAGCCTTGTCCATATAAACTCCCTTGCTCTAGCACCCAGCCTGGGAATATAATCCCTATCTGAGTGACTCCTCTACAGAGGAGTCTGAGGCCTTCTTGCCTTTGGCCTTGGGAGTAATATGTAACACCTGGGAGACCTTCCTTAACAACTTGGGGTCAAGGCCCGAGGGTAGCTCCCTGTCAAGCTCCTTAAAGTCCTGTGGTTGCTGCTCAGTGTCTTGTATGGCTTCATGTGCTAGGGAGCTATCTGACTGGGGAGAATCCTCTTCTCCCCTTGAAGTGCCCCGCCTGGTCTTTAAAGAATGGTCACAACCCTGTGGGTCCCCTGGCCTCTTTTCCTTTTAGCTGCCGGGGGGGGGGGGGGGGG
>QEPC01008313.1:1041286-1058097 GCA_003113815.1 Sphenodon punctatus
ATGTAGGGTTTAAAAGAAAGGGGTGAGTCAAAGATGAAGCCTAGGCTACGGGCTTGGGGGACAGGCAGGATGGTGACTCCATCAATAGTTATTGACAGTGAGGAAGGAGAGGAAGGATGGGGGGGAAGATAAGGAGTACTAAGGCTCTGGATGGCCTCACGCATGCGTTGCATAATCCCCAGCTGCAAACGCTGGGTGGGATCAGGGTCCGTGGGGGTCTTACTGTTTGGTGGGAGGCTGATGACTGAGCCGCCTCTGACTGAGACCTGCTCCCTGCGTGCCTCCTGCTCCAAGTCAGCAACCTCGGCTACTCGAGCGGTCACTGCTGCTTGAGTTCCCTGACTGCGGCGGGCACAGCGTTCGAGCGGGCATTTCGCCTAGTTTTGGCAGTCTCCGCCATCTTGAAACCGTCCCTCAGCGGCCGCACTCAAGGGTCCGTACCCAAAGGCCAGCCCTGGCACCAAGCGGCAGGTCTCTGCGCTGAAGTCCAATAGAGGACGACGAACTCTGTTGAGCTAGAGTCCAATATTTAAAAGGTTTTCCGGTCCTCCTCGTTCCCTCAGATGGTCCAGAAGCGGAGTCCTAAAGCAACGCTCCTCCTAGCTCGGAGGCAGACACTAAACTGGAGAACGTGACGAGAGAGCTTCCCTAACCAGACACTTTCAGCTTAGTGCTGCCTCCTAGTGGATGATGTGAGACATTACCCTCTGTCTGACTTACCGGACTTCATCCACTAGGAGTCTTGATTTTGCTTTATGCCAACGATATGGTTCTTTTGTCAAATGCTAGATTGGGGATGAAGAGACTGTTAGATGCCCTGGGGTTTTTCTAAGAGCAATCATTTAAAAATCAATTACCAAAAAAATTAAGTCCTTGCTGTGGCTAAGTCCCTTCACAAATACAATTGGTCCTGTTATAATATAAGACTTGATCAGGTACAGAATTATCGTTACCTTGGTCAGACTTTTTCTGCCACAGGATATTGAGTAAAGCACGCTGAAGCTATTAAACTAAAAATGTCCCAATCCATTGGGGGGCCTTATTAAATTTTGGAGGACAGATGTGGTGGGGAGGGGGTTGGTAACTCTTGCTTTGAGGCTTCTAAACTTGAAGGCCTCTCCGCAAGCCCTTTATGGTGCTTAAGTTTGGGGAGCCTTCCTTAATGGCAAACTGGAATTTTTCCAAGACCGATTCCTACATGCGATTCTATCTGTACCTACCACCACCCCGGCTAGCCTTGTAAGGCTTGAAACTGGTATCTTATCTGTTGCAGCAAAACTCAATCTGGCCTATGTTTCTTATTGGCGGAGGATTAGTATGTCTGAAGACAGACTTCCACTCCTCTGCCTTACTGAATTTTCATCCTCCACTCCTATGTCTCAGTGGTACAAAAAACTTATTTTATTGCTTAGAAGCACTTTAGCCCATTTGCCCAATTTCAAGGTCAAATCCCCAATCTTTAGACAACTGTCAGATCTGGCTATTACAGAGGATATGAGAAACATTGCTAAATTAAAATCTGCTCCTTTCTACCATCTTGTAATTTTGTTCAAATTGAGGATCTCCTTCATGTATTGTTTCATTATCTGCATATTCAAGTGTTTCATCAAAAATTTCTGATCCCAGTAATTCGGAAGATTCATTGGTCACCAACAGTTATTAATTTTTCTGGTAACAACCAAAGATGATGATATTAGAAATCTTGCTAAAATGGATCTTGCACTGATAAAGAGGAAACAATGATCATGACGTGTAGGGATGGACTGTTGATGGTGGTTCCCTATTGTTTCTTTTTATACACTATTTTATTTTAAATTTTAGTTATTGTTGTTGATCCCCCCGTTATGTATGTTTTGTCCTTGGTTAGGACTTCAAGAATTAATTGGTATTAGTATTATTATCCTTAGTGAGCGAGATTGTACCGGCTGTGTGCTTGGTGCTCAATTAGCAGAGTTAACATCTGTGCAATATTTATGTATGAGCACCTTGTTTGCAGACGTGTAAGCTGTGCATAATTGTATTACGGCATGATTATTATGTCTTGATTGCACTCTTATAATGGCTTGGCCGGCTCGCACTCAGAATTTCCTATCTGCCTATCAAGGCTTGTTTTATGTTGTTTTTGTCTGCTATGCAAGTTTTGACCTTTGGTTACGACTTTAATAAAATTACTACTACTACAAGGGAACACCAGTAACACCACACCATGGCCAAGAGGTTGAAATTGACAGATGCTCCTGAAGATTCTGGAAGTCAAGATACTAGTAGAAATAACGGGGAACTGTGTGTTGTGTGTCAGGAAGTGACAGCTGAAACTTTACAATGCCCAGCAACAGGGGCAGCTGTTGGTGCTGGTTACAAGTCTTTGCGGATAACCTACTAGAATTTGCTGCCATCAATGAACTGCCAACAACATTGCAACTTGATAGATTTGATGAAGGTGAAGGAACTGAAGCTACATTTATTTTACACAAGACAAAATGGCCTAACACATGTAGACTCAAGTTTAACAAAAACATGCTTCAACGAGCACTGAAAAGAGTATGTGAAGTTTTTGTTGAAACAAGTTCAGTTACCCCTGCAACATCCAAATTTACACAATCAAGGTCTTCTATCCACATACAATTGGTGCAGATTTATGGGTTTTTTTGTGCACAAGAAGCGAGAGCAGACAAACTACATTGGGTTTCAGCATTTAGAATCGATCATGTTCGATCAGTTGCAGCACTTCTGGAAAACAGTCAACTTCTGGCAAAACTCTGTTATGGAGACATGGGTGTCCTTGAGGCAAAATATCATTATGTGTTTGGTATTACTGTACAATCATGGAAGATCAGTCAGAACATATGAGGGTGGTGGAAACAAAACTGAATGCACCATAGCAGAGATTACGTTTGCTGAGCTTGTGACATACATAGAAACACAGGAAGACTCAATAGTGGAACAGATCTTCAAATTGAGTGAGTTTGCTCACCTCTACAATTCAAGGATGGAACAACTAGGTGTAGTTCTGGAGCATCAAATCCATACCACCACACTAAAGCAACTGATAATGGCCCATTTTCTGGACATGAAGGCTTTTAACAAGGGGCATGATTAGTTGCTTGGTTCCAATGATGCAATTTCCAAAGCTCTGTCACAACTTATGGACAGAACAGTGATGAAGCAGTTTGCCTTTCACTTGCTGCACAGATCGTGCGCAGAAGCATGTTCGATAAAGCCACAAGTTTGGATGGAACATTTCAGTAGACATGTCAAGAGGATTCTGTTTCAGAAGTATTAATTACTTTAGTAAACATAATATTTGTGGGGCCTAACGAAGGATCAATCAAGTCAACCAACGGCACCTGCAACATTGGCATTAGCTCAGCTCTTGAAGTTTAACTACATGAACAGGTGAATTGAAACTGAAACACCATCTGTTAGACAGAATTGATCATGAGATGCCACTTCACATTGGACTGATGCTACATGCTACAACACGAAAGAACTCATTGACAAGTTCTCACCTTGGTCTCAACATTTCATATGATTGCACGCTTCGCCTCTCCTCTTAGATGGGCAATGGGTGTGCACGTGAGCAATACCATGTGGAGAAAGTAGTCTGTCCACCTAGTTTACGCAGCAACGTCTTCACTACGGCAGCAGTAGCAGACCACAATACCAGCTCTACGACAGCAGCAGACTCTTCAAGGAACAGGAATCGCCCTAATGCAACACCCATCTCAGATAAAGTGGCATGAATGTGGTACTTAGTTGTGATACAAGTCATACCATGTAACTAGCAAAATTTCCTTCGTGTGGATGCCAACAAGGCTGAGTTGTTCAGTTTCTTATCGAAGATTGTCACACAGAACTTTTCCTTCAAAGTGCTGATTGTAACAGATAAGGTGCTCAGTGTACCAACGAGCTTAGGTGTTACATCACTCGCTCTATGCAGCCATGAGGAGGCCGATATTCGTATATTCATTTATGCTGAAGATGCTGCCAGTAATGGTCACCGCAGAGTCCAGCTAAGCACTGTTGATACTGATGTCGTGGTACTAGCAGTAATGACTATTCATTCACTCACAAAAGATGAACTATGGATATCATTTGGTACAGGTAAGAACTTTAGATACGTTGCAATTAATGAAATAGCTGCCTGCCTAGGACCAGAGATCTCCCTTGCACTTCCAATATTCCATGCATTGACCAGATGTCACAGTTTCAGCATTTGCTGGTCATGGAAAGAAAACTGCTTGGTCAACATGGAAATTGTTTCCAGAAGTCACTGCAGCACTACTCCAGCTAGCAAAAGCACCCACTTATCACAAAAGAAAACTTGACAATTGAAATATTTGTTATTCTTATGTCTGACAGAAGAACCTGCAATGACATCAATATTGCAAGGAAGATGTTCACAAACAAATGCAGTTCTCGATACGATTCCACTGGACATCTGCTGCCCTCAAGCAGCACATTAAAGGGCTTTATATCAAGGTGGCTATTGTTGGGGACAGACACTTATTCCACAATCCATGCTTTCATTGTCTGTGGACTCGGGTTGGTCATGAATAGGTAACCCTTAAGAACCGTACTGGACAAGACTTCCAAGAGCTGCAATCAGCTGCTATGAACCAATACACTGTGGTTACAAGGAGGGATGCATTAAGATGCACTGCATGTGCAGCCAACAAGTGCAAGATCAGAAAGCATGTTTCATAACTTTGTACTCACTTTCATATAAATACTAACATTAACAATTTTTATATACTGAATTAATGTATTACATTATATTAACATGCTACATGTTTAATTATTGCCTGGTTAGTGCTCTATGTTGGTACAAGGAAAATACAAATCAGACCCACAGAACCTGAGGCATCACATTATTTGTAACTCCCCCCACCAGTTACAAAACCAGCTGCCATTATGAATATTAGGAATGCCTCCCTATCTTAATTTGAGCATGGTAGGGTACACTTTGTATCTACCAAGTTTCATGCTTCTATCACACTGTGCACAATTCTAATGCCTACCATGACTTAGCCGCTGCACTATTACTATTGGGGGCTGAAACAACAGAGAATGGTGTACTTCTCCCAAGAGACAGATTAGCCACTATCAGCGATAGGATACTGGGCTTGATGGGTTGCTGGTCTGACCCAGTATGGCACTAATGTTCTTAATCATTTCAAGATCCCAGCTGACTAAATGAGGGAGGCTTTAAGGTAGGAGGAGTAAGGAGCTGATAGATCTTAAGTTTGGTTTATATGGACCAGTGTGTCCTGAAATAGCCACTGGAGGCTAGCTATGAACACTTCATGCAATACTATAGCCAATAGTTTTATATTTCTCACATTACAAACTAGCATACTTACTGTCATCTCCAACAGGCCCTGCTGAACACTGTGCTGGGGGATCACGTGCCAGATCATTCAATTCCTACAAGCAAAAAAATGAAGGTGGTTCATATTCACATGGCCTAAAACTGATCACATTTAGACTCCCTCACAAAAGTCATGCACTAATATTCCAACATCATGCACCCGCACCCATCCCCCGTCTAGCTGAAAGAACAAAAGTAAACTCAGATGATTTGATGTTTATCTGAAAGATGTTACATGACAGGATCAGACTCTCGTTTACTTTAGCGTAGCAGTGCATAGCTTTTTCAGCCAGTATATGCAACAAATCCAGATTCCTCCTTAGCCTTAAGTTATCCATCATCAGCTACCTCTCCATAAAGTATTCTAGAACTCTACTCAGAAGATTGTGACAGGCTCAGATCAGATTAGGTTCCGTTTAAGGAGTCCAAACTTTTCTTGAAAAATCATGAGACATTATTATTTATGTAAGCCAAAGCTGCTATTAAAATCATAATCGTATAAGCCATTTTTAATAGTAGTATTTTGATTAGTAATTCCCACCCCATATAGGTTTCCTAACTGTTCTACCCAAAGCAGCTGTACTCTCCTTATGAAAAAGCTTTCCTCTCCCCTTCCCTTGGTCCCTTCAATCCATCCGCCTTCCCAATGAGAATTTGCATAGCCCTCAGTTCAGTTAGCACTCTGCCTTCATGCTTCTGCTTTTTAAGCTTGCAGTCTATAAGCGTGGACATGTGCTGCAGTTAGTCAAGTATTGGGTGAGAAAGATAACGTACATAGCAAATAGAAAGATCATGTACATAATAATGAAGAGAAATTATCTTACTGCTTTTACCAAAAGAGCCCAGGAAAAATTGCATTTGAACCAATATGGAAAGACTTTCAGGAAAATTAACTAGTTCTGTTCATTAAACTAACTACCATTGTGTCAAATTAGTTTTGGTCATAAAATAAAAACCTCCTTTAAGAGAAAAGGTCAAGGGTGCCAAGCAATATTGCTGAGGTGCTAAACTGCCATGGGATATAGTTTGGAAATGATCAGCTTGAATTCAGAGAACTCCCAATTCAGAGACATGAGTGAAAGGCACTGTATGCCATAGCTTAGCTCTGTTCACTGTGTGTAGCTGCTCAATGGTTCTGCACAAAGTTAATGTCCCCCTGCCCCCCCAAAAAAGATGCATGAAACTGGAGGGGAGAGCCACCCTTCATAGGAAAATGAAAAGAGGACGCACAGGCTACTTAAGTGCTCCTATAGAAATGGTCAGCAGTGACCTTTATTCCATACTTTTAAAACAGATCCAAACCGCCTTGCTCTTTTGGGGAGATCAGATACTTTTCTTCCTTCACCTGGACCAGAGACTACCCCTCTCTCTCAAGAGGGGAATCCTTCAGAAGAGGATATTTTTCTCATTAGCAAGTCCATGAGGACACAGGGACCTAAAGCCAATTCCATTTTAAGTTTGAAGCGCACCAAGAGCGCAAGTCAGCTCCATACAAGTCAATGGGAGTTTAGCCATTGACTTCCAATGGAAGCTGAAACATACCCCAGGTGTCCAAGGTTCTTCAGGTTACAATACTCCCTTCTCCAAGATGTCATTTCAGCGCAGACAAGAAAAGGACTCCTCCCTCCCCCCCCCTTCCCTCCCTACACATCTGCAACCTAAGATTTTACATTATTGTGATGAAGCAGATGCCAGATTTAAGGCATCTTAGTGGGCGTACCATGTTTGTGCTATGTACTATCTTTGCTTTGCAGTTTAAACTAAGGATTCACAAAACAGTTTAAGTGGTAAACGTTTCTCAAGACCTTCTCTGAGTTCCCCACCTCCAGCTCTTTCTATGGTAAGTAGCCAATTCTGTGTCGCATGAGCAGTATGAAAGTTTATGGCAGGACAGCTTTGGTTTCACTAGCTCATTGCAACTGCAGTTACAGTTGCAAATGGCTTTTTTGGCATTCTAAAGTTTACCAGACACCCATTAGCTGGAGCATTTAGCCTGCTAGCCAGGTAGCAAGGTTTACAGCAGCTAACCACAGAGTTGTGGGGCAGAAAATTTTCCACCACCAAATTTTTCCACGGAAAATTTTCCAGGGCTTCCATTAATGTGTGGCTCCTTTAGAATAACTGTGGGGAGACTAAGGTTCTCCTGGGACAGCTGTTCTTATACAAGCAAGTCAGATTAATCTGCTCTATTAGGATCTTTATTTCCCTGAGGGAAGGGAGCACACTTGAATATTTGTCTTTTCCTTTTGCTCTTTCAACCTGTGCTATTTCTTGCTTTTTGTCTGGTCTCAGAGGAGGAACTCCTGGGGATATCCCAACTCCCTGTTTCAATTGAATCCTTCTGAGTGGCAATAGTAATACAACTTTGCAAAGCTCACTATTTTTTACTTTGCTCCTACTGGGGAAAGAGTAGAAAGTCACCAGTTGCACAGCTAAGCAGTTAAGAATGTGCTGTGTGCAGAAGCAGTCCTGATAAAAAGATTGGTCATTCATGAATGTGACAGAAGGTACGATCTCTTGACCCATAAGTGCTTCTAGCATGTTAACTGCATGCCTGTCTCTGCTCCTCTTTCCCTTATGTTCCCAACTGGAGCAATATTACTGCTCTCTCAGTAGGATCAGCAGCAAAGATGGAAGATCGTTGTTTGTCTTGTAAGGTGCCCATAACAGGGCTTTGGCAGCATTTTGCTGCATGTGGAAAATTACCGATGGTGAAAGGGAAACCAAAACATTGTGTTTGATTTTTTTTCTTTCCCCCCCTAATCATATACTCTAGTTGGCACCTGGGCAGGCTACTGGAAAAACTGAGATATTACAGCATGTAAAATATGGTGAACTGCTTAGTGTGGTTTACTAAAGATATAGGGTTAAACATGCCAAATCACACCATAATCTAACTAAGGGATTGGGAAAAGTTATAGAAACATTTTCTGAGCAAAAATAAGTTATGCAAATTTTTAAAAAAATATTAGCATGGGAAAATTTTCTGGAAAATCCACATCATGGCTAGCCATCTCTCCAGCAGCTCCTACTCTACACCCTCCTCCTGGCCAAGGAATTCAAGAAGAAGTGAAGCACTTGACTGCTTCATAAAGAGGTGCTCAAGTCTTCCCCCTTATCAGAACTAGTTTCTTGGAACATTCTCTTCCTTTCTCCCAAACCAGTACTGAAAAGTAGTAGCACTGGTGGTATAAAAAGATTAGTTTATTCTGTTGAAATAGTATAATCCATTGCTGGCCAGACTAACAAAAGATGACAATATATGTTTGACTGGGGAACATTTTATGTGCATGCTCCAGAGCCTGAGACACTATTATTTTCCAGCAATGTTTAGAAATCTCCAAGAACAATTTTTAAATACCAAGAGACTTACATTTTGCCTGCATGCACTCATTTTGAGACTTAAGATATAGTCAAGACATTCCAGGCAGAAAATTTCTCAGGAGTCCCAATACCCATCTGCAGATGTGATGCCACTGTTACCTGCTGTGCCTCGTGCTGTGAGCACACCATCACTGATAGTCTTCAACAAGATGTAGTGATGTCACCTACCGGCCAGAGCACCAGGTTGGAGCTAGCACCTGCACCAGAGGTGCCTTCCACCACCTGGAGCAGTGCTAGGCCACAGCTAGCACCAGGTATGCAAACACCCTCCACCAGTCAGATCAACACAGGGCTGCAGTTAGCACCAACACCACGTGCTACAGTCTCGACCAATGAGGTGTTGCCCTAGAGAAAAGAGGGAGGATCAGGGAACTTCTGGACTTCTCTCTTCAGCTATTGGGGTGGGGGGCAACAGGCAGTTCCTCCCCTGGCTTGCCAACTGTCTAGATCTCCTGCTCTGGCTCATTGCTAATTGTCTGATCCCTGATCCTGCTCTAGCGCCTGGGTTCCCTCCCCACCTCCATCTCCTGCATTTGCCTCTCCAGCACCCAGGACATCCCACATGGTCACATTCATCCACTCCAGAAATTGCTCACCACCGGACCTCTGCCTGCCCACTCCCTCCCTTGCTCATCCTCCCAGTAACATTTACCCAAACCAGGATCAGTGTGGCCCTCAAGGCCCTGGTGGACTCTGGGGCCTCCATGATTTACATTGACCAGGCTGCAATTGAACACTTTCAGTTCCCAGCCCAAAGATCACTCTGTGGCTGTGGAAGCCGTTGATGTCTCCCCTCTAGCCCAGTCTGCCACCACAGCCAAGCTGTAAGACTATTGGGCAACACCAGGAATCCCTACAGCTGGACCCGATTCAGTCTCCATGCCATCCGACTGTACTGGGCATCCCATGGTTAGTGCACCAACCTTGTATCAACTGGACACAGCGAACTCTGCACTTCAAATCCCTTCAGTATAAATAGCACTGCCTGGTTACCCCTACTGGTGGTTATGCTGGCTCTGCCCCCGCTGGCACGTCACTGCAGGCAGTTCCCCCAGGTACCTTGCCCAAAGAGTTTGAGGATTTGGGGAATGTTTTTGATGAGCGACAAGTGAGGTTTTGCCTCCCCACAGACTCTACAATTGTCCGAGAGATCTAGTTCCCGGCACCCCACTCCCCCTTGGCTGTATCTATGCCCTTTTGCCTACTGAACAGATGGGAGTACTTGGACAGAAATATGTACAAGGTGTCATTCTGTCCCTCTGTCTCCCCCACCGATGCTCCATTGTTCTCTGTGCCCACGAAAGAAGGCACCTTTGAGTTATTAGGGACTCAACCACAACAGTTAATCAGGATACCCTCTTCCCTCGATCCCAGATCTTCTGAGTCACCTCCATGCTGCCTCAATATACACCAAGCCTGACCTGCAGCTTACAGCCTAATGTGAATCCGAGAGAGGAACAAATGGAGGACTGCTTTTGTACCCAGCATGGACTTTCTGAATATCTAGACATGCCCTTCAGCCTTGCCAATGCCTAAGCCACATTCCAACACTCTATTAATGACTTATTTCAAAAGCTCCATAATGTATATGTGGTGGTATACCTGGACAATTAATATCCAGGTGTTCTCGGACATGCTAGACCACAGATTCTCAACCTGGTGCTCCCGAGTGCTCGGTGAATGTTTGAAAGTGCTCCCAAGCCAGCTGTCAGTAGTACTTAGGAGCACTTTCACACACATGAGGCACTGAATTAAATTAAGTTGCAGAGGGGAAGACAATCTATGCAAATCATTCATGCAAATTATGCAGTGCTCCCATGTAGTCACATACATCTGTTGGTACTTTTGGTGGCAGTCTTTGGTAGATGTCTGAAATTGTGCGCATGGGCCATCTTTGCATTTGAACTGAAGTCCCTCGATGGAAGCCAGTGAGTCTTCTTCAGTTGTCACCACAACCCTGGTGCACCATCACTGCTCATCTTCAGCACTATCCACCAGCCAGACCACCAGACCGCAGCGAACACCTGCATCAGAAGCACGGCACCTCCTACCAGCTAAAGTGGCACCTCACTGCAGCTAGCACGAGGCATGCAAACACCATTCACTAGCCAGATTGACACAGGGCCATAGTTAGCACCACCACCACACCATGTGCTATGGTCAACCAATGAGGAGTGGCCCTAGAGCAAAGGGGGAGGAGTAGGAAGCATTTAGACCTCTCTCTTCCCCTAGAATTTATTTCACTATTCTTTTACCCCGCACCCTCCCACTCACAGAGCAGGGAAAGATAGACCGTTCCTCTAGCTTGCCAACTCTGTGAATCTCCTGCTCTGGCTCACTGCTACTCGCCTCGAACCCTGGATACTGTATGGTGTTCCAGCCCCTGGGTCCCCTCCCTGACCTCCCATCTTCTGTATTCCACTCCACTCCTGGGTTCCCTTGCTGACCTATGATTTCTACCTCTGCTCCTGAGCCCTGAACTTCCCACAAGGGCTCCTGCCACCTTAATCTACTCCAGTCCTTAGACAACATGAATTGCTCACCACTGGACCCCTGCGCACCCGCCTGTCCCCTCAGACTGCCTCTTGGAACGGACCCTTGCTTGCAACTGACCACGATCCTGATGCACCCTCTTCACTTGTTGAATGCCTATCTGCCTTGAGAATTGACCCTTGCTGACACCACAGCCTTGATTCACCTGTTCTGCAAGGGCCTACCTGAAACTCAGGTTGCACCCAGCCACACTGTTGACACCCACTTTGTTCCTAAGCCTGTTTTTGAGAATGTTTTAGACTTGTTACCATTCACACCTGAAGTTCTAACTAAAGAGTACAGATCTTGTTAAATGAGGCAGTGACACCAAGTTTCGAGCAGTTTGAACCATTTAAAAATAAATTTGTTCATTTAGTTTAATATAAGCTGTTTTAATACCTTATGCTAAACCTAAATCCAGTTAGAATTAAAATTTGTTTATCACCAAGGCACATTCTAAAAAAGGGTATTTCATCTTATCGTTGATGGTATTCGTTTCCATGCATGTCAGATGCCTAACAAAGTCTTTGCAAATCTCTATATCTGAGGTTCCAAAGTGGGTCATGCTACCTACAAATGGGGTAGCAAGTCCAACTGATATTTCATACAATTTGCCAGTCTGAGGGTACGCAACTGTATTTAAATCTAAAAATAGAGTCAAACAGGCAAAGAGTTTGGGAACCACTACTCTACACAAAAATCTTTGGCCAGTTACACTCTACTTCAAGTGTCTATTTGGGGATTAAAGTAGTAAGCAAGAACACTAAGTAAACGGAGCAGTAAAATTTTCTTCCCCTGCAACCAGTTATCTACCTCTGCTGGCTCCAGACATCATCATTGAACATCAAGTTTCAAAAGCCCTGGCCATCCCATCTTGCCTAGACCAGAGGGGTTATAACACACTTCACTTTTAAAAAAGGACTGAAGATAGCTTCTTAATTAAAGGTGGGGATTTTTTACTTTCATTTCTATATACGTATTTGTATGGAGTCTTGAGCCAACTATGCTGGAAATGGGTTTTTAATTCAGTCTTTTTACCTACCACCAATTTTTAATAGCTGTTTTAAACAGTTTAACTGCTCTGCATTATTTATATTATTATTATTTTTTTTTATGTGGTTTGGTAAAGCCATGTAAAGTAGGGGGCACTATATACATTTATTATTATTATTACTATTATTTATTCAATCTGGTTTAAGGCAAGCCCAGTAACTATGTCCCATTTGGGGCATGGGTGATCATATGTGGATGAGTCACAGGACACCCAAAGAGCTTTTAGTCCATCTAGGAGGGAGATGTTGGGTCTCAACCCATTCTAGCAATTGTACTGCGAGACAACCATCATGCTGCTCTGCAAGCTGAGCTCTAGGGGATTAGTGCACATGCCTGTGTCAGACAACACAGTGTCTGAAGAGCACAAGGTGGTTGCAAGCTCCAAACAGCATGAACACCTGTAGTGGCATCTCACTGGCTTCATGGAAGATTCATTTCCCTTGCAGAGCCACTGCTAAAGTGTTTGGAGCGAAAAGTAATCTATGCTGGAGTTGTGACCCTATCTCCTCAAGCACCCTACTGGCACGGAGATAATGCAGCCAGCTTCCCTCCAGTCTTACAAGAACCGTCCAACGAACCGCTCTGTTCTACCATTAACACTATAAATATCAAGGCAGCTATTCAAAAGGGTTCAATACCCATGTCTAATCTCAAGACCATACAGTTGTAAATTCGGGGGGGGGGGGGGGGCAAAATACAATATTGAATGCGGAATTTCTATTAGCTCCTTAACATCTAGTTCTAGGCTCAATTAATTCTATCAACCAGTGATCTAGAAGACAAGACACTGCTGATGCAAGTCTACAGATGACAAAAGCTGGTGGACAAGGCTGTTCTACAGAATGTGGGTCCATTCCAAAAACATATTTGCATGCAACCATGTGACGTCATCTAGGATAAAAGCATGCAGGATGGGCCTGTATCCTAACCTAAAAAGCAGAACTCCAATATGTTAGCGCTTCTAGTGGATGAAGTAATATTGTAGGGGGAGAGGCTTTGCATGAGCCTTTATATTACCAGAGAATTGGCAAGTAGAAGCAGTTTTACCTCTGCACGCAGAATCAGCAAAGCCTCTACAGGAATAATATATAGCCACAGGAGGCGGGTGAGAAGTGACCTGTGGGCCAGAGGTTCCTCATCCCCATTTTAAGGTTTAGAGATATGCACATGGCAACATCCTTTAAGTCAGCTTTGTAGATGTACTGGGTGTTACGTGCACATGCCCTCATCTCTGCTCCCTTACCCCAAGCTCAGTTTTCCAGTGTTTAGGAACAGAACTGGATCCCAAGTCCAGACCCAAACACTGGAAGGGAGCTACATACGAAGTTATCTATGGGCTGCATTTCACTGCCAGGCCAGAGGTACCCCACCCCTACACTAGGGTGACACTAGCAAATTTTAAGTTGTGCTACCTAGCTTATAGGCGCTTCTGTAAGTCTCAAGTCCTAAAGAGCCAACTCATTTTTGCTTTTGTATTTATTTTCCATTTGAAAGCTCAGTTTGATGTTTTCCAAAAGGTACACAGAATATACTTGCATTTTTGAACCCCAACATATTAGCCACGTCCCACAAATTAAGTCACAAGCTTCACCACCAATGCTATTGGAACCAACTCTAGCTACGATAATTTGCTTTGCCAGCAGGTAGTATTATTTCTAAGAACCACCATTATTTTGCTCAGCAATTATAAACTCTGCCTGTGCCCACCAGTCATCTTCATTTTCCAAGGAAATTTTAAAGTTGCCAACTGTGCCAGCAGAACTTGTGTATCGCATTATGTACTATAATCTTACGTGGTCCATTGTCAGCTACCAAGATGACCCTGGAAATTCCTCCATGCCCCAGATGTCAAGCTCCAATGCTTAGACAGCTGCTGAGCACTTCCAGGTTGCTGGAGACAGGGGTAGGGAAGGGGTCGTTGCATCTCACAGCAGGACAATCCCCACAAAATATCACTGAAGGAACACAAATCACCTTCTAACCCGGAGTATGTAGATTTGCATCACAAAGTTCTCCTTCTGCAAACATTCCAAGTTATTCATGTAAGCAATGTCTAGTTATACATAAGCATTCAGTCTTTCCTTCAAGAAGCTTCTCTCTCCCACAGCACTAGTACTATTACACGTTCTCATTAGTGATCTATTCTGAATGTAACCAAGCTGTGGTCTATAACTAGGCAGAAAAAAAAGAAAACTTGTCTATACCTTCTAAGTTCTGATCAGTCCATTAAACAAACACAAAAAACCCAACCCACACCACTTCTATACAAAGTTAGACACCAATACTGTTACCTCCATAAAACAAGTGTTGTATATGCACCTGCCCACAGAACTTTAGTAGTCAAAAGGGATGTTCAAACTCTATACCTTCAGTTCATCACCCCCACCCCCGGTCTAGCCAACCCTTGTTCCACAGAGGTTGGCTAGTCACTAGGTCAGCCAAGTTCTCTGATGGCATTAAGACACATTCATGTGTCAGCAATGGCTTCAAACTGTAGCCAAGTATATACAGTATACCTTTGCTATAAAAAAGCTTGAGATCTAGGTTATGGCAAAGCATTCATAAAAAGCAGTATATCTGCAATGCTGTACATGGAGGGGGCTGCCAGGCTGGTTAATATACCGTACACACTGGTAACGAGGGGGTTTCGACTATAAGCCTGTGGCCTCACAAGTGCCAGACTGGCCCTAGTCAACCAGGTCTGGGGGGTTCTTTCACTGAGAACTATATAAAAAGAACAGATTAAGTGGATAGCAAAGTAGGTTGCCATTTACTCTATGAAATAAGACCTCAGGAGTGCTAGTAATGTAAACATCATCCACGCACAAGAAAAATCATCCATGCACAAGAATGCCCACAGATGATCAAGTAACTGGTTAGAACATGCTACCCTGAAGCAGACTTAGTGCAATAATCAGGTGTGCAACGAACTTTAGCTTTCACTCCTTGGTGAACGGTTTGAATTTTAATTAGTGTTAAATGGGCATGTGCTATGGCTCGTTTACAGTAAGCCAAGTAGTCTACATTAGCCATCTTTAATTACATGTCCTAGCATACAGGCCTTCAGCGTAACTGCAGACCAGAGGAAAAGGTAGTCTTCCAAATGATGGCCAGCAGCAATCAACAGTGTTGAGAAGTATCCAGAGAATGCAATGCTTCTGCAAATAAAGCTGGAATATATTAAATATCCAAAGGCACTTGCACTTGTTATAATGCCTGCTATGGGTTGTCCTGTGAAGATATGGCATGCCCAACTGCACAGTGAAAATCTGGACAGCAACTTAGACCAACTCAGTACAACTCCCTTTATTGCAATTACAAAGGAAGATTCAACACGAGGTCCAAGAGTACCCCATGTGCTGTTAAGGGCATTATTGAGATACTATGAATCTGGAGCAATTCGTGCACTTTATTATCAATGTAGACATAGGCACTATGTCCCAGCAAGGCCCAAAATCTAGATGGAACATGGGTTTCTCTAAAGCAATAATATACAGACTGGCTTTCCTCCACCACTTATTCAGCATCAGTCTTTCATAAAGTAAAGTTCCAAAAGGAAACACTTGTCTCAAGGTAGAAAAAGTTCTACCATCACTTCTGTAACTTGTTTTCAACTAGGCTGTAATTACCAGCTTCAACTCATCACAAGAGGACAAGCGAAAAAGGAAGATCAGCTGATGACTTCAAACAGAAGTAAATCAAAATGGTTTGTCATGCTTGACAGAGCTGGGAGTCATCAACATGCAGGAATGAGAAGGTAAGGCAATTCAATCTTCCACAACTAGTTTTTGGTCGTAAATTCTTGAACTTGCTGTTCAGATGCAACAAAGCCTGTTGCCAACACAGAAAAAAGACTGACCCAACAGGGACATAAGAACGTAAGGCATGCCATACTGGGTCAGACCAACGGTCCATTGAACCCAGCATCCTGTCTTTGACAGTGGCCAATCACGGGGGCCTGGGAGAAGCACCCAACAGGTCACCATGCTATCCATTCCCTGTGGGTCATCCCCAGGCTCCCGACAGTAAAGGTTTTGTTCCCCAATCCTATCTGGCTAATAGCTGCTAATGGACCTCACTTCCAGAAACTTGTCCAAACCTCTTTTAAACTCAGCTATGCTGCTGGCCTTGACCACCTCCTGGCAGTAAATTCCACAACCTAATTGTGAAAATATACTTTCTTTTGTTTGTTTTTACTCTGCCACCTGAGAGTTTATGGAGCATCCCCTAGTTTTAGTACTAGTTGAGAGGATAAATAACCGTTCCGTTTACAAGTTCCACATCACTCATGATTTTATAGACCTCTATCATATCTCCTCTCAGCCATCTTTTCCAAGCTGAAGAGCCCCAACCTACCAAGCCTCTCCTCATATAGGAGCCCTTCCATGCCCTTGATCATTTTTGTTGCCCTTCTCTGTACCTTTTCTAGTTCCGCTATGTCTTTTTTGAGATGGGGCGACCAGAACTGCAC
>QEPC01008313.1:1058742-1077354 GCA_003113815.1 Sphenodon punctatus
CCCTCAAAGAATTCCAAGAGATTAGTGAGGCATGACTTCCCTTTGCTAAATGCATGCTGACTCTTTGCCATTAAGCCATGTTTATCAATATGCCCAGTGATTCTGTTCTTAATGATAGTTTCCACCATTTTGCCCCGCAGACAGACAGACATCAAGCTTACCAGTCTGTAGCTTCCAGGATCACCTCTGGAACCCTTTTTAAATATTGGGGTTACATTTGCCACCCTCCAGTCCTCAGATACAGTGCCAGATGCCAACGTTAGGTTACAAATTACTACTAGTAGGTTTGCAATTTCACATTTGAGTTCCTTCAGAACTCTGAGGTGAATACCATCTGACCCTGGTGATTTGTTTGTATTAAGCTTGTCAATTTGCTCTAGAACCTCCTTCAAATTCTAGAGGTGCTTATACACAGATGGCATATTTACAGAGCCAGAGAAAGGGCTGCTTAAAATTGACCATGGAACCCAAGATTGATAGAACCCTAGAGATCTGGCCTTTAATTTCTCCAAGACCTCATTGTGTTTTTAAACCAAGATTCATTTCCCTGGAAAGGCAAGCCAGTTCAATCTTCCGCAGCAAGAGGCAAAATGCCCGAGTTAAGCACTTCTCAAAGAGAACCAAGATCAGATCTATCACTTCTAGAATTACTGCAGTTCACATATTAGTTCAAGCAATGCCTGCTTTTGTCGACTAGAATGAACCAGGCCTCCAAAACATCACCTTGGACCATAATAACCCAGGACAGTGCTGTCCCAAATCCTTAACTTAGATGATCAAAAGAAAAGATCCTCCCCTAAATACTTGTGCCATTCATCACTATAGTATCAAAGCTCACAAAATCCTTGCAAGGTAGAGGAATATTAGACAGACTGACTTACCCAAGGTCAGTCTACTGCAGATTTCCAGTGTATTCACCACAAAGGTATCCTTCCTACAGGTCAAAAAAATCTGAAGCTCATTCCCACTCTCATCTGCAGATCTGAAGAATAATCTTCCCCAGCTACAGATATTCTAGAGCAGGGGTGAGGAAGTTTTTCCTTCCTGCAGGCCACTTTGAAAATTAGTACAGTACAAGCTCCACAGGCTGGATAGGATTTGGGGAAGGGGGAAGGTCCAGAGCATGGATCAATCTTCTATCTCTGAGTGCATGCCATCGTCTCTACACCCTTCCCCGCCAAGCTTGCCCCTTCAATGCTTACAAGGTAGAGCAGTGGTTCCCAGACTTTATCCTATGGCACCACACTCCACGAAGCCAAAGCTATCCATGCCACTGCTACACCAGGCCACTGCATGATCCCTATACCACCTGCTAAGGTGACATTTAAAGACTAGTCCCAGCACAGAGCCTGGTGGCGGAATTCCAGCAGTGAGACTTGGGAGCTCCTTTGCTTCTTCTAGTGATAGCTACTACTGGAGTACTGGCTCTTCTGGGCGAGGAGGAATGAGGCAAAATAGAGGAGATACTGCATGTGCAGCTCTCTAGGCACTACAAACAGGAAGATCGCTGCATATGCATACTGCTACCTGTTCTCTCTCCTGGCCCCAACTTTTACCCAGTCTCCTCACACTCTGGAATTAATTGATGGCATGTCATCCAGTTTGGGAATCCCTGGGGTAGGGGCTGGATTCATAGACCAGACTGTAGGAATTAGGAAGGGGCCAAATAAAAAGCCTGCAGTCTGGTCTATGAATCCAGCCCCTACCCCAGGGATTCCCAAACTGGATGACATGCCATCAATTAATTCCAGGGCTGCACATGCAGTGTCTCCTCTATTTTTCCTCATTCCTCCTCACCCAGAAGAGCCAGTACTCCAGTAGTAGCTATCACTAGAAGAAACATGTACAGAAGCCATAGGGTAGTCTTAATTTTTTGTTTCCATAAATTTCATTCTCAGGTCTTGTCAATGTGGAGTTTCACAGTTACAAGCTGCATTAGTTTGTACAGGTTAGCCTGTATCATATCCCTGTATGTAAAAACTCAGTAAGTTGCCTTTTCCAATTTAAAGAGCACTATCTGTGCAAGGGTGCCTACCCACAGGTTAGGTAGCCTGTACTACATTCAGCAGTCTTAGATGCGGGTTAATCAGGCTAAAAAAAAACAAAAAAAACCCACTTATGTAGTTGTTGGAAGATGTGTCAGTATGCCAGCACTCCATGTAAGGCAAATAATTTAGCCTTCCCTTTTTATTACAAAGAGAAACAGTCTTTTTGGAAGACCGCTTTGAAGTTCTAAACCAAAGAAACAATCCTTGACTTTCAATTGTATTGAATTAACTACTTGGTTACACTAAATTACGAGGTGGGTTGCATCAAGTGTGAAGCACAAGCAGTTTACACTAACAGTCATTGTTAATTGTTGTAATTTTACATAATATTCAACCTAGATATTATAATAATGGAGGCTGGGAGAGTCTGAAAGAGGTCAATAGTTGGAGATCTAAGCCATTTCATTCATTACACAGAGCAAGTTAACTAGGGTATCTTTGCTCTGGGAAAGTTACCCTGAGGTATATGTGCCTCCTGTATTCCAAACTATCCCCAGAATACTGGCAAGATTACCCCAAAGCCTTGCTCACACATAGGTCACCCCCAGAATTGCCACTGCCCCAAGAAAAACTGCTCTACTATTTGGATACTATTGTAGGTAACCTGCAGTGCAAGTTTAGATTACTCACTAGTATTACCACCCCTATTTTTTAATCAGAGGTTAGTCAGTATCCCCAGCATTACAGATATAGCTACCCCTAAATAAGCAAGCTTGTGTGAATGCACCCCAAAAATATTTTGCCATGTAGTGATTTACATGCTCCTGTGAACATGGCCTAGTTCAGAGTTCTGTTGTGTTTACCCCAGGCTAGGAGTGGAGTATGCAACAGTAAGCAATGCATAATTTGAACACACTGCATTTACCCTGGGTCACTGTATCATGTGATCTAGCTTCTAATCCTGGTATGGAAAGTACCAACAAGATGCAGACTGCAATGTTTTCAACAAAACCAATATGTAAATCTGAGGAAACCAAGGGCTTGTTCAGAACAGATAACCTTGCAATAGCTTCACCTACCCACTCCTCCATAGTTTATTCCAAGGGATTCAGGACACATTTCTAGAGAAAGTCTCTGGCTGTACCTTTTAACGCCCAGGAAGAGCTCCCTGATTTGAACGAAGAGCTAGTTACCCAAGGCTTGACCTACCGCACAATCTCCGAGTGGCATGAACATGGCTGCAGTTACAGGATTCTCCTGGGTCCTGTGAAGTGCCCTGAAAGAACTGGGGTTTGTCTGAGCATCTCTGCCCTCAAATTCCATCACAGCCTCCAACATCAGCTGAGGGGGCCCTCTTGCAAGTACCAACTGCCTGCGAGGTTTGTACAGCATGGGTATGCAGAGGGGTTCTCGGTGGCTGCTCCACAATGATGGAACTCTTCCCCCCTCCCCCCAAACCCTTGGAGATCTGCCTAAGCCCAGACCTGCTTACCTTTCAGAAGCGGTGAAAGACCTTTTTGTTTGGCAGGCCGGGATAGAGTTGGGTGGGATTGGCTGTGGGGTGTTTAGGGGTTTTAATGTTTTTATATGTCATATGTTTATGTACATTCTATTTTCTTGTATTTTGTGAGCCACCCCACGGTTTCATGGGAAAGATATGGTAGAAGCTAAACAAATAAATAAAATACCCAGTGTTCACCCAAAATACCTTCAGGAGGTAGAATATTTAGTGTTGACAACTCATTTGTTTTTACAAGCTCTTATTAAAACAAGCTTGTTTAAACATTGTACAAAATATTTAAGCAAGTTTCAACATACTTCAGGCTGTCCCACAATCATAGACACACACTTTGTGCAATAGCTTTGCTATAAATCCTTGCATTCTATAAACTCTTTTCTCCCAAAATGGGATAAATGTACATTTTAGCTGAACACAGATGGTGGGGGGTAGGCAGGAGAGAGATTTGCTACCGTTTAATCCATGGTAAGCATCTAAGTTACAGCATCAGATGAACACTTGTTACTCCAGTAACTACCTTAGATGAACAAACCCTAAGTCTACATTTTTGCTACAAGCCTCATATTGGATGCATCAGAACTCATGACTACTCAATCTGCCACCAGATGCACATTTTATCTAACTTTGGATTACTTGTTTTAAATTAAAACCGGAAGACAGTATACACACGTCTTGGAGATCAGAGTCCAAGGCTGGAAGCAATACCTTTTGGGGAAGGGCACTGCTTGCCTAAATCATTATGGCTTTGTCCACTTGAGCAAAGCAGATGAAAGCAAGCTAACAACAGGGTCATAGTAAAGACAAGGCACAGGAATTGCTTTTGATGTGATGAGCTTACTATTTTAACCCAAGAATTATTTACCTCAAACGGCTACATGAAGCCACAAGGTATTTTCCATTTTATACCAATGCCTAGAAGCCAAAGGATCCCACCATGCTCTAACACTGCACACAAACTAGAGATCTAGCTATTACCATTCCCAAACAGGCTAATGGTTCATCTCATGCTCTCTGCAGATTCTATTCCTTATTAGGTACAACAACAGTGATAGATATCTCAAAATTGCTTAGTGTTTCCAAGTGTACAAGAGAAGTTCAGAAAGTATTTGGTGCTATTTGATCCACAAAAACAAGTTGCCTTAGTTCTCTCCTACCTGTGGTATGTTTGCTATTGTAGGCACAGATTATTTTTCTCCACGCTCTCCCCTACCTGTGGTATGTTTGCTATTGTAGGCACAGATTATTTTTCTCCACGCTCTCCCCTACCTGTGGTATGTTTGCTATTGTAGGCACAGATTATTTTTCTCCACGCTCTATGTATTGTCTCTTATACACATCTAGATGTGTATAAGAGACAGCCCCTACCTGTGGTATGTTTGCTATTGTAGGCACAGATTATTTTTCTCCACGCTCTATGTATGCATTGTCTACAGTTAGGCTTAAATAGTTTCAACTCTCATCTTCTCCAGTATAGAGGGGAAAATCCACCAGCACCTACCAGTCTACGAATTAGGGAGACATCCCTTACAGTACCATAGTGGCAGTAATTTATATTATATTATTCCCTCTGTAAAAGAAAAGGAAAGTTACCGCATTGTGGTCACCATTTAGGTATCAACTGCCATGATACTGTAATTCATGGAGATAATACTAAACAGGAAGTGATGCTCTTCAATGTTGTGTAATGCGTGTAAGCATCTTGAAGATTCTCTAACTAAGAATAGAAAACAGGGAATGAAGATTAATATATCAGCAGGTTGTATTTAATACTTTTCTAGTGGCAGGTAGTTCCAGTACTGTTCCTTTTCTAGATGAATTGCCTTTTGCCAGAAGTGCAAAAAAAAAAAGAAATAAATTCTACCAGTCAGTCCTTGGAGTCAATTCCTTCAGATGTTTTGGCCCCAAAACATCATGGAGTGCCTAGGGGTCTCTCGAGACACTCAAGCTAAATGACAAAACTGCTGTTGTATTCAGTGGCTTATTTTAATGAAGCTACTTGTAAGTCACAGTAGCATACAATAAGCTACATTATACTATTAAAAAGCTAAGTATTAAATCTGAGCAGCTTGGACAGTTATGGTCACCTCACCCTCTAACAGTGGATCATGGAAAAGTTATCAAGTCACGAACAATCTCTTGTTTAGTACTGAGCCTGTGATTCATTTAAGGCTGTGCCTTTCCCAGTTTCATGAAGATTAAGCAACAGTGCAAAGAGTGAGAATTTAGCATGCACCTCTACTGTATGAAACTCTTGTTACTGAATGCTGCAAGTGTCTGAAAATAGATAGTCCCATAATGTTTATATAGCATAACACACTAGTTACAAGGCTGCCTTGCACCATCCCATTTGGCTTAAAATTAGTAGATGCGTTTGTTCTTATTTTGAGACCTACAAGCTCACTATGTTTGTTTATTGTGACCAGCTCTATGAAGAAAGCACAAAACTACATTTCAGGATCCCATATGAAGGACCCCAAGAGATTCCTTTTGGATATAAAAAAAAGTCCAATACAGAAAGCCTTGGATAAGAAATAGAAGCAAGACAGGTTCCCCCACATTCTAGACAAAAGCAAGTTGCTGCCTTGACTCAGTATTCCTACTTACCTGGGTCTATTCTAATTCTTTCAGCTGTGTAATTCACTAATAAAACACCTTCCCTCCCCACTCTCTTCACTTCTAGCCATACAAAGGCTACACTACACCAGGTGGGTGCCCACCTGTTCATTTATTCGATTTTCAGCCCACATGGCCACTACCCATCAGACACACAGCTCCCATTCACAGAAGGGGTTTGGAGCATCTGGAGCCCACCCTTTGGGCGAATCTGGGCCTACACGTCCACATCCTTCCGATTAGCTTGAACACAGCACCTCTGCGCATACGGGTCCAGCAGGGCCAGAGTTGCGGGCGAAAAGCCTAGAGTACTGCGAGAGCAGAGAGACTGCTCCTCTCTCCACTCTTGCTGGCACCGCAAGTGGGTGCTGCCTGTTTATTAAGCTGGACACACTAAACACATGAGCAGGGTCTGCACAGGCTAAAGCAGGACTGCAGTGGGCTATATTGTCTTGTTTGGTCATACCCCAAGACAGCAATCTAGCTTCTATTCTGCTTCATCCAGTTGGCCTCTATAGCAAATCGGAGAAAGCCAAGTTTGACATTCTTGGTTCTTAAGGGAAAGAAGATATTGGAGGGGGGTGTGGGTGTGTAAATAGCACAACGCATTTTATATATATATATATATATATATATATATATATATATATATATATAGCTTCTATTCTGCTTCATCCAGTTGTCTTCATTCATTATATATTCATTATATATATATAAAAAAGCTTTGTGCTCTTTAACCTCCCCCCGCAAATATCTTCTTTCCCTTAAAAACCAAGAATGTCAAACTTGCATTCCCCAATTTTACTGAAAGTCTCGGGAAGCGATTTCTACAAGCCTTTACAAATAACCAGCCTAGAATCCTACACCTTTAACACAAAAGGAGTTACTGAAACTAGATGTGTGAATAAGGTCAGAACTGAACAGGTGTCTCACATCCCTTCCTGTCTATGTGGCTCCTGGGATGACCGGTCACATCTGGGATGACCGGATGCTCTGAAGGTGCTAGCGAGGTTTGAGGCCAGGCAGCACCATATACTTTGTATTTTGGAGAGAGAAGATCAGGGAGGCCTGGAGACAATGTAGTTCAGATACTAGGTTTTATTGGACTGCTTCTGTTAGTGAAATTTTGCAATTTTGGGGCCACACAGGATCCTTCCCCAGGCTGGTAGCAAATCAAAATTAAAAGATTGATCAATGCAAGACAGGTATGTATATAGTCTTGTTTTACAAATCAATTCTCTTTAGCTTCATTATTTTTAAATGTCTGACTTTACCCCCTCCCACTGCCTCTCAAGACACTGCTTTCTTACATAAACCTGTCTTGCATTTGCTCCACTCTACAATACCGGGGACATGGCTGCGTAAGGGCCCCAAAGCTTGTGCACTTGCACCCACAGACGTTAGCCCACTAAAAGATCTCAGAACTACTCCGCTTCCCTCCCTCGGCTTCGGAATCAACAGCCGCCGCCGCCACCACTCACTCTGTAGACTGGGTGTCTACACTGCAAGGAACTCCTGGGCAACGTGGAATAAGCGGCCCAGGGAGGTTGTGGAATCTTCTTCCTTGGAGGTTTCCCAAACCCAGCTGAACCAGCATGAAAATCTAATGAATGGATATCTGGGGCGCCACAGGCTGAGGCCAGCCTGCCTCAGAGCAGGGGGATTGGACTAGATGGCCCCCGAGGTCCCCTTCTAGCCCTGCAGTGCTAGACCCACGCTTAGAATCCTAGGGGTAAGCGAGAGTCCCAAAAGGTCATCTAGTCCAACCCCTGCTTGGCTGCAGGAAAGGGAGCTGCCGTGGAAGCACATAACCGGGCTAAGCAGCCCTAAGTGTGGGCCGGCGCAAGAGTCCCCAGTAGTGGGGAACGGCTGGAGATGGGGCTCGTTCTCATTTCGGCTGCCTTCCGCCCCGCAGGAAGAGGCGGTGGGGGTGGCCCGGTCAGGCCGGGCGCTGAGAAGCCCCCAAGGAGGAGGCCCTTCCTCTTCACCCTGGGGCAGTAGGGAGGCGGGCCGGGCCGGGCCCGGGTTATGTAAGGAAGCAGACCGAGCATCCCTCGCCACCAGCAGATCCCAGGCCTCAGCTCCGAGGCCTAAAGCGGCTGTTCGGCCCGGCTCTTCCCCCCCCCGCGAGATCCCCGCCCTCCCCACTTACCTTGTGGATTCTCTTCAGCGCCATTGTGTGCGCGCGAGCGGGGCCGGCCGGCGGGCGAGGGGCGCGCGGTGCGGGGAGGGAGGGGGCGCGCGGCTCGGTGCGGGGGAAAGGAAGGAAGAAGGGAGGGAGGGGACTCGGGATTATTTTCCGAGGGGAGGGGTGGTGGTGCGGAGGCGGCGGGTCGGAGTCTTCCGTGCGGCACGCGCGGGCCTCGGTCTCTACGCGCTCCCCCCGCCTCCGGCGACGGCCGCTCGGCTCTCACTCGCTGCCGTAGCTGCTACCGCATCCCTCCGCGGGACCTTTATGCGCGGCCGCCTCCGAATACCGAATCACTCCACTTCGATTTCCCTCAATAGTCGCTACAGCGGGGAGGGTGGAAACCGGGCGGAGGGGTAAGAAGCACCTGGTGATGAGGTCCCCCCCCCCGGCTCGGTCACTGAGACTATTTTTACTCTCACTCAGAATTCTCCAGAAGAGGGAGGAGTGTTGGCTAGGCGGAAGGATACCATCCTGGAAAAGGGGAGAGGGGGAGAGAAACAAACCCGAGTTCACTTCTCGCGAGAAAAGAGAGCGAGAGAAAGGTTCCGGCACGCCAGCTAGCAGACCCGTCGTTACTGCCGCCGCCGCTGCACAGAGACTGCGCCGGCAAGCGCGCGGGGGCGGGGTCTGCGTAAGAGCGGGCGGGGTCTGCGTAACGGAGCAAGAGCCTTCTCCGTGGAGGGCGTCAGGGACCGTGTGGATGGACTTCCCAACACCCCCTTGCATGCCCCCGAGGGGCTCGGGACTTCATTAAACCCTGCTTTGGTTCTTGCCCTGGAGGGGCTGCGAGTGACCCTCTGATAGAGCTTGGCAGTGTTACTCCGCATTGCCCGCCCGTGCAGGCCCTGCCAGAGGAGTAACGGGGGGGGAGTAGTCCCCACAAATTCTCCCCCCCCCCCTACAAACTTGTGCCCCTAGTTGTAACAGCGCCCCCCACCCCCAACCCTGCAGCTATGGTCCCAAGATCAAAACTCATCAAAATACATTCGAGGAGGAGGGGAATTAAACCCTCCTTTCTACAGTAAAGTTAGGTATGACCTGAGTGAGTGGGAGAGGATTACAGCTACCATCAATGGGAATAAAATGTGGGTGTAATTACGGGGGGGAACGTTTCCTCCACAAATACCCCCCCCCCTTTCTGGGGTGGGGGTTAAGGAGACTCATGTGTACCACATAGACTCACATGGCTGGAAGGGACCTCGAGGGTCATATTCCTAACAAGTGGTGGGCTATACTATTGCCCCCGTGACCAGGATGGCGAGAAGGATTATTAAATGTGAGTGGAGAATAGACCAGCTATTGAAATCGGTAACAGTAATAATGGGTGATTTCAATTATCCTGGTTGATAAGGATTGGGCAGGTGAATGATACAGAAATAAAGTTTTTAGATGCCATAAATGACTGCTTCTTGCAGCAGTTGGTCCTGAAACCAACGAGAGGAGGAACTACTCAAGATCTAGTCCTAAGTGGTGTGTAGGACTTGGTGCAAGGGGTCATAGTGGCAGAGCCGCTTGGCAATAGTTGTAATATAATCAAATTTCAGATAATTACTGGAGGAAGAATGGTAAATAAAACTACCACAGTAACATTTAACTTTAAAAGGGGAGACTATGCTAAAATGAAGAAACTAGTCAGAAGAAGAAAGCTAAAAGGAGCAGTGGCGAGGATTTAATGTCTACATGTGGTGTGGAGACTATTCAAAAACACCACCTTGGAAGCCCAGCTTAAATGTATTCCACAGGTTAAAAAAAGGTTGCAAGGAGACCAAATGCCTGCCAACATGACTAAATAGTGAGGTGAAGGAGGCTATTAGAGCCAAAAAGGTGTTGGAAATGCAAGGACTGTGAGGTCATTGCATCCATTTGCCCAATGCAGAGTTTACAGTGGAGTGTGAGCAGCTAATCATCAATAAACAGGCAGGAAGCATACTTAAGCTTAAGTAGCTTTATTAGGAAATACATGTAGGATAGGAAAGACCTACATCTATGCTAAGTCCTAAGACTAGGTGTGTTCAAGAGGGAGGAAGGAAGCTCTCTGAGACACAAAGAGATGAGAAATCTCCTGGGGGAGGAGATTGACTAATCAGGTCCTGACAGGAGTAGGACAGATAGGTTGGGGGAAGGGTTCCCTGATCTGTCTGTCTACTCCTGCTGTTTCTAGCAAATAAGCAGGATGAGGTGCTTAGGGGGGATGCAACCAAAGGAATGTATTTCCAACAAAAGGCATCCTTTAAAAAAAATGGAAAGCTAGTTCTAATGGGGAAAATAGGAAAGAGCATATAAGCACTGGCAAATTAGATGTAAAACATTAATAAGGCAGGCCAAGAGAATTTGAAGAGAGACTCGCTAAAGAGGCAAAACTAATAATAAAAGCTTTTTAAAATACATCAGAAGCAAGAGACCTGCTAGAGAGTTAGTTGGACCGTTAGATGACCAAGAGGTAAAAGGGGTGCTCAGGAAGGATAAGGCCATTGTAGAGAAGCTGAATGAGAGGATGTTGGGGAGATACTGAACTGTTCTTTGTAGGTGATGAATTGGAAGAGCTGTCACAAATCAATGTGACTCTGGAAGAGGTTCTAGAGCAAACTGACAAACTAAATAGTAACAAATCACTGGAACAAGTTATTCAAGTTAGTTCAAACACGAACGGACTGTGAAGAATTTCGGGAAGATCTTGCAAGACTGGTTGACTGGGCATCTAAATGGCAGATGAAATTTAATATGGACAAGTGCAAAGTGATGCACATAGGGAAAAGCAATCCAAACTTTATGTAGGCAATGTTGGGTTCTAAATTAGGAGTTACCACTCAGGAAAAGGACCTTGGAGTCATTGTGGACAATACACTGAAGTCCTCAGCTCAGTGTGCGACAACCATCAAAAAGGCAAACAGAACGTTAGGAATTATTTGTAAAGGGATAGAGAATAAAACAGAATATCTTGCTACTATATAAATCTATGGTGCAACTACACCCTGAATATTGTGTGCAGTTTTGGTCACCCCATCTCAAAAAAATAGTCGAAATAGCAAAGAAGAGCAACAAAAATGATAAGGGGTATGGAACAGCTCCCCTATGAAAAGAGGCTGGATAGTTTGGGTCTCTTCAGCCTGGAGAAGAGATGATTGAGAGGAGATACGTTAGAAGTTTATAAAATAATGAGTGGTGTGGAACACATTAATAGGGAGCAGGGTTTTTTACCTTCTTAAATAGTACTACGACTAGAGGATACTCAATTAAACTAATGTGTAGCAGATATAAAACAAAATATTTTTCTCCTCAACACACAATTAAGTTGTGGAATTTGTTGCCAGAAGATGTGGTCAAAGCCAGTAGTGTAACTGGGTTTAAGAAAGGGATGGACAAGTTTCTGGAGGATTGGTTCATTAGCAGCTATTAGCCAGGTAGGTTTGGGGAATATAACCTCTTATTGTCGGGAGCTGGGAATGAACAACAGGGAATGCATTGCCCCAGTGACCTGTTGGATACTTCCTCCAAGTGACCAAGATTGGCCACTCTCAAAGACAGGTGCTGGGCTTGATGGACCATTGTTCTGACCAATATGGCACTTCTTACAAATTTTAGCCCAAATTTACACCACTGGAACAAAGTACCAGTATCCCCAGAAATTGACACAGCCAGTCACAATGCTATGGTTATAGGGGGGTGGGAGGTAGTGGGGTTCTGACCTCTGCTTAAAGAGCTACCAGCTCTTGTGATTTGTGCTCTTCTTCCATGAAAGCCAATGGGAGTTTTGCCGTTGCATTTCATGGATCCATAATTGCATCCTGATATAGGGTCTGTATCTCCAGCTTATGCAACAGCTTGCATAATCTCATCAACACAAGTTGGTCCAATAAAAATACAATGCAATGGACTACCCAAGGGGATTAATTCAGAGCAAAATTTGAGCGTGCAAAGCTGTCACAAACAAACAGGCAATAGCACAACCACCAGTTAAATTCCTATCCTGAAAGAACTAAGGCAAATATAGTCCTAACTGAACAGCCTCATTTTCAGAGCACTCCACCAATGCAAGACTACGTTGAAGTGAATGGAAACTTGTCCACTGACTTGAAAAGGTGCAAACTCAAGTCTGCAGTAAGAACAGGGCCTTTAAAAAGCCACAAATTAAAAAGACAATGGCATCCACCGGGCACTTTTTCAGTTCTGACTTTTGTCATGTTGGCAATAAATACAGTGAATTCAACTATTAGCCAACTAGCCACAGGCACATCCATATATCTTTTTCCTGATTATGTAACAGTTTCTTATTCTCAGTGAGTCCATCACCTTTACCAGTCGGAATCATGACTGCGACTTATTAGTAATGTGGAACATATAGTATGAGCCATTACATTTGAGATAGTAAAATATACAATTAAATTGTATAAAATGGTCTTACCAGGTTTGCAGATGCCATTGCTTATGTCAGCTGGATTTGTGAGATGTGAATATGGTCAGAATCCAAGCTGGATCTTAGGGCAAGCTACATTTATTATACTGACCACGCTTAGTTTGCCTAGTCCCAGCTACTGCCCACCCTGAAAGCTCAACCTAGCTTTTCCATGCCATCAGCTGCTAATCTAGTATCCATCACCTCTTTGCTGGTGAGTTTTCAACTGTCACACAACCTCTCCCAGTAAGTCGAAAAGCTCAGGTAACTCTTAAAAGTGGAGCATTCTGAGTGAATAAACCAATCGTTGTCCTTTCCTCTCTGTCTAGTTTGTATGCCATAGTTCTGTTGTCATGAATTGGTGGTATAATGACACTTGAACCATGCATATGCATACGAAGAATTCCCATCACTAGAGCCATTTCTGGTTTGCCAGTTTTCCCCAAAACAAATAAAAGTTCTCACTGACACCTGTACCATTCCCTGAATTTGGAGTTGATTGGACATACTACAGACAATTAGTGCTGATACAGGGAGTTTGTGGCCCCATGTGAAATGGTGACATGGTCCCCCCCCTCCCAAATCACTATTGGCCCTCCACAAGCCAGGGCTCCAACATTTGAGACACTGGGCCCTTATTTTGTGACACACTCATGTTATCATTTCAAGTATATTGATGGACGATGTGTATTAGGGGGCTCCAGTGGGGTCCTCCAACCCATGAGGCCCTGTACAGTCACACAGTTTGCTCAGATCTTGCTCTGCAGATGATCAGAGAAGTGGCATTGAGTGTTGGGCATAATTTCACTTGGCCAATGGTTTTGATTAAAGGCTTCCTATCCTGACACCTGTCCCAGTTAATTATTAAACAGACTGCTATCATTTCACACCATTCTGTGTTTCTGAAAGTGAGCAGCCATGGTACTTCATGAAGAAGGTGGCATTTCTTTGTCAGGAAGGATCCTGCTGTCAGACAACTGCAAACCATCTGGAGTTCCCAAATGGAGGAAATGGTTCATTAGTTCAAGTGAGCAGACAGGTGAGTCATTCTTATGCAAGTTATCCTTGCTGACACAGAAAGTTGGAATGGTTGAGTCAAACAATGTGGAAACTCTTATGTCCCCAATCTCCCTAGCATCAGCCAAGTATAAACTTTTGACACCCCGTATTGCTGGTACTCTCAAATTTAGAATATTCAGACTCTCTCATTGGCAGGAGAGTCTAGAGGGAGAGTCTAGTTGCTGTGTTGGTTCCAAATATAAGAGATGGAGACAAAATAGGTTAGACGATGTCTTCTGTTGAACAGGAATAAACGCGTCGTGGATAAGTTTTGGCTAAAAGGTGGAAGGTTTTTAATTCTGGAACAGGCTCCCAAGAGTGAGAACAAAGACCCTGATTAGTTGTAGAGAGTAGAGGTGGTTGCCATGCTGGTCCCAAATATAAGTCAATAGAGACAAAGTAGTAAAGTGATATCTTTTATTGGTCCAATAAAAGCTATCACTTTACTACTTTGTCTCTATTGCCTATATTTGGGACCAATACGGCAAACCCCACTTTCTCTACACAAATATAAGAGACAGTAGTTCAGATACTATTGTTTATTGGACCAACTGCTGTTGAGACTATGCAAACTTTCAGGCCACATGGCCACGCGTGGTCTGAAAACTTGCCTACTCTTATGAACAGCAACTGGTCCAATAAAAATACCATCTGACTAGTTTTAAACAGAGCTGGATAAATTTATATGAAATAATTTGTAATGAGTTTTCTATTTGATGCTTCAGGAAGAAATATTTCCCCCCTCACATATGTTGTTTCACCACCCCCACCCCTTTCTTTCTATGAAGCATCAAAGATAGCCACCATTGCAAGTGAGATTGGCACTTGACTGAGGTGGGTTTTTTTTTTGCCTTTTCCTGCAGCATGGTTCACTTGTCTGAGTCATCTGTATATATCTTGTAAAATTACTCCATGTCATTTCAGGCACTGGTGTGCCCTGGTCACTCCTGCTCTCTACTTGGGCAGATTTAATTATAGACGCTGTTCTTCTCTTAGTGAATTAATCTATTAGTGGGGTGTCTTAGGTGAACCCTCAGTGCAGGGGGCTGGACTAGATGGCCTCTGAGGTAATTTCCAACCCTGTGAAGGTCTATGAAAACAATAAATTATGCAAAGTTTGAAAAAAGGAAAAATTCTTCAGGTATCGACCCAAAGCATATGTAATATTTGAAGCATTTGCCCAGGATAGGATGTCACTTGGACCCTGCTCGCAAATATTTATGTTGGTGTTTAGTGGCTTGTATGCATGAGTAGCTCCATTAAAGTCAGAAGCATTACTACTTACGGTAGTAGAGTCAAGCACTCGTATAACAATGAAAGCCTCAGTGTTTAGGATTGAATCTGGCATGTTTATTTGGCATTACTGTCCATTCATGTCCCAGCAAGAGGTTGTTAGGTAGCATGATGCTCTCTCTGCTGTCTCTCCTTTCCTCAGGGTCAGGTGAAGCTAAATTAGGGGATGACTTCTGAAAATCCTCCTTGTTTCCATGCTGGTTCTATAGTAAAACTCTCTATCAATGGAGATGCCTCTGGTCTTAAGATACTTCCTAGCCTGAAAAACATGCCTAACTATATCCTCAGATGCAAAATACACTTTAAAATGATAGCACCATCTCTGCTGGTGGAGATATTTATTTATTTATTTATTTTTCATTTCATTTTTAATTTATATCCCGTGCTCTCTCATTCGAGAATGACTCGAGGCGGCTCACATATAGTTATCATAATTCATAAAAATACATAATAAGCATAATACAGCAGCATAAAATCATTACAATTTCAGCATGACCACCCCCCAAAACATCAACCCTATATAACTGTACAATAGAATATAACCCTCCCAACAACAGCTAATATATCATCCTTCAGTCCAGCAGTCCTCTGATAAATACATGCAGGCAATATCAGAGGCCCTGCCCTACCACTTCACACCTCCACCCTGCTGCCACCAGGGGGAGGTGGCTTCTCCACCTCAACCCCTCCGCTCTCACCAGGGTGGGGGAGAGCCCTCTCCTAAAGAAAAACACATATCCCTCCCCTTCTGTCCAAATACTAATTACCCCAGTGCCAGGTCCTGCAACCCCCATGAGTCCCATACTCCCACCACCACCACCACATTGTCTCCAAAAAAGGAGGGGGGAGGCGTGGTTAAGCACAACCAACCTCCAAGTCCATCACCAATTTCCCACCTGATTCAGCAAACGTCTCCGGGACCCACTACCACTGATCTCATCACCACCAGCCCGCTCATTTCTGCCTCTGTCTCTAACCATCTCAGCACCCGCTAGACCCAGAGCATGGGTGCTTGATGCTCCATGCATGTTCCCACTTTGACCCTTAGAACCACAGGTTTGGAAGGGACGTCCAGGGCCTCGTCTCCGCTTTGAGATGTTTCCCTTCTGCTTGGTCCTTTTCCCCTCCCCTGGACACCTGGTCCTCTTAGTCCTAGTTGGGCCCGGCCTGGCCCTGCAGGAATTCACTGACTGGCTGCTGACACTTCCCCTCCATCTCTCTGAACGGCCTACTTGAGGTGAGAATCTCCTCTGAGTTCGGTGGCATTTTTTCTTCTGCTTCTTCTCAAGCTCCTAGTGCAGCTCTCCCAGACAGGCCAGCAGGAGGCACTCTTGTTCCTCCAGAAACTGGGGCAGCTGTTCAAATTCAGAAACAACCCCCTTCCCCTTGATATCTAGCTTCATCAGGCATTCTTGGCTTCCCTTCTATACAGTTAGTTTCCATCCCTCAAGCTTTTCTCTCTCTCCCCTCCCTTCGGAGCCTGCAGCCGGCCCTGATTTCTCTCAAGTGATTTCCCAGGTCGTTCCCGATTTGCAAGCCATCAAAGGAGACAACGAGTTGGATTCTCCAGCCTGAAAGTGCCAAGCACGTTTCTTCAGGCATTTTCAAAGCAGCCCCTCCCATGCTTAGAAGGGGAAGAAGGTGTTCACTTTCCTAATCCCCTTGTCTCCAATTTCCCAACCCAGCAGATGAGATAAATTACGAACTATCTCATCTACACATCCCAAGTAGGGACAACACCATCCCAATCCGGACGTATCTTAAGAATAACAGATCTAGTACTGATTCTATAGTCAATTTTCGCACAGGTCGTAATGATCTCAGCGGGCCGGCTAAAAGTTTATTTCTATTTACTAAGGGTTTAGGGGAGCATTCTTGAACTAACTCATCAGCTAGTTTCGTTAGAGCCTTCACATTTTCACAGTCTAAACTACTCATTTTATCCAAAATTTCTTTGAGCTGCACTCTAACCCTTGCCAATGAAACACTCATATCGGAGATGCTGGAAAAAAGAGAAGCAACCGTTCTTGCTATCAGCTGTGTCTGTTCAATTAAAAACTCTTTGGTTATCGAATCTTGAGTATTTTCAGGGCTAGAGTTTGAAGATGGCATTTTAAGAGGGTTCGTTCCCCCTACCTTCTCAATCAAATCTACTAATTGACTTTCTTCATTGTTTAAACAGGCAAACCAATTATAAGTACAAATAGCAGGCACACCTGCACCAGGGTATTTGTCCATCTTAAAAAATTTCTGTGGCAACCCCTCAACAGGAGGGAAGAAGCAAAAAGTGAATAAACTATTAAAACCTTTATACCTAAATCCAACCCCAAGGATCAAGTAACATAATTACCCTGAAAGGGGAATAACTAACCAAAATATCCCCTCCTGTGCCTCCACAGTCTACATATAATGCAGATCACCCAAAAAGGCCAAAGTGGGGCAAACCAACTTTGGCACTACAAAAAAGTAACAAACACACAAATCCACAAACCGATCAAATATTAAAATCATAAAAAGATAATGAAGATGAAAATCCATCTTCCGTGATCTGTACACAGAGCTCAGAACATTTTATTCTCATCCAATGTCTCCAGGTGTCTCGGGCTATAGTCCCATGGGATGGGGAATGGAGCAGTACCTGCCAGGTGCTACACCAGGTAACAAGCAAACAACAAAGTCCCTCTGTAGCTTGGCCACACGGAGGCAATGCAGTAGCGCCCACACCGGCCGGCTCTCCATACTCAGCCTTAGGCAGCAGAAGGTGGTCGCTTCTGCCCGCTAATGGCCCGCCAACGGTCTTCTCCCTTTGGCCGCCACTCAGAGGCCGCCGCCGTCAGGGATGCCCCCTTTGTAACTAGTAGCTGGGAAGGGGGAAGACAGAGCCACAGGTGTAAGCAATCCTCCTGTCCAGCACAGGCCTTTCTCACCGCCCTCAGGGCTGCCCCCTTTGTAACTAGTACCTGGGAAGGGGGAAGACAGAGCCGCAGGTGTAGCCAATCCTCCTGTCCAGCGCAGGCCTCTCTCCGGGATCTCTTTGTATTAGTATAAAGATTATGGTCTGTCTTTGACTTCTTATGTGAATGTTCAATAAAAATGCTGGTTTTGGGGGGCCGTCTGGGCATGTGCAGCTGAAAGGACGTGTGCGGCGAAAGCTCCTGCAATCCCGTGATTTGAAGTCCAGAAAAGTACGCCCAAATGATAAGAAAAACCCTGGAAAAGAAGCTCCCTTATTAAGTAATGAGAAGGGGAGGAAAAAAGGACTCTGGAAACACAATTGATAAGTTTTATCCCCCGCGGCGCAGCACACGCAGAGTTGAAAGGGGCCTATACAAAATGGCCGGGGGAGAGGAACAAGAAGAGCTGAGGGAACCAGAGGCATCTGAACAGGTAATTAATATTAGGGGTGGGAAACCGGTAGAATCCGGTATCCGATAATGCCGGTATCGGGCGTACCGGCATTATCGGATTCGGCCCGGTAATCCGGACCCGGTACCGGATTTCTGGGTACCGGTTTTTTTACATTGCAGCCATTTAAAAATGGCTGCAATGTAAAAAA